>CM040241.1:217471734-217870529 GCA_022545495.1 Chrysanthemum lavandulifolium
CTACTCTAATCCTACCATACACCTTCTTAGAGTGTCATGGGTTCCTAAACTTCATCAACAATGATATGTTTCATGGGAATAATTATAGGATGATTAAAACTCATTATAAGTGATAAAAACAAGTAAAAAGTGGTATGAATCATAGAGTACTTGCATGTTTTTGTACTAGAATGATAAAATAGCTCAAGTATGATTATAAAAGAGTAATAAAAATTATGAAAAGCTTACTTGAGTGATTGAAGAGTTTTGTTGCAAATATACCTAATTAATCTTGAGGTTTTTATTTCAAAACCTAAACTAGATTACTACTAGGACTTGATAAACACTTGAAGCTTGAAAAAAAATATGGTTTCTTCTTCTTGATCATAGCTTGGCCGACCACATGGAGAAGAAGGATATGTTTTTCTTTCACTTTACACCTTTTGAAATGTGTAGTGTATGTGTTTTTGATTGATAAATAATTGGTATCAAGCAAATATCTAGACATATTGAATATGTGTACATTATGGTTAAGATATTTAAGTGAAATGGATGACTAGGGTTGGAGGTGGCGGCAAGGGCTAGATGGGTAAAAGGTTTAATGTATATTGTGGATTAAATGTATAAAATGTTATGTATATTGAGTATTTGGTACATATAAATAATTATTAAGTGTAACGTTGGCTAGAAATCGATTTTAACGGAACAAAATAAAATATATCGAAGTCATAAAAATTATAAAATACATTTCTCGCAAGTATTGAGTGAATAAATATTTATCGAATTGAATTTCTTAAATATATATATATATATATATATATATATATATATATATATATATATATATATATATATATATATATATATATATATATATATATATATATATATATATATATATATATATATATAACAGAGGCATTTGTCATTAATGCCACCTCAATGCCACCTCAATGCCATGTAAGCATTTTTGTCCAACTAAGCAATTAATTTTAATTTTCCTAATTTTATTTTATTTTTTGTAATTTTCGGAATTTTTTAAAGATTTTGAAAATTGTTTATAAAAAAGGTTCCTTGCAAGGATTGAACCTTGGTTGTTTTGATAAATAACTTGTGTGTTTACCACTTAGGCAACAAGTTATTTTGATAATTATGTTGCATAATATAATCTATAAATGCCTATAATTTTTGCAAGTCTGAATCTATAAACCTATCCACAATTTACAAGAATGTAATCCAATATATAATATATTATCCGTTATTTATAAAAAATAAAAACATACGTATATTTTTCACAAAATAAAACCCTAATCATCACACCTCTCTAACTCCATCAGGGTTTTAATGATTTTTGATGTGTTTTGTGCAGGTTCTAATTATAACATCTAAAGATAGGCGTTTGTTGTTCTTGGATGAATGATAACGTATTGAATTTAGGGTTGTAATGATTTTTATATTTATTCTCATAAACCCTAATATATCACTGTTAAACTCAAACCAAATTGTTCATATATTTAAATGTAGGTTTTGCTTAATAAGATTGTGCAAGAACATAGATCAATTTATATCATGCATTCATGGTTATATTATTTAATGAAACTGGCGTTGTTTATGCTAAGGAATATAAAGGAGATGAGTGTTTGTTGGGAAGATGTGAACAGGTATGTACTACTTATGATTCTTTTATCATTGAAAATATTAACAGTTTGACTTGATCAAAGTGGAAGTTTAATTGCTCATTTATTTATTATTTTGCGACTAAGGAACCCGTATGGGCGACATCAAAACATGTATATCTCATGTCAACTACTTACATGTACAACTACCCTATCATTCATTTACATCAAATCTTTGGTACAAAAACTTTAATTTGTTTTGTGTTTTGGTCATGATTGAGATGCAATTATATTTATTATTGTGGTTGTTTGTAACAAGAAGTCGCCCACCGTGCCACCACCAACCTATCTCGATGAATACCATCTCAACCATCAACTTTGTCGCTCAAATGGTCATTACAAAATTAATACTTTTATCAAAGTGAGTTTTTTCTTGAGTTTTAAATTGATTATACGTTTTAAATTGAGTTTTAAAGTCTCAAATAATTCCCATGTGTTCTTAAAGCAAAACAGTGACAGTATAATCTGGCATATTTGCTTTGTATAAATGTAAGTAAGATAGCTGTGATGTTGCCTCACTTGATTAGCCTGAGATCCAAACACACAACTATGAAAGGTTAGTTATAAGGTGTGGTAGATCATTAACTGTATTGCTTCAGCTAGACTATCACACTAGAATAAGGTTTTGGTTGCATTCTTCATTAGCAATGGCAGTTGTGTCCAGGTATGGAACGAGACTTAAAAGCTAAACTGAAAAAAAGTCGCAAATCCATCAAAGGTTTTTGAGATTTTCCCTTCAAGACACCTGTTACCAGATATTAGCTATTTATTCTCTTATTATTATTATTATTTATCTTTTTGTGCAGGACCTCCACAGTTAACTACCAGAAAGAATGGCAACATCAGCTGGCTCAGATCCGTTATCCAAAAGCGCAGGAAAAATGATAATACAGCAACCAGAGATAATCAATATTGCTGAAATTAAACCCACAGATTTCAATAAAATAATTGAAGTTAAGGTATACCAAAAAATGGATAGCAAGGAATCCAAAACTCCCAGATCCAACAGGTTTATGCTGCACATTAATTGATCGCATGGTAAGTATACCAGCTCTTTACAGCCATACTATAATATTTCATAACACTCTAAACCACTATAATTATTCAATAAAAAACTCCTTTATTTGCTGTGGTAATGCAATCCAAGCTAACATGGTAAAAGACATAGACTTCTTCAAGAACAAGCTTCAAGAAAACGCGCATACAAAATTTCTTGCTTTGGGTGTGAGCACGCAAGAAATGGCAACGTGTTGTTCAAAGACAAACCTCTCTCATTTTGGCCATGCAACAAACTTTGACACAATTCCTAATGACGATTTCCCCAATATTATTTTGAGTTTGCTCCATACAATGAGATCGTAAAAGGGATAATGTGCTAACGGTAAGGATTAACCACATTCTCAACTTACGCAAATTACAAATAGTTAATGGTTAACAATTAATTTAATGATTATTTAAAGGTTATTGAAAGCGTGCTATCGATATTCTTCAAATATCAAGTAGTTGAGGTCAAAGTTCAATGTCCCGGAGCTCAAATTATATGCTTCAAATATCAAGTATCATGCTCAATAGAATCTACATTTTCCGCCATCGAGTTCAGCCTGAACAACCATACTTTGCAAGCATTAAAATGTTTGTGACCAGCTAATGCAAGTAAAATCTTAACCTTAACTTTCTCCATTCGATTATAAGCATCCATATAACATATGTCAACCATTTTGTAATTTTATCAACCCTATATGTGCTTGATTTCAGTAATGCTTATTTAGAGAATCTAAACGACTTTTTGACCCAAAAAGAGTGCTACGTCAGGAAGTTGTTATTGGTTTTATACCAGCAGTAAGTGGAATTGAGCAACCAACGTACCACTTCCAATTATGCTTCTATTTCTGATTTGCCTTCTACAATTCAAGGCAAGTGTAGTTGTTAATTTTTATATGAATGCTAAATGTAAATAGTTTTTTCAGTTATACTTATATTATCCTATGCAATCTGTTGATGTTACATGTATTAGTGACGGACGGCAAAGTATACTAACTGAATGTATACAAACAATGGTCAAAGACTATATGTGCTCCAAGGCAAGTGAAACTATTGATTTCTATATACACGTGTTGCTGCATTTTTGCTATAATTTTCTTTTACAACTAGACATTACTACAGTTCTTTCACTAATTTATAGCTTTTAACCACATTATTAAAGTTACCTAACACCAAAACCTAAACATAATACAACATTAACTAGGGAATTGCACAAACGCAGACACTCATGCAGCCTCTTTTGTCACACATTCTAACAAAACCTTTAACTTCAATAGAAACAAGTGTGATTTTGATACAAACGAACCATCGATATTTAGTTTGAATATGATTTGATCCAATCCAAAATATCGAAAGAGTGTTAATGTTGGGAAGGGTGTTATCATGTATATAAAGTATCTGTCTACCATTCCAGCACATTGCGGATAGAAAATTGCATTGCACATGGCCCTTATGCTAGAGGGTATGTCTGTTGTGTGCGTCCTTGTGAATGACCCGCGTTTTTTCCTTAGACACTTTATACTATTTTGGTAGGCTCTCGGGTGACGGGAAGCATACCTTTTTGGTCAATCTTGATTCTGATAATGTAAAACCTCATAAATGGGATAATTGGTACACAAGAAGCTGGATATAGTAGATTTTGTTGACATTAGTATCGATGAATTGCATATTCGAGATTTCAGGTGTGTCATTTATCAGTGACCTCATTGTAGACGATTTTTTTGGTGCAGATGATTTTTTTTTTGTAGAGAAAATAATTTTATCTAACATATAAGCTGGAGACTTTTTATTGTATATAAAGTTGAACTTAGAGGTTCGCAACTAAAAAGACGTGTAATAAGGGCTTCCTTCAAGATATAAAAGAACCAACTAATTACTTTGATATTTGATTAGATTTAAATATGTATATGTATATAAGAACTAGCCAATTGTTTTAATTTTTGATTATGTACGCATGTGCAGGATTCAAATATTATTTCTAACATGAAAGCAAGTCAAATGACTTTCAAAGATGGATTAAGAGAATGCATTATAAGATTCGAGAGAATGAAGGGACAACGGTTGTTTGTGAGATCAAACCAGGTAAAATGACTTTTCACAAAGTATAGAATAAAGTGTTTTTAATTCCAGGGTTAAGGTGACACTGCTGATACTGCACTTATTTTAGCTTTAGGTATAGTATCCATTTTAATATATGTTGATTGCTATTCAAAGATGCCAAGAGCATGTTAATGTTGCCTCAAACCGTTTACGAACTCCTTTGAAATTTGGTAAGGTTGTCTCAATTTTATTTATTGTGTCCCAACTAAATTATCTCATGTTGATTTTCAGGATGCACTGATTCTCACATCGTAAAGGATCATCTGTTGATACAAGTACGTTAACTACCTTAACTTTAATGAAGCGTTTTTTGAATTTCCAGGAGAAAAGATAGTCAACAAAAGTTTGTTTAAAGCAACCAATGAAATAATAAGTTTTCCATGTGTTCACAAAAGGATTTATATATGCAGTGCCACATATTAAATAATCATGTTTGGGGGTAATTTACTTGGCTAGGTATTTTAAAGTAAAATAGGAGCCAAATGGGTGTTTGCACTAAGCATATGTTTTATGGCTTACTAGCTTATCAAGTTAGAGGTTATGCCTTAAAGTCACAAGCTTGACCTGAAAAAAATGACATGCTATTAAAAGTTTTATTTGATTATCATAACTCTCATAGTGGTACACCCAACACTATCCCATGTAGCTTTTTTATTATAGCGATTATCATTATCTTAATATTCCATAGTATTACAAATCACTCAACACATAACGCTAAACTCCGTCAAGATAAGTTATCGACGCTTCTTTATGAAAATGCTATTGATGATTTTCAAGTTTACGATCTAATGGGGAAAAAAGTTAAATTTAAGTTAGTTATCAACGACTACATATCAAAAGTTAACACATCATACAACTCAATGGCTAAACGTGATGCACAAAATTAAGAAGGTCGCCAACAACCTGTTGTAGAGGTATACTACCTAATGTTACTTTTTATAATATTTCATGTTTAGAAAATTGAAGTAAAGAGTATAAGTTGGGTTAATTTTGTTGTTGGTATTGCAGCTAAGAAAAATACTTGAACTCGTGGTCCATGCATCTCAGTGTCGGTCTCCACATTACAAGTATCCATATTGCCGAAAGGTAAAAGGAATTTTACGACATGAGATACAATGTATACAGAGATATGAAATAACTTTTAAGAAGAGTGCGCAACAACAATGTCTAATACCAAGCATAGGAGTGTTGTAATGGAGATGATGAGGCAACGCGATACAAAAAAAAAGATTATTCAGTATTTGAATTTGATTTAAACCATATACTTTGTTTTATGGATACCTTTTAACTTTTATTTTCTCATATTCAAGAACATTTACTTCTTTTCATTCTTAATGCAATAATAAATAAGTTGGTATGTTTATAACTTATTTTCATTAACTTAATTCTTTTCAAAACACCCTTTTCAAGCATTAAATCATAGTGGAAGGAGGTTGATTTATGTCTTTTCATAACGTCATTTTCAGTTTATATATACTTTTAAAATATTGTTTGACAATTCTAAAAATGAATTAAATTTAACAAAACAACAAATAAATAATTATAGTCATGTCCACCATTGGTGGCTTTTCAAAACTATATATATATGTATATATATATATATATATAACATTATATATACAAAATAAATTCAAAACATCGGTAAACTAATAATATAATTTTTATAGTCTTAAAATGAGTATAAAAATATATTTGGATGATTGTTGGAAGTGTCGGATCAATTATTCAAAATAAATGATCGTGTGATAGCGTTTATTTAATAAATAAATATACGTTAATGGAATATGCAAACCCATGCATAAACTAATACGAAAGTGATGTTACTGATGATATGTAGACCAACTCTAGTCTATTTGAAATGTTCTCAATGATGTTCCATGAATACGCAACTTAACCCTCAAGGTTACGCGTATTTGATACTCGTAAACCTAGTTTACGAAAAATGATGAATAGTAAATCATGAATAGTGACTTTTCTCCGGGAATGAATAGTGTTTCATGAATAGTAAAATTTTGAAATAACCTTTCAAAGTCTCAAACCGACTTCAAAAATGATGAATAGTAATCAGTGAATAATAATTTCCCGAGATGAATAGTGAAATTTTCAAAGTTTGAGAAATGACCTGAAATTATGAGTTGTCACATTCACCCACCCAAAAAGGAATTCAGTCCATGAATTCAGTTCATGTTGGTTTCTACGGTGTTATTGGTGAAAAGGTGAGGATATTTGAGTCGTGAAATGTGTCAAGTAAATTGGCGAGTTCTGACAAAAGATCAAGTTTGGATGCTAAGAGATATACTCTATCCGGAATCTTAAATAACCCAATGTACCTCGAGTTTAACTTCTCGCATTTTCTGAATCGTACCACGCCTTTCCAAGGCGAGACTTTCAACATAACTATGTTGCCAACTTGAAATTCTAATGGTTGTGACTTATGGAACACATTTCCAATATTTTGCGTCGTATATCGACGTAGCTTTTCTATCCATTTGTTGTTGCTTGTAACTGATTCTTGATCTATACAATGTCTTTGTTGTTTCATGAATAAGTTATGGACTAGTGAGTTGGACTTTCCTGATTTTTGGCTTGTCAATAGGTGATTGATATTTCAACCATGGAGTGCCTCAAATGGTGTAGTCAGTATGTTCATGTGATAACTATTGTTGTAAGGGAACTTGTTCGATGAAGAATGATTTGCCTAATAATTTCCAGAAAATCACACATGCTTTGAGTATATCTTCTGATGTGTGAATCGTTCTCTCGTTCTGACCATTGAATTGAGGATAATATGGGGTACTCATGTCCCAATAGGTTCCATGGAAATCTTGAAATGGTTGTCAGAAGTCTAAGGTGAATCGGCTACCTTATATTAGGTATAATTGAAATTGATACCACGTGTCTCGTGCCAATTTCAAAATGTCAAGTCTGTCGATAAGGACATTATTGAAAAGAATATATTAGGGGTAACAGTTGTGATTCCTCGCGTTTCTAGTTCTAGCGAATGTCAGGACTTGAGTCTTCCTTGCCTAAGGTGCTTAGTCTCCATTACTAAAATGTTTATTGCTTGATGGTGTCTCTCTTAATTTCTCTTATCAAAATATTTCCACGCTCTATGTTGTCAAGTCACAAAACCTTAAATATTTAAGTGATGTGGTGTGGTGGTTAATTTTCAAGATTTGTTCCGATATTGAGTGCTTCTAAAATAGTTCATCATTGAGATTGTTATCATGTTGGCAAAACATAGATATCAGCTTATACTATGTCGAAGAATGTTTGTTCTGATTTCACTTGTAGATGGAGAGTCATTGATTGTCCGATATGTTCAGACTTGTTGCATCTCTCGATATGGAAGTGAGGTTATTTGGAATTTCTAGAGAACACAATGCCTTTGAGGAAGTTTATATCGATAACCTTAATTTAACTCAATTTTCCTTTTAGGGAAACTCATTGTAGGGAAGTTTAAATATTGCTGAGGCCATGTTTAATGAAATGTTCTGTAGTCTCAGTTAGGAGACTTGGTTTATTTTTAGTTTTTTACAGTGTTGCTGAGTGTGTATTCGCTTTGTACTAAATCTTGTAACTCGGTCTAGTTGGTACTTTTGAAAAAGAATTTGGCTTCTAGTCCAAAGATAGTGGTTCAGAATGTCTCGTGATGTCTTAAAATTTCTGTTGAGTTTTGAAGCATCTTACTACATACTTCTAGTCCCTGTTGGTTATTCCAAAATCCTTTCATTGTTTTCTTGTATCAAGGAATTCTCCTCATGGATAGTATAGAAAGTCTTTCCTAAAAAGGTCACTCGTAAAATTCTAACTTATCGGTTGAGTGAGTGATGAATGGCGTAGGTATCTATAGAGTGTTAACAAAAGAGATGTTTATGAACAATTTATCTGATTACAAAGCTTTGTTTTTTAATGAAGATTGTTTTAGGAAATTTGAAAAGATGCTTGTTTCTTTCATGACATAATCCTTCCTGAATTATACATAGGTGATCAGGCTATGTATAATTGAGGACAAATGATGTGATGATTGGTTTTGTTGAAATGATATTATGTTTCTCCGAAGTTTTAGATGGTATTCAACGTGTTGTTTTGTAAGATAATGGCTCAAACAATTTTTCAGAGTAACATGAAAATCGTTTCGCGTAATGGTAGTAAATAGTTGATAGAATGACTGAAAATCAATTTATAGGGTGGTAACAAAACAACTTGTTTTAGACTTCATGTGAAACCATTTTCCTAAGATAGTAGTAAAATAGCTTGGAATTAAGTGAAATAATTTCATGAAGTGGTATCAAAATATCTTGAAATAAAATTTGTTGAATGATTTTTAGGATGCATGGGAGAACCTCATAGAATGGTAATAGTCTCTAATTTGTCAAGAATAAAGTTGCCTAATCCCAAGTAAGATAGCGGTATATTGTTGCGAAATAATTGAAAATTGGGCAATTGGAATAGGGAATGAAATAAACGAAGGTTGTGTTTATCGTGGAGATAATAAATGATAAATATTACATTAGATAGAAAGGTACTTATTATATGTTCCGCTGATGGTCTAATCATGTCTCAAGTGTAGGAGCAAGAGGTCGCCTAGCAAAGAATAGCTCGAAACTCTCACCGTCCTCAAACCTATAAGATGGTGTAGTGTCTATAGTCTTAGTGATAGATGGTAATGGTGTGTCAAATCATGCACACTTCCCAAGCGGCAAGTCAAATGTATGAGTAGTGTCTATGAGTTGTGATGGTACGGATGGTGCTCTAGATAATAATGATGATGATGATGAAAATCCTAGTGGTAAGTTAGGAGATGATGGTGAATGAAATACTGCTCTCTTTCGTGTTGTCTCGCGACGTTTCAGAGGTAAAACTGGAGTATGCACTATTGGACGACTAATAGTGGTATGCGACTATGAGTAGCTGATGGTGGTTGTAGTACATGACCTAATAATGAGGGTAAGAGAATGTACTCTCTTCCTTGCAGTAAACATCCTAATAGGTCCATTAGGACTAAGCCTATAAGTCCTACCAAATGGTATGATCCGTCCCGACAGAATGATAGGAACTGCCCCGATCCTACGGTGAATCAATGGTGATCGTGGTTGTGTAGGTGTAACCGCCTCCTCAAAGGGTTCGGCCACATCGGATAATATGTGGTGAGTCCGTGTAGAGCCAACGATGTTAAAATTGTGATAGGGAATGACAAGTTATCGTTCATGTTAGAGTCGATGTGAGTATGATGGGATGGGTATCTTAAGACATCTATGTGACAACCGATGTGAAATGAAAGTAAATAGCCCATATAATGTGCGTATAAAACCGCATGCATAATGAATATGCACTTATGATGAAATGATGAGATGCTATGATGATGTAGTTATAGTCTAGGGTCAATGATACAACCTAGTTCTCTATAACTCTTGCTCGATGCCAATCATCACACCCCAAAATACATTTTGGCAGCGGAATGGAATTCGGGGATGATCGCCATAGCATCACGATTCTGATTATATTGAACGACCTAAAGTGTCGTTTGGAAAACACATCGTTTGATATAATAAAACATTCAGAGTTTACAAAAGATAGGCCCCAAATGAAAATCAACATGTGCGGAAATAAGTTTGTCACAATCCAAACGATGTTTTAAAGTTCATAAAATCCAAGTGAGACGCGTCGTCATCGCGACTCTATGATAAGTCCTTATGCATGCCATGAAGTATATGCCTTAGATACCTGAGATAAACATGCTAAAAGTGTCAACACAAAGGTTGAGTGAGTTCATAGAGTTTGTGTTATCATGAAAAACCTTTAAAGAACGTTCATGCAGCAAGGGCATTGCAAATCCACTTAGTTCCAAGTTCCGCCCATACAAAACTTGCAACTTGTGTGTTCACAACCCACTGCCAAAATATGTATAGTTTATGTTCAAGCACACATCGTCAAATGAGTTCACATAATAGTACATAACTTAATGTATCAATAGTCAATTGATATAGCACATAATTCGTATAGCTTCAAATAGTTTCACGTCCATTAGTTCATGATTGTACCAAGTCCGTTAGTTCGATATTATACCAAGTCCGTTAGCTCAACATTATCCAAGTCCGTTAGATCATGATCATACCAAGTTAGTTAGCTCAATGGTCTATGATATAGAAACTCTAAGTATGGTAACATTGTTACTTCGTATGACTAAACATTGATTCGGATAAACATATAGTTTGAAAATAATCATGATTGTCATAAAAGTTGTTGATTATGTATCTACCCCAAAAGTTTAATAAAACAATTAAGTAATAGAAAGTGGGGCTATGAAACTCACCGATGCAATGATTATGATGACAAAATGGATACATTGAAATGAGGCGCAATCTCTAAGCGCAACCTATTATGAATGATATGATAATGTTGTGCATGCAAAACCACATGTAATCTATACCACTTGTGCAATTTTGAAAATAGAGTTATCGTCGAAATATATGTTGATGACATCTCGTCATGTTATAAAATACCTTACAAGTACTTACGTTGAAACAACATCATATGATAGTCGTTAAATGATAAATTAAGAAAATATAGTTTTTCGTCGTAAAACAATGTACTTTGATAATTCATGAAAATGACTAAGTAGCCTCGGAAAGCTAGTCGTAAATCGGTAAATATCGAGTGTTAGGAAATAAACCCAATGGTTTTAGAAAGCTTGTAACATTATCTAAAAGTCGTAACACGAACTTTTGTCCATACGAGTCTCGATCCTAGATAAAATGATCTTTGAAGTGAGGTAGTCGGGCTAAAAATGCGGTTCGGGCGATTTCGGGAAAGTTTGAGAGGTCATAAGTTACTCGTTATAAATCCGTTTGACGAACAGTTGGACATTTTGGAAAATAGGCCGGTGAACTAACTTTTACTCAGAGATACTATTTTAATAAAACCAACTCGATCATTGAGAAAAACGACTCCAAACATGGTCATCCGCAACAACCTTTTTGACACTTAGAAAAGTATTTAAGTGTTAGTGCTGAAGAAAATATTTGTGATCGTCGTATTTCAAATATGTATATCTTTAGCGTTATAGGTCCGTTTTCTACGTTCTATATATCCTTGGTTTCGTGTTAATGTATACTTATATATTTTTGAGAAATCGACTAATTTAGATAAGGTTTAAAACTCATTTTTTCCCCCTTAAATAATCCTTGACAGCTTGTATTTTTCAGAAAATTAGTTTTCGTCGTTAAACTTGAAAATAGCGTAACTTCTTCGTTATAAACCCGTTTTAACCCGTTCAAGCGACCACGGTTTCGTTTTAAAGTCTATTTTCTGAAAATATAAACCAAAATAGTCCATGACCTGTCGAAATTTCCAGATTTTACAAAAACGGACAGCAACTATTTATTTATCGTCTAACTTGATTTTTCTTGCGTAAATCTTGTTTCAACCACTTCAAATCAACACCAAATCTACTCTAATCCTACCATACACCTTCTTAGAGTGTCATGGGTTCCTAAACTTCATCAACAATGATATGTTTCATGAGAATAATTATAGGATGATTAAAACTCATTATAAGTGATAAAAACAAGTAAAAAGTGGTATGAATCATAGAGCACTTGCATGTTTTTGTACTAGAATGATAAAATAGCTCAAGTATGATTATGAAAGAGTAATAAAAATTATGAAAAGCTTACTTGAGTGATTGAAGAGTTTTGTTGCAAATATACCTAATTAATCTTGAGGTTTTTATTTCAAAACCTAAACTAGATTACTACTAGGACTTGATAAACACTTGAAGCTTGAAAAAAATATGGTTTCTTCTTCTTGATCATAGCTTGGCCGACCACATGGAGAAGAAGGATAGGTTTTTCTTTCACTTTACACCTTTTGAAATGTGTAGTGTATGTGTTTTTGATTGATAAATAATTGGTATCAAGCAAATATCTAGACATATTGAATATGTGTACATTATGGTTAAGATATTTAAGTGAAATGGATGACTAGGGGGGGAGTATTAGATGATAAGTAGGCCCAAGCCCGTTGTTGGGCCTAAAGCCCATTATGTCCTAGGGTTTATCGTGTATATGTATGTCCCAGTTATGAGATTATAATCAATGAATCAATAAACATTATAACATCTTACATGGTTTCAGAGCGAAGATCCTTAATTCTCTAACCCTAAACTATTTCGTCCGCCTCCGACCGACGGTTACAAGCCGGAGGTTCGGAGGGCTCCCTTTAAACCTTTTCTTTTCCAAAATAGTCAGCAAACCTCATCAACTGTATATCATCTTGGCCCTCGTATGAAGCCGAAACACTCTGATCCGCATAACTAGGTGGCCGCCTACTTTAAGCCACCCGTCAAACCTCCTATCTCCTATCCTTTCCACGCCTCTCCTTCAACCTCACCGCCTCCTCACTGTTGTCTTCTCACCCTTTCTGTTGCCTTCTCATCCGCTCACCTTCATCGACACTTTCCTCACCTCCATTCTCCTCTTCGAATCAATCTATCCCACTTCTAAACTCACCATATCAATCTTCTCCAACCCTCATCGCTTCGTCATCGCCTCTACATCATGTCTACTACCACCGATCCTAACCACCGTTGTCTCCTCTACAGATCTTACGGCCAAGTTTATATTTTCCACCAACGATCCTACCCATTCAAATCTTTTCTTTTCTTTTTCTTTTAGATCAATTAATAATTGTTGTTTTTTAAGAAGAAGACTGTTGCAGGTCAAAAAAAATCAAAGAGATAAAGATGAAGAAGAAGAAAGAATTATTGGAGAGATAGATAGAGTTATTGGAGAAAGAATTATTGGAGAAATCAAGACTCGGTCCCAATAAAAGAAGAAAAGTTGCGGATGTTTCGTCGATATAATATATAGTTATTTAATTGTTTGTTTTTGTTTTATGTCGAATCAAGGGTATTAATTCCCGAGACGATTTTTGTTGGTGTCGAATCTAGGGTTCTTATTCCCGAGATGACTTTTGTTGGTGTCGAATCCAGGGTATCAATTCCCGAGATGACTTTTGTTTGGTGTCGAATCTAGGGTTCTTATTCCCGAGACGACTGTTAAAAAAAATAAATAAAAAAATGAGGCAACATTGAGCCCCACCTAGATTTTGATCTTTATTTAAGAGGTGGATCTTTATGTTTTTCTAGGGAAAAGCACGCCCCGTTTGTTTGGAAGGTTCTTTGGGGGTTGAAGTTTTAGAACCAACTTTCGTTGTCTCATCCCGTTTTAGTTGTAGGGGATACTTTGGTTTATGCCATTTGGTCAGGATACTTTGGTTTATCCTGTTTGGTACGGATACTTTGGTTTATCCGGTTTGTTGCCTGCTGCTGAAGATACTTCCGCTTGTTGTCGAATGTCTTCATCAACAATTATTTACTTGCTTTAGTTTATTGTTTATTAGCTTTAATCTTCAGTTCGAGCTTTCGCGATTTCGCCGCTCGAACTGCGGGGGAGTATTAGATGATAAGTAGGCCCAAGCCCGTTGTTGGGCATAAAGCCCATTATGTCCTAGGGTTTATCGTGTATATGTATGTCCCAGTTATGAGATTATCATCAACGAATCAATAAAGATTATTACATCTTACATGCATGAGCATCATGGCATAGGTAAAAGGGAATGAGGAGGCAAGGCCCCCCATCTTCCGCATATCTTGCTCATCCGACATGGCAGGTGGCGGCAAGGGCTAGATGGGTAAAGGGTTTAATGTATATTGTGGATTAAATGTATAAAATGTTATGTATATTGAGTATTTGGTACATATAAATAATTATTAAGTGTAGCGTTGGCTCTAAATCGATTTTAACGAACAAAATAAAATATATCAAGTCATAAAAATTATAAAAATACATTTCTCATAACTATTGAGTGAATAAATATTTATCGAATTGAATTTACAAAAACCGTCAGAATATATATATATATATATATATATATATATATATATATATATATATATATATATATATATATATATATATATATATATATATATATATATATATATAACATTATATATACAAAATAAATTCAAAACATCGGGTAACCTAATAATATAATTTTTATAGTCTTAAAATGAGTATAAAAATATATTTGGATGATTGTTGAAGTGTCGGATTAATTATTCAAAATAAATGATCGTGTGATAACGTTTATTTAATAAATAAATATACGTTAATGGAATATGCAAACCCATGCATAAACTAATATGAAAGTGATATTACTGGTGATATCTAGACTAACTCTAGTCTATTTGAAATGTTCTCAATGATGTTCCATGAATACGCAGCTTAACCCTCAAGGTTACGCGTATTTGATACTCGTAAACCTAGTTTACGAAAAATGATGAATAGTGAATCATGAATAGTGAATTTTCTCCGGGGAATGAATAGTGTTTAATGAATAGTAAAATTTTGAAATAACCTTTCAAAGTCTCAAACCGACTTCAAAAATGATGAATAGTATTCAGTGAATAGTAATTTCCCGAGATGAATAGTGAAATTTTCAAAGTTTGAGAAATGACCTGAAATTACGAGTTGTCACAGTATCGGGCGTGATTCGAGCGTGTGATTTAGTGGGCTTGTGCCACTGATGTTGATACGTTATCAAGTCCTTCGAGTCTAATATTAGATCATGCACTAATGATATTATTGTTCCCGTTAACTTGGTTAGTATTAACTACAAAGTTAATATATCCAAGCTCCATGACTTAGTAATGTAATGAAAAAATACTTTGTTAAAAGATAAATGTAAAGTAAAAGACACACGGTTTTTCAACGTTTAAATCTATTTGGAATTAACAAATAATTATACCTAAGTGTTTGCGAAGCAACACTTGAGATTGAATGACAAGTATCGTAATTCTCTTCACTAAACTTAAGCTAAGCTTATGTACAACTATGCTATACCAACTGAGCTATTCTCAGGGACTTAGTTGTATTTAGAAGAGAGGAAGGAGTTTGTGAATGTTAACGCATTAAGTGCACAAACTTGTCAACCTTTCTACTCCTACTTATGGTCATGTTTATACACAATGATTTACAACCGTTATTGAAGAAGACAAAGATGACCTAAGCTAGTTTGGACAAAATACATGCGTATTTTGTCTCTGTTATAATGTTTACTTTGGGTATAGGACAATAGAGCTTTCTGAGCCACAGTGATGACACTGCTCTGGTCTTTAGCCATTCAGGAAAAGTTTGACCTTTGCTTGATAAGGACTCTTCCTTATACGTTACAAACTTATCCAAGACCAACATCACAACAACCAAGTCACGATGATACTTGTTATCATTGTCAACATGTCCAAACCTTAGTTCATGAACTACGTGATGAAGTACGTTTTATGTTCTACCATCTACTTGAACGTCTTGATGACGTCAACAAACCTAACCACCCATAGAAACCTTGAAGTGCAACTACAAGTGGTCTTCCTCCTCTAGTATTAGGCCTAGACTATGTCTTTAGGATTTTTCTTTTTTATGTTAGATCATTTTCTTAGTTTTATAGATTTGACCTATGACTGTATCATTTCTCATGCTTATGTGCTTCTTATTTATGTAAATAGGTTGGTGTGATTATAACTGGGTTTCATGGAATTTCATACCATGTTCGTGCTTTTATTGCTGCTAACAAGCTGCAAGTACCTGAATGCCTTCATTTTAACGTGACGGATCCATCCTAAGAAGGATCCGGCAGAACCGGGCATACAAAAACATTTTTGAGCATAAATTCAGCTCATTTGCAGGAAATAATACACCATAAAATGGCATACTAACCTTTGTTTTGTAGGATTTCATAACACAATAGGAGTACTTGACTCCCTCAATAAAGGGGAGCTTTCGTCCAAGCAAAACCATTGCAAAAACTTGGAATGATCAAGACTTAGTCATCCTAATTACTTGACGCCCTCAACAAGAGAGAGCAATCGTCAAGGAGGAACAACTAGGCACTTCTTTACCTTCTTTACTTCACCTTACATCCTTCTTTCACTTATTTTTCTAAAAACTTACATTCGAGTTAGTTTCTTCTCGACGCTCTTTTTGTTTCGACAAAAAAGGATGAGAAAAGAGTAAAAACTCAAATTCAAAACTTACGAATATTATCGTTTACTTAAAATAATTTTATGTTTTGTCATCAAGAAAAAAAGGGGAGATTGTTAATACAAATAAGTCGTAAAAACTTTTATTTATATTTTATGATCTTCTAATGTTTTGTCGATAACAAACGTAAAATCATTTTAACGAAATAAATAAAATACTTAAAGCTTTGAGCCAAAGTTTACTAACTCATTTTACTAAACAATAAACCTTAAAAATGTTTAGTTAATAAGTTTACATAAAACTAAAACCATTTTATAAAAACACTTAAGTAACATTAGTTACTTACATTATATAAAATACATGTAACTTGTAAACTAGTAAAGACTTGGACTATCTATGACCCAAACCAAGTCCATAACCCATAACCCATGGAGCTTGATCAATAACCCATGACCCATTGCATGACATCATGCATGACATCAAAATGGATAAAACCCATGACCCATGACCCAAAGTCAATAACCCATAACCCAAAGTCTATAACCCATAACCCAAGATGACTTTGACATCAGGCATGACATCACCTATCCATGGAACATAACCCATAACCCAAAACCCGGTTTGTGACCCAAAATTCGAATTGGTATTGCCACTTCGCAGGATCCCTGGCTTAACACTGGCCGGATCCCTATGGGAAGGGATCCGTCGGATCCGGGTGAACAGTACTCAGAAATGACTATAAATAGTGAGCCATTTCTCTCTTATATCTCTTCCCTTTTAGACATATCTTTTCTCTATGTTCTAAACTCTCTAACATCAGATCTAATGATCTTTCTATGTAGTTTCTCCTTGTGATTATTTAGGTTCCTCGTAAAGGCGAGATCACGACCTCTTGAAGACTTTCATACTCAAGACATGAGTTGCTAGGATTTTCCTTCTCCACAAGATCACATAAGTGCTTCTTGTCTTTCTTTCTTTTTCTTAAGTATATTCAAGACATGGTGTGTGCATAGGTATAGTTGAAGCTTGGATCTTCAAGACGTATTGTGTAGACTGGTCCAGTTGGAGAGTGGTCCTCCAAGATGTGTTGATCGTGTTGTTGAGGTTTGGTACCTCAAGATGTGGTTGATGTAGTCGAGGTTTGATACCTCAAGTCATACATGTGTAGATTTGTGTAATTCAGGGTGATCAACCAAGGAGTGTCGTGTAACTGGAGATTGGGTCTCCAAGTTGTGTAGTGGTCTGTAGTTGGGTTGTGGTTCCTCCTTTGTAATGGAACCCGATATCTAGCCTTGTACCGGATTAAGTGTAGGCGAAGTTGTGAAAGGTTTGGTTCTACCTTGTGTGAAGAACCCGGTATCTAGCTTTGTACCAGAAAAAAGTAAGCGACGTTGTAAAGGCTTCTCCACCGGTGAAAGGAACTTTGGTTTTGTAGTGTTTAGAAACTCTCGAGTTGTGTACTCGGGAGTGGAGAATGGCAAGGAAGGTGTCCTTGTAGCCAAGCCACTATAAATACTTGTGTTGTGGTTGTGTCTATCTATATCTATCTCATAGCTTAGTTAATAGTTCTTTTTCCAACTATCAATATCCAACACATACCAAAATAGATTGACATAAGTCGATCTAAAGTTTTAAAACATAGTTTTTAATAGGTAAAACTATTCAACCCCCTTCTAGATTTCCACAGTATTCATGTTTCTATGTGTGTGTGTGTGTTCAATCATTGTTTGTGTGAAACAAGATGTGAAAAGCGGGTACATGTTAATAAGTAACCAAAAAGACAAAATTACCCTTTCATGTTAACGACAAATGATCAGCTTAACGGTCAACTGACGGGAAATTTGGTCAAGGGACCAAAACAGTTATGAGTCAAAACCATGAGGAGAGGCTCCGTGAAAAAAAAAACCACATGGTCGATTTTCTTTATACCAGGCAAACCACAGGGACGATTTAAGTAATTAACTCTATTGAAATATAATTCATTTTTATATTTAACTTTTTTTGGTTAGAACATGGGGTACAATAAAGTTGGGGGAGGCGTTATGCTGACGTGGCCTGCATTACGGTGGCGTTATCATACTGGGCATCAGCGTTAAGGTGCTGCGTTGATGACAGCGTTGCCATGGTAACGTGGCATTGAGAATGGTCTGAAATAAAAAAAATACATTACCGCCCCTTAACGGCTAGTAATGTTTGAATTTAGAAAAAAAAAAATACACTTTGGCCCCTTTAACGTTGCATAACGGGCAGATTTATATAAAAAATAATAATAATGAATAAATAAATAAATTCAAAGCCTATAATAAACTACTATAAATACCCACTTAATACGCAACATTTTTTCACACTTCCACAACTCAAACTCATATACATATACTTCCATTTTCTCAAAAAAAAAATGTCGGGATATAAAAATAATGAGAGTTTCTTGAACCTCATCGGGTTTAACAACCCGAATGCGGGGTCTACATCAACAATATCCTTTTGCCTAACCCACTCGGCTTGACGTCTGAGGAACTTTACCTGCAACATCAACGATTTCTAATGTGTCAGCAATGCCAACAAATGCTAAAGACCAATTTCCAAAATCTACAATTCGAACAATAATCACAACCGCCATCCGAACCATCATGTACGCAAAGACACAACCGATGTATAGTGGTTCGGCTACAAGGACACCTTCCTTGCCCTACTCCACTCCCCGAGTCACTTACTCGAGAGTTCAAGCACTATGTCAACAAACTCCTTCACTTGGCGGAGAAGCCTTCAAAACGTTGCTTACACTTTTTCCGGTACAAAGCTAGATACCGAGTCCGTAACACGGTGGACCAAACCAACATGACTATTACACAACAAATATGTGAAATATCAAATACAAGATATTCGCTACAGAAATCTTGCGGAGTGACAAATTAAATCAATCAAGGACCCCTTGCTTGGATGACTTGTAGAATGCTCGTGATCTCGCCTTAGAGAAGGACCTATATGAGGATCACAATAGAAAGAAAGAAGAACAACTCTCTAGATCAAGTGCTCTATATGTTAGAAGAGAATGAGAGTGTTTGAGAGATTTAGTAAGAAGAGGGTGAGTTAGAATGAAGAAATGGCTCTCATTTATAGGCAAAATCTTCACTGTCCCCGGATCCCACGGATCCCTTCCACTGGGATCCGTCTAGTGTAATCCTAGGGATCCGTGGAACGCCTCTTTGCCCATGGGTTTTTGGTTATGGGTCATGGGTTATGGGTTGGTCCATGGGTTTTCTTTAGATTCAATGTATCTAAGTATACATTGTATCTAGCCAACTTGGGTATGGGTTAAGATCCATGGGTTATGGTCCATGGGTTATGGTTTTACCCATCCTAATAAACTATTACAACAAATGCTTAATTACTACATTTTTGTATTTAAATGGTTATATGTAAATGCTTTACAAAATGACATGTATCCTTATAATTATACTTAAGATAACATTATATTTGTTATCAACAAAACACAAAGAGATCGCAAAATATTAATAAACGTTTTACGGTTTATTTGTATTAACAATCTCCCTTTTTGTTGATGACAAAACATAATGTTATGATGAGTAAAACTTAAGAATAGATGTAATTTTGAAAGCCCCTAAGTTTTACTTTTCTCCTCTTTTGTCAAAACAAAAGTTAACCCTTGGAAGAAATAAACGCTAACTCCCCCTTGACGGTAGCTCCCCTTGTTTGGGGCGTCAAGTGAAGAAAAATAAAAATCCTACAAAAAGAAAGGTTAGTAACATGCTTAAATAATCTTGTGATTGACGAGAATCAAGATTGGGAGCCAAGGTATGTAAACAAGCCCTTGTAATAAAACAACAAATTGTAGTGGTATTTATGCCACGTACAAGCATGTAACAATAAGAACAAGACTTGTTCTTGAAAATGACTTTAAAAAAATACTAAAAATAGAAAATAGTAGTAGTGATTCCTTCCATGCTTGCATAAGGTTATTGATGGAGGTTTTGATGAGTGATGTTATTGATGCGATCAAGGATAAGGTTGAGTATGAAACGCATTTCTTCCCTAACTTCTATTGCGATTTCCCTAGTAGATTGGCAATGTTCACAATGTAAATGATGTGGGTAATGAGTGCGGAATTTTTCCGGGTTGTTTTGATTTGAGTTATGCGGAAGTTGTGGTGGAAAAATAGGAAAATATGGATCAACATCCGGAATGTTTGTAAATGGTGGTGGAAAAGAACCTAGATGTTCTTGTAATGTGATGGGAGCTAATGGTGGTGATGTTTCAAGATCTTGAAAATAGTATTTGGAGATGTGGGGGTGTTGAAAAGACTATTTCTTTTGTTTAGGTTGGTTAGATCTTGTTGGAGTCTTAAGGAGTTCCAAAGAGTGACTTTAGGTGGTGATGAAGTTGGTGTACTTGTTGGTGATGAGGAGGTGCTATAAAGGAAGCATCTTGTGGTGAGTTGTTTGTTGAGGATGAACCATTTGAGGTTGGTTTTGCTAAGCAACAAGATCGGATACTAATCCGTGCGGATATCCTAGAGTTTGATTGTGGTATTTTGGATGGAGGTAGTACAAGGTTTGGGTATCATGAAGATGATTGTTTTACTAGGTGATTCATCTAAAGGATTTGTGGATGACATGGTGTATTGTGTTTGTGAGGATGAGATGGATTATGCAAGCATTTTGGGAGTTCTATATATAGAAAACAAAGCATTGTAATGAATGCTTGACTTAAATGTGGATTAAAATCTAATGATTAGATATGAATTTAAGGCATGTGATCATGAGAACACAAACATTAAAGAGCATACTCCAAAAATAAAACAAATGTGGAATTTTCATCCAAAGTGAGAAAAATAGAAGGTAAAAACGACACATCTCACGGATCCCACGGATCCTTCCTCTGAGGGATCCGTCCAGCATGAAGGTTGGGATCCGTGGGTCCGGTGATTCGAGCAAAGACAAAATTTTCCTTTTGGAAACATTTTTGCCTAGTGTGTGCCTATATGCAAACTATTTGGAGTTACGGTTATCTCGACTCCTAAAAAGAAATAGAAAATAAACTAGAAGTATAAAAACATCCTATTGAGATAACCCGAAAACACATATTTAGTACATGAGTACTTAATTTTGTGTTATCAATGCTCCTAATTCATTGTTGCTTAAATGAATGTACCCGAAAACACATATTAGTTATGTGTCCCCTTTAGCATTCAAAAGACATGAGATGCAATGAAAACGGGTTTTTACTTTGTATTAATAATGAAAAAGCGATTTGTCCTAAACGTGAGAAATTGCTTTTGTGAAATTGATACGGGAAGGTATCATCCTTTTAGAAAAATTTTTGAAAAGAGTTTTTCTTTGAAAATGTGTATGTGTTTGAAAAAGAAAATAAGAAAGCTATAAGTTGAAAACTTATCTTGGGTTTTGAAAATTCCTGTATTGTTTGTGAGTTGTGCGTGAAATAGAGATCCTAGACTCGTAAAGAAGAAGGCTAGTGTTTACATACCTTGTAGAGTCATATAAGTTACTGACGTTTGTTCCATTAGACCAAGACCAAGACGAAGTAGGTTGAATTGTTCCGCTTCAACGGTTTGGTGAGGACGTCGGCTATGTTGTCTTCGGATGCTACCTTCTCAATAGAGATGTTCCCTTTTGAACATTGTCTCTTAAGAAGTGATGTCGAATCTCTATATGCTTTGTGCGAGAATGCAATACCGGATTCTTGCTTAAGTCGATGGCACCTTTGTTGTCACATAGGATGGCTATGTCGCTTAGATGAATGTCGTAGTCGACTAACGCTTGTTTCATCCATAGTGCTTGTTGGCATGCTTTCGGCGGAGACGCGTACTCGGCCGGTTGTTGATATTGCTAATGCCGTTTGTTTCTTAGAAAACCAAGATGTTAAACAACATCCCATGAAAGTACATACCCCACTTGTACTTTTCTATCAACGTAATCACCGCATGGTCGAATCGCATATACAATTGTTTCTACTCCGTGCCCTTAGGATACCATAATCCTAATTGTGTTGTACTCTTAATGTATCTAAATATCCTTTTACGGCTTCTAGGTGTGATATTTTAGGTCTTCTTGAAACCTAGCACATAAGCAAACACTAAACATGATATCCTACCTACTTGCCGTGAGGTAGAAGACTACCTATCATGCCACGATATTTAGTATTATCTACGGATTCGCCGTCTTCATCTTTCGTGAGTTTGGTGTCGGATGACATTGGTGTCCTAATGGGTTTCACTCTTCTAGACCGAATTTCTTTAACATCTCCTTTATGTATTTAGATTGATTAAAGAAGATGCCATCTTCTACTTGTTTAATTTGTAGACCAAGAAAGAAACTAAGTTCTCCCATCATACTCATCTCGAACTCGTCATGCATGATTTTAGAAATCATCACACATGTCTTGACAAGTGGATCCGAATATAATATCATCTACATATATTTGCACTATGATTATATGTGACTCTCTTTTCTTAGTAAAAGGGTGTTGTCAACTAACCCCATGGTATAGTTGTGTTTAATTAAAAATGACTTGAGTCATCATACCAAGCTTTTGGAGCTTGTTTAAGACCGTAAAGGGCTTTCTTTAATTTATATACATGTTTGGGTTTTCAAAATCGATGAAGCCTTGGAGGTTGAGCTACGATACTTCTTCATTAATGAAACCATTTAGAAAAGCGCTTTTGACATCCATTTGATAAAGCTTTAGATCATTAGCACAAGCATACGCAGAAGTATTCTTATAGACTCTAATCTAGCCACGGGGCATAGTTCTCATCAAAGTCTATTCCTTCTTGTTGGTTATACCCTTGGGCAATGAGTCTAGCCTTGTTCCTAGACACTACTCCGTTTGCATCTAACTTGTTTTTATAAACCCATTTGGTTCCTATTATAGTTTGATTACTAGGTGGAGGGACAAGCGTCCAAACATCATTAGAAACGAATTGATTAAGTTCTTCTTGCATAGCCGTTACCCAACTCTCATCTTTTATGGCTTCTTGTGTATTCCTAGGTTCTATGGTTGAAACGAAACAAAACAAGCTACTTTGATTTTGAACTTGAGACCTTAATGTTCGTTCGTTTAGCTTTCCTATGACTTTATCTACGGGGTAATCTTTGGACTCTTTAATGTTTATGATTTCATCATTTAAAGGTTCTTCTTCTTCATTTATCTTTTTCTTTATTACTATAGCATCACTTTCTATGATCTCGTCATCGACAAGAGGTGGAGAGGGTTTGGGTGGACTTTCATCAAATTTTATATTTAATGACTCTTCTACCTTCATTGTTTCTTTGTTTAATATGACGTAAGTTTTGCTATTTGGCGAATAACCTAGAAAGATACCTTTGGTTGATTTAGGATCAAATTTAGTAAGGTAATCTTTAGTGTTGATGAGTCTCTAAATACTCATCATTTTTATATAATTTAAAGCTGCAAAATCATCGAAAACACTCGAAACACATCAAAATGATCAAAATATCACAAATCAGTGTTTTATGTGTTTTAAATGCAAAAATATCAAAATCGGATGAAAACGTATCAAATTTGCAAAATTGCGTTTTAGTCCCCAGTTTATAAAATTGTCAAAAATAGTCCACGAGCCAAAATTTCAAAAGAAAAGTCACCAAAGGTCCTTTTAAAATCAAAAGTTGTCAAATTTAGTCCTTTGGTGAAAAATGTCAAAAGATTGAGAAAATTACAAGTTTAGTCCTTCAAGTTTCAAAATTGGCAGAAATTGCCCCTGGAAATTTGCAAAATGACAGTTTTGGTCCCTGTACTTTTGAAGCTTGTCAATATTAGTCCCTTGGAACCTCTTTGATGAATTGGCAGCCAAAGCCCTTGCAATTTCAGAAATGACAACAATGGTCCTTGTTTTATTAAAGCCTTCAAACCATTTTGACCCTTACCTAATTTTGAACCCCTGCCACCCTTGACCCTTTGCCTTTTTGAACCCCCTGGCTTATTAATAATAGCCGGTCAAAACCTTGGTCAAATCCCACAAAACGCGCCCTTTTAGTCTTCTCTCCAACTGCTTTGTCTGCAACTCTCCACACACCATCCCCCCTCCTCAACATTTTCTTCTCCTTGTTCCCCCACCTCCATACAACTCCAAAATAACATTAATGATCCTCAGCCCTTCACTCAACCTCAATTGCTCAAATCAAGATTCCATAAATTTGACAATTTGGCCAAATCTCACCAAAAGTTATCAAAATGATCCGGAATCAGTGGGATCCTCTCGGAAACACGTGGCAAGGATTTTGAGCTATAAAAGGAAGAGAGAAGGAGAAAAGCAGTAGTTAGTAGTTTTAAGTTTCTCTTAATGTCGTTTTTTATTTATGTATTAGCTTAGCTTAAAATTATGTAATCTCGGTTTTATGTTTCAAACTCAAGTATATTATCTTTGTAATCGGTTTCAAGCATTAATTCAAAGTTTCCTTTAGTTTCATGTTTATGTGCTCACTTTGGAAAATTCAAGTTTCTATTTCATAAAACAAGCTTCATTCGGTTTGTTAACCGGTGTTAACAAGCTTATATAAACCTTCAAACCTTTTATAAGCTTAAAATCGGTTTCAATTAATTTTGCTTGATGGTCAACGAAAGTCAACTTTGGGCTCTATTTGGATTGGAAGCTAATTTGGGTGATGCGAGTTGGATATTGGGTTGGAATAGGTTCATTTAATGTAGGTTTGGGTCTTGGTTTATCCTGCAAATCAGTTGAACTCATGTGAGTGAATTTCTCATTTCCAAATTTCAAGTTAATTTGCGTTTTGCTTATACATTTATTTGTGGTCATTATTAGTATAATGTATTTATTTAGTTGTATTTAGGTCATTCAAACTCATTTTGATCATCATTAAGTTGGGTAGTTCGGTTTAATCTCTTTTAAGTTTAAATCGGTTCATACAAAAGGGGTGTTTGGTTTAGCCTCTTAATATATGCTCTAGACTAGTTTAGTAGTTAAGTCCTGTTGATGTAAGTTTGTTATGTCCTAATTTACTCATTTGAGTTGGTTACATGTTAAGTTTGCAAACCTCACAAGTCAAAATTCCATATCATCTGTCTTAGCGACCTTGTTGAGGTTTTTGCATGTCAAAATCTCATTTTGTGTTTAAAATACTTAGGAAAGGTTGCATTAGCTTTATTTCATTACTTTACATCATTTTCAGTCCAAAATCAAGATCAAAGTTAGTAAAAGTCAACTTTTTAGTTTTTGTTGAAAAGTCAATTTGCAAAATTCGGTTTGAGCCAAAATGGAAGGATTTTATCAAGCTCATTTTGGGCCAATTTCTTTGAAACTTGTGGTTTTAGAGAGCCCTCTGGTCTAGTTTATTATGTCGAATTTTATGTATTTTTGTAATTTTTCTAAAAGCTCAAAAGAGCTTGTGAAGATGGGGTCAAATCCTCATGCGGGGCATCAAGCACCTGCAAATGAAATATCTGAGTTTTGCAGAGGTTGCGGTTGGCTCACTTGAGCTCCCCTAGGCTTGATTGTTGGTGTTTTACATAGCCACCAGGTCTTCTCCAAGTTCCAAGTCCTGTTTTAGGTTT
This sequence comes from Chrysanthemum lavandulifolium, assembly GCA_022545495.1. Taxonomy (NCBI): domain Eukaryota; kingdom Viridiplantae; phylum Streptophyta; class Magnoliopsida; order Asterales; family Asteraceae; genus Chrysanthemum; species Chrysanthemum lavandulifolium. The sequence goes on from CM040241.1 coordinate 217,498,145, forward strand.
CTAGCTTATTAGATTGCTTATTTTATTAGCTGCAACTAGTACCCAGTCATTTTTTTAGCTTTTAGCTTATTCCTCAAATCATAGCAAATTGATGTTTCAGTGATTAAAGCTTGTTGTTTCTTATTGCATATTAGTTCTTTTAGCTTTTCCAAGCTTCTTCTAAGTTGGGTAGTCTTTGGAATCCATTTGCTTATTAAAGTGCTTATTTCTATAAGCACTTTCATATCGATTCAAATCCTTCCACAAGCCCATGTTTTCCATTTTCCTAGCTTCCTAGTATTATTTTAGAGTTATCTTGAAATTTTCAGATTTTTCCTAGCTTATTTACTATTTTTCTTGATTTTAACTAGTTTTAAGTATTTTTAAATAGCATTTAATACAAAAATTAAGAAAAGTCTCAAAAAATAAGTTTTCATTTTCTTAAGTTTAGATAAATGTAAAAAGCCTTAAAAGTATTTTTCCATATTTTTCTCCTTTTATTTGGTATTTTTAATAATTTAAATTAGTTTTAAATAGTTTTAAATTAGTAATAAATATATAAAAGTCTAAAAATATATTTTCAGTTTTAAAATTAGTTTTATCATATTTTAGATTTTTCTAAGTCTTAATTTTATTTTTCTAGTCTTATTTCATATTTTCTTTTATTTTAGAGTATTATTAAATAGTTTAAAATAGTTTTAATTAATAATAATTAAATAAATAGTGTTAAAAATAATTTTCTTTTCTATAAATTTTCTTATATCATTAGGTTTGTAAAATGTATTTTCATATTTTTAGGATTTATATTGTATAAGTTTCACTTTTTTATTTATACGTTCGTTATTTTTATTTAAGCGTAAGTTTTTCGTTTTAAGTTTTAAACGTTCATCACTTTAAAAATAGTGATAGCGTTTATTTAATATTTTATCTTTTAATTTTCTTAATTTGCATTTAAGTCGCTTTTATTTATAATCTTTTCGGTGAGTGTAATTATTCAATCCCAATCCTTTCGATCGCTATCATTAGTGATCATTCTATCGTCTGAATCGGTGTTTAACACACCATTGAGTCTCCGTGGGACATAACGACCCGGAATCCCTGTATTCTCGATCTTAATTGTATTTGTGCTTACATTGTTTTAAGTCTATTTGACTTGACTGTTTCTTGTGGATCAAAATTTTGGCGCCATTGCGGGGAGGCTTTAGCGTGTGTTTAGCCTTTTGAGATCCATTCTTGTGCATACCCCATCTTTTGTAAAAAGTTTTTGTAAAGTTTTCAAAATCCAAAAGTTCATTAACACTTTTCCTAAAGTGTTAAAAGCCAAAAATATTTTCATTCTTTGTTTTTATCATCATGTTTTCAAAACACCAAAATATTCCTCTTTACCCTCTTACCTTTTTGATTCTTCATTTCTTACCCTCGATAACCTTTGATTCTTTCTATGTCTTATCCTCACCCTCTTGGTTGTCAATGGTGTGGTGGTCCTTATAATGGTGGCAATTGCCCCGGTTGTTGCATGGTGGAATCGGGAAGCGGGTGCATCATAACCAAGATCCCTATTCCTACCATAACACGGTGATTTATTCCATCACCGCCACCTTTGTGATACTCATCAGTTTCTTGTTGTGAGTCTTGTGGTGGTTCACATTCCGATTCGATTGTCAATCGGAAACACGCTTGTCTATGAGCGGGTTCACGATAACAATTATGACTACAACACATACCACTCACGGCCGCATCGGTTTTCTTGTTGTGAGTATTGTGGAGGTCCTCACTCTAGCTCGGATTGTCAAGCAGGAATCCATTTCCTTGTTACGATTACGACTCTTCGTATCAAGACCAACCTCCACAATACCAAATGATTCAAGCGACTCCTCTTGAAACTACGACGGATCTTCTCATCGAAGACTCGGGTTATTAAAAGAACTTAAGGAGGAGTCGGCTATGTCATCCCATAATCCAAATGAAAAATCAATGGAAGTTTTGTTAGCAAGAGCGGTGCTAAATTAGATTCCCAGTTGCGTTTGAAAAATGCATTGGGAATCAATTGCAATAGAAAAAGCGGCCAAATCTAGCTCTCGATTCCGTTTCATTCACGATGACGATGATGATGAAGATATCCTTGATATCCTACAATTTTATAACAGTTCATCAAGTTCATCGGTTGAGACTCCTTCCATGATCCATCGGGAGAAAAGACTATGATGGAATTACTAGCGGAAGAACAAATGTTAAGCATTAAACATATGTATGCTAGTCCATCTAATCTCCTCGATCTGTTGTTATCACACGATATTCCACTCACTCTCTAAACATGGGGATGAGCTTAGCACTATTCCGAAATGGAATCGTCTAGTGTTGAGGACCTTATCCCAATCCCGAGAGAGTCACGAAATTCGATCATATATGTGATATCCTTTCCTCTTGAGTGTTCTCAAGATCATTTTGAAACTTTCTCGATCTTAGTGACGATTGTGCTTCCTATGGAAACATCGAGTACGTTGAGGCATCACTTCCACAATCGATCTTGATCCCTTCTTGAGGAGTTCTCCGGTGAACTCACTCACATCAATCCACTCTTTGATTTCAAAGCCGATCCGGGAGAGACCGAAAGTCTCATTGATAATGATCGTTCACTCACTTCTTATCCCAACAATCCAAATGAGAATGTTGATCACTTTGTTCCCGAAACATTCAAAGCTACTTTCACTAATCCTCTATTTGAATTCGACTCGAATTCACTTCAATTCGAGAATCCACTCTTTGATACTCGATCGAGGATAGTGATGAGCCCACAATGGAACAAGAGTTCACAAATTCACATCATGTGAATGATTCTCTTCATGAGGAGTTCTCCGGTGAACTCTCTCATATCATATCTCGCCGGAGTATGATTGTTTGGATGGCAAAGATCATGATCGGGAGAGAATCTCAATTTGCATAGTTATGACAAATCTTCCCAACCTCCCCCCGAGATGCCTTCCAAACCAAAGAGCTCTACCAAGAAAATCCAAATAAGTGCAAGCTGCACTTAATCCGAGGAAGAAGATCTAGTCATGATTGTTATCATGATCTTCCTTCTTTTCTTCACTACTCGGTGACTTCCTCTCTTCTTCACTCCTTGGGAGTGAGGACACTATCTTTGACCCGGCATTTTCATTTATCATCGTGAGCCGGGTCTATCTTTCTCTATATCTCATCGGTGTGGAACTTTCACGTGCTTCAATGTTTATCCAAACATCTTGAATGAAAGTCCGATGGAGATTGTTTCTTCCACTTTGCTTCCCATGAACCAATGAATTGGGGTCGAGTCAAGCTAGCGACTCGGAAATCAAAAAATAGCACACACCATATGGGTTTTCACCCATATTTCATCTTCTTACCCCTTTCTACCACCTAAGTGTGGGGTGATGCCCTGAGTTATATATATATATATATATTTCTAAAAAAAAAAAAAAAAAAAAAAAAAAAATCTTCTAAATAATGGCGTAGTATTTCCTTTTCGTTCTTTGTTTGGCATAACCGCGGTACTTTGAATATTGAGGGCAATATTCATTTCTAAGTGTGGGGAATTCTCACGAATTTCATCATATATTATTACCCAATTCCCGTTTTGGCCAAAATTTTTTTTTTTGGAGTAAGTGTTCTACACTTACTCATTTGGTTATCGATCCGCCATGTGCGTAAGACAAAAGGATTGGCTAATCCGAGAGCAAACGGCTCTTGGTAAAGATTTCTCAAATCCGTTTATATGGCTTGCAATTTGCCCAAAATTGTATGGTTCCTCGACTCCCATCATCCTAAAAAGATAAAGAGTTGGCTAGCCCATAAGGTTATGGCTTGTGGTAAAGGCGATGGAAAATCCATAATTGGTAATCGGCTCACCAAAGATAATATTGATAATTTATCTAAGAGTTGGCTAGTCCGGAAGGTGCGGCTTACGGTAAAGACAAAATCAAATCCGTTGAAAGTCGGTGGTTTGCTCAAAATCACATGGTTATCGGTGTACCATGGTTCTTACTTGAACTGAAACATTTGGCTACTCCGAGTAATGGCTTTTGGTAAAGAGTTTAAAATCCATTATGTTTTCTCAAATCATTGCTAGGGACTAGCAATATCTCGATGTGGGGATTGATGAGTCTCTAAATACTCATCATTTTATAACATTTAAGCGCAAAATCATCGAAAACACTCGAAACACATCAAAATGATCAAAATATCACAAATCGGTGTTTTATGTGTTTTAAATGCAAAAATATCAAAATCGGATGAAAACGTATCAAATTTGCAAAATTGCGGTTTAGTCCCCAGTTTCTAAAATTGTCAAAAATAGTCCACGAGCAAAATTTCAAAAGAAAAGTCACCAAAGGTCCTTTTAAAATCAAAAGTTGTCAAATTTAGTCCTTTGGTGAAAAATGTCAAAAGATTGAGAAAATTACAAGTTTAGTCCTTGAGTTTCAAAATTGGCGAAATGGCCCTGAAATTTGCAAAATAGCAACTTTGGTCCCTGTACTTTTGAAGCTTGTCAATATTAGTCCTTGGAACCTCTTTGATGAATTGGCAGCCAAAGCCCTTGCAATTTCGAAATGACAACAATGGTCCTTGTTTTATTAAAGCCTTAGCCATTTGGACCCTTACCTAGTTTTGGACCCCTGCCATTCCCTTGACCCTTTGCCTTTTGAACCCCCGGCTTATTAATAATAGCCGGTCAAAACCTTGGTCAAATCCACAAAAGCGCCCTTTTAGTCTTCTCTCCAATTGCTTTTCTGCAACTCTCCTCACACCATCCCCCTCCTCGACATTTTCTTCTCCTTGTTCCCCACCTCCATACAACTCCAAAATAACATTAATGATCCTCAGCCCTTCACTCAACCTCTCTTGCTCAAATCCAAGATTCCTTAAATTTGACAATTTGGCCAAATCTCACCAAAAGTTATCAAAATGATCTGGAATCAAGTGGGATCCTCTCAGAAACACGTGGCAAGGATTTTTGAGCTATAAAAAGGAAGAGAGAAGGAGAAAAACAGGGTAGTTAGTAGTTTTAAGTTTCTCTTAATGTCGTTTTTTTATTTATGTATTAGCTTAGCTTAAAATTATGTAATCTCTGGTTTTTATGTTTCAAACTCAAGTATATTATCTTTGTAATCAGTTTCAAGCATTAATTCAAAGTTTCCTTTAGTTTCATGTTTATGTGCTCACTTTGGAAAATTCAAGTTTCTATTTCATAAAACAAGCTTCATTCGGTTTGTTCTCGGTGTTAACAAGCTTATATAAACCTTCAAACCTTTTTATAAGCTTAAAAATCGGTTTCAATTAATTTTGCTTGATGGTCAACGAAAGTCAACTTTGGGCTCTATTTGGATTGGAAGCGAATTTGGGTGATGCGAGTTGATTTGGGTTGGAATAGGTTCATTTAGAGTAGGTTTGGGTCTTGGTTTAGCCTGCAAATCAGTTGAACTCATGTAGGTGAATTTTCATTTCAAATTTCAAGTTAATTTGCAGTTTATGCTTATAAGTTTATTTGTGGTCATTATTAGTATATATGTGCTTATTTAGTTGTATTTAGGTCATTCAAACTCATTTTGATCATTGGAATTGGGTAGTTCGGTTGTAATCTTTTTAAATTTGAGTCAACATGGTAAATAGGGTGTTTGGTTTAGCCTCTTAATATATGCTCTAGACTAGTTTAGTAGTTGAAGTCTGTTGATGTAAGTTTGTTAGTCCTAAGATACTCATTTGAGTTGGTTTCTGTGCACTGCAACCACTAAAGTCAAAATCCATAGTCCACCTGTCTTAAATCGGTTATTGTTGGAATTTTTGCATCAAAATCTCATTTTGTGTTTAAAATACTTAGGGAAAGGTTGCATTAGCTTTATTTCATTACTTTACATCATTTTCAGTCAAAAATCAAGATCAAAGTTAGTAAAAGTCAACTTTTTAGTTTTTGTTGAAAAGTCAATTTGCAAAATTTGTTTTGAGCCAAATGGAAGGATTTTATCAAGCTCATTTTCGGGCCAATTTCTTTGAAACTTGTGGTTTTAGAGAGCCCTCTGGTCTAGTTTATAGTTACTGAATTTTATGTATTTTGTAATTTTTCTAAAAGCTCAAAAGAGCTTGTGAAGATGGGGTCAAATCCCATGCGAGGCATCAAGGTTGCACAGGAAATATCTGAGTTTTGCAGAGGTTGCGGTTGGCTCACTTGAGCTCCCCTAGGCTTGATTGTTGGTGTTTTACATAGCCACCCAGGTCTTCTCAAGTTCCAAGTCCTGTTTTAGGTTTCTAGCTTATTAGATTGCTTATTTTAAGCTGCAACTAGGTACCCAGTCAACTGTTTTTAGCTTTTAGCTTATTCCTCAAATCATAGCAAATTGATGTTTCAGTGATTAAAGCTTGTTGTTTCTTATTGCATATTAGTTCTTTTAGCTTTTCCAAGCTTCATCTAAGTTGGGTAGTCTTTGGAATCCATTTGCTTATTAAAGTGCTTATTTCTATAAGCACTTTCATATCGATTTCAAATCCTTCCACACAAGCCCATGTTTTCCATTTTCCTAGCTTCCTAGTATTATTTTAGAGTTATCTTGAATTTTCAGATTTTTCCTAGCTTATTTACTATTTTTCTTGATTTTAACTAGTTTTAAGTATTTTTAAATAGCATTTAATACAAAAATTAAGAAAAGTCTCAAAAAATAAGTTTTCATTTTCTTAAGTTTAGATAAATGTAAAAAGCTTAAAAGTATTTTCCATATTTTTCTCCTTTTATTTGGTATTTTAATAATTTAAATTAGTTTTAAATAGTTTTAAATTAGTAATAAATATATAAAAAGTCTAAAAATATATTTTCAGTTTTAAAATTAGTTTTATCATATTTTAGATTTTTCTAAGTCTTAATTTTATTTTTCTAGTCTTATTTCATATTTTCTTTTATTTTAGAGTATTATTAAATAGTTTAAAATAGTTTTAATTAATAATAATTAAATAAATAGTTATAAAAATAATTTTCTTTTTCTATAAATTTTCTTATATCATTAGGTTTGTAAAATGTATTTTCATATTTTTAGGATTTATATTGTATAAGTTTCACTTTTTTATTTATACGTTTACGTTATTTTTATTTAAGCGTAAGTTTTTCGTTTTAAGTTTTAAACGTTCATCACTTTAAAAATAGTGATAGCGTTTATTTAATAGATTTTATCTTTTATTTTTTTTAATTTGCATTTAAGTCGCTTTTATTTATAATCTTTTTCGGTGAGTGTAATATTCAATCAATCCTTTTTCGATCGCTATCATTAGTGATCATTCTATCGTCTGATCATGTGTTTAACACACCATTGAGTCTCCGTGGGACATAACGACCCGGGAATCCCCTGTATTCTCTGATCTTAATTGCATCTGTGCTTAAGCAGTTTTAAGTCTATTAGACTTGACTGTTTTGCGCGGATCATTGCCTCCATAACTTTGGATAGCGGATGGACCAAATAAATCCATATGTAGTAATTCTAGACACCTAGTTGTTGACACCATGTTTTTAGCTTTATGACTATAATGAGCTTGTTTACCTACATTACAAGCATCACAAAAGTGATGTTCATATTTTAACTTACGTAGATCTCTTACTAGATCTTTGGATGATAGCGATTGAAGAAGTCGCATATTGGCATGACCCAATCTTCGATGCCATAAGGTCAAAGTATCATCCATAGAGGTAAGACAAAGTTTGTCTTTAGGTTCATTACCAATTTTAATGACATAGACTCCATGTTTCCTAATTCCTCTTCCTATGGTTATGCCATTTTTAGTATCTTACTACGGTTTTGTTAAAAGTACATTGCACTTTTATCACATATTTGTCCTATACTTAAGAGATTAAAGTTTAGGTTTTCGTGACACACATCGTTAATGGTTAGAGATTTGTTAGAAATCGCACCTTTACCGATGATTCTACTTTTGCTATTTCCAAACACCACATTACTCCATTTACGGATTCATATGGAGAATAGATCCCTATTGCGGTCATGTGCCTTGTGCACCGCTATCCTTGACCCATTCATCGGGGTCTAGATCGACCTTTAAGTACACCTCGTCATTTGCCATAAGACAAATTTCTTCGTCCTCTCGTCGCTCATTCCCCACGTGCTTCACTTAACGCTTTATGATCATCCCGTTTGGGACACTTACTAATAAAGTGGTTTGGGTCCCAACATTTAAAGCAAGTGCGATCATCCTTTGGCTCTCGTCCTCTTTGCTTTTCCGAAAGCCTTTCTTATCGTCATATGGTTGTTTGGCGTATCTTCCTTTCTTCTAAAGAACTTTTAAAGTCCATTACCGCCATAGCGTACTCCTCGTCATCACTACTCAAGAGAGTTCTCTTCATCGCTTGAAGCCTTTTTGGCTTTAAGGGCAAGAGATTGTGTTTCTCTTTTACCTTTGAGGCTTGAGTCTTTGGCAAGGACAAGCTCAGACTTTTAGGTTGCCTATGAGTTCATCGAGGGTGAGGATTGTCAAATCTTTTGACTCTTCGATCACCGTCACCTTGGACCTCCACTTGATGGAAGTGCCCTTAAATATCTCCTAACATGGTTACGGCTAGAAAAAGATTCATCAAGTGCTTGTAACGATGTAATAATAGTATTAAAGTTAGCAAAGAATGATCTATAGTTTCCTCATCCGATATTGAAAATTGTTCATATTGTTGAACAAATAAATCAATTTTATTATTCTTAACTTGTTGGTTGCCTTGATGAGTTACAACTAAAGAAGTCCAAATTTCTTTAGAGGTTTTAAGCATAGAAATTCTTTCAATTCCTTTTCGGTAAAGCATTATATAAAACCATTTTTGCTTCACTATTTTTAGAAAGCTTTGTCTTCATTTCATCATTTAGTTTATCATGAGGTATGTTAACTAAATTCCCTTTATCGTCTTTTGAGGTAGCCTCAAAATCGCCTTCAACAATAATGTACCAAAGATCAATATCTTTAGATTTCACATATGTTTCGAATCTATTTTTCCAATATATAAAACCATTAGTTTCAAGTAGTGGTGGTCGTTGCATATATTGCCCTTCCTTATAATTTTCGAACCCATAGTGATCGAAAAGTTTTAAAATACAATTTTACTTTAAAACTTTTATTAACTTAGCTCTTGATGCCAATTGTGGAAAACTAGAAGGGGGTTGAATAATTTGCCGATTTTATATTAGTTTCAAAACTTTAGATTCGTTAATATGTGAGATCTTAAGATGTAGAGAAAGTATAGATCTAATGAAAAGCAAGTAAATAAAGTAAAGCGAAGGAAAGAAAGACACAACCGATGTATAGTGGTTCGGCTACAAGGACACCTTCCTTGCTCCTACTCCACTCCCGAGTCACCTACTCGAGAGTTCAAGCACTATGTCAACAAACTCCTTCACTTGGCGGAGAAGCCTTCACAGCGTTGCTTACACTTTTTCGGTACAAAGCTAGATACCGAGTCCGTAACACGGTGGACCAAACCAACACGACTATTACACAACAAATATGTGAAATATCAAATACAAGATATTCGCTCTGAAATCTTGCGGAGTGACAAATCAATCAAGGACCCTTGCTTGGATGACTTTAGAATGCTCGTGATCTCGCCTTAGAAGGACCTATATGAGGATCACAATAGAAAGAAAGAAGAACAACTATGTAGATCAAGTGATCTATATGTTAGAAAAGAATGAGAGTGTTTGAGAGATTTAGTAAGAAGAGGGTGAGTTAGAATGAAGAAATGACTCTCTATTTATAGGCAACAATCTTCTTGTTCCCCGGATCCCGGATCCCACGGATCCCTTCCACTGGGATCCGTCTAGTGTAATCCTAGGGATCCGTGGGAACTCCTCTTTGCCCATGGGTTTTTGGTTATGGGTCATGGGTTATGGGTTGGTCCATGGGTTTTCTTTAGATTCAATGTATCTAAGTATACATTGTATCTAGCCAACAGGTATGGGTTAAGATCCATGGGTTATGGTCCATGGGTTATGGCTTTTACCCATCCTAATAAACTATTACAACAAATGCTTAATTACTACATTTTTGTATTTAAATGGCTATATGTAAATGCTTTACAAAATGACATGTATCCTTATAATTATACTTAAGATAACATTATATTTGTTATCAACAAAACACAAAGAGATCGCAAAATATTAATAAACGTTTTTACGGTTTATTTGTATTAACAAGTTGGATAACATGAAATGGGGTGAAAAAGCACTTACCATGGCGAGCATAGAGGTGCGCCGCTTCCTCACGAGGATGCGTGGGATTTTTATGGCCATAAAAATGGGACACGCCGGGCCGGTTGATTTAACCGGCAATGTCCCAAGCCAAAAAAACGAGGCGTTATTCAGTCATGATGCTCAACCACGTCTGATGGGAAAAAAGGTGCTTTGAAGAAAGCTAAATCCGAGACCACGACGAGTACCGGGGGAACGAGCTCGTCAAGCCAATTCGGGGATGTTTTGACATCCGAGTATCGTATCAAACGGGAAGTGGCCCAAGAGGCGTACGCGGCGACTAAAGAAAAAGATCGTACGATTATGAGGTTGGAAGAGATAAAATTTCTCTGGCTAGAAACTTCCAAATGGATGCAAACACTGCATACTGGATCGACATGGAAAAGGAGAAAATCATCAAGAAATATAATTTGCAACCAAAGAGTAGATTTATTTGTATTTTGTAATTTCCTTATGTTGTAGTTTCCTTTATGTCATTTTTTTCTTTTTTTTAATGTTGTAACTTTTTTTTGAATTCGTATTGTAATGTTTAAGTTTCAATAATGTTATGTTATTTGTTAAATGAAGTATTAATTTTAGTTTAGGGGTTACATTTGTAATTTTTATTTTTTTAAGAAAATTGAGGCCCAAAATGTGGTGTTATGGTGGTGTTATGATAAGGGGTTATATATGCACTCTATCTTATCAAGCATCTTGTCACAATCACCTTTTATGTTTTTAACTTTTTATTTTCATTTTCTTTGTTAGATGCCAATTTACTTTATTTTGTTTCACTAACTTAAAAATGTCACTATGTTAAAATATATTTTGCCACCATAAATAATATGCACTCATATCATTGTCTTTAGAACAAAGGGTAAATATATTTTGTCTTTAGAACAAAGGGTAAAATATATTTTGCCACCATATCTTAGACGCGCTTGTAGCGTCATGTCAATACAATTTCCTCTTTTAACATAACTTCATCACTCACATACTCAAATCACCCTTTCTAATAACTCAAGTCATAACCATGGTTCTAAAAGACACGTCATGGCGACACCAAGGTGCCGCTAAGGCGTAGGTATGACCTTCACATTACGAAATAGACCAAAGTGTCGACTCTTGGCGTGGCGAGATGAGGTGAGAAAATGCGCGATAAGGCGTGAAAGGTTTTTATTCAACTATAGTAATTTTTTAGTGAAGAATATTACATGTAAGGATACTTTTTAACATTATTCATCATGTACAACACTTTTCGTAAACACGATATATATGAAATATGATAGAAATATATAAATATTTTTATATTTTTTCCGCCTTATATCACGCCTTAAAAACCCAAAGGTTCGCCTCGGCCGCTAAAGCATGAGGCTTGGTCATGCCGTCACACCACGCCTCGCTCTATTTATAACATTGGTCATAACACCGATGTTATGTCGTATGCCAAAATAGTCGTTCATCAAATGTTCGTCAGTATGTTCTCATTAACGATGTATCGTAACCTTGACAATGTTTAAAACGAGTATTAAATACCTCTGTGTTACGACTTACGATGGTGTATTGTTTGATCTCTTAAACTGTTTAATTAGTTTACATTATTTGCACCAAAAATATTTCATGTAGTTATATAATTTGATTCATGCATGTTCATATAACGAAAGTGTATAATGTAATTCCTATTCTTTTTACCTATTACCAACCGATTTTAAAATTATAATAACTATCTAAAGACCTTTTTATTGGTCAAAAATATAATCGACGCCTTGGATTGTTCCCTGTCCACGATGTGAGAATGATTGCCTGCCTATCACACCAATAACGGTTGATTTTTTTTAAAGGTTTAAGATTTTAGAGAAGAAAGCTTTTAGGAAAAGTTTAGAGATGATGAATGAGAATGAAAATTGTGGTAGAAGATTCATATAAGGAAATGACAAAAACTCTAAAACGGCATAAAATAACTCACACGGTGAAAAGATCATTTTGCTCTCACGTTAAACGCACTTGAAAGAGTTAACGAATATTGATTAACGGCTGCTAGTCAAAAAGACCTTGAGCGATGAAAAAATGAACACTAGAGACTTGGACGTATTTATTTTGAATTTGAAACTTAATGTGTATTTCCGATACAAGTTAAAAGATGAACGGTGTATTTTACTCAATAAAATAATAAAATTTTAAACTTCATAATGGTACAAATATAAAAAAAAATTATAACTGCAAATAAGAATAAATAATATTGAAATATGGAGATGGTCATATCAACATTGTTAACTTTACGCTAGAAATGATTTGACGTCAAATATATATTCTTTTATTATTCGTGTATATAGTAGAAATTGTAGTCTGAATATATTTCTCGTTTTTTTTTTCTTAAGGTTGAAATGTTAATCTTGATGTAGCTACTGTGTGACGCGGTATTATGAATTAACTCAAGTTACGCCACCTTATGCTCTTAGTAAATATTGAATCTCATACTCACATCTTTTGATTTTACTCATTATGTGTAATATTATTCGCAATTAATTAAGTTGGCTTAATGATGTATCCCTTTAGAAAATATGGTTATGTAGCTTTAGTTATTTACAACCCGGTGCACCATAAAATAAAACATTACTAGAAAATGTGAGAATATATGATTATCTCGTCATTTCAAGTAGGTGTATTCATATTTAAATTAAGAGCTCCGACAGTTTTAGATGTTTCACTATTTGTCACTCATACAACAAATGCAAAATGTATCATGACACCTTCCATATGATAGCGTTCCTTGCCAGGGCAAGTTCTCAAAGCACACGGCATGGCAACCATCTCTTTCGCAATTGTTTGGTTCCAAGTTATAAACATAGGATTTAAATCCGAGACCTATTTCACAAATAAAAAGTTTTAGATACATAAATATATGGAAATAAAGTACATTTTTGGCTTATGGTATAATCTACCTTTCGCCATTAGAAGGTAACAATATTGTAATTGGAGTAATAAAATTACCATAACTCGGCAAAATTCTTCGTCGGGATTAGCAATACCATTAATAAATTTTGTAAACAAAATGTAAAAGAAGAGGACATAAACAATGTTGGTTTTCATTACAAACTCGAATGTTTAGAATATTCAATAAATGTATAGAGCTATATAATGACCTTGAACTTGTATGTTTTGTATTTATATGTAAATTTGACTGTTTGGTAAGTGTTGATTGCTTAAATTATGAATTTAATTGACCCAAGCCGATTAAATGCTTTTGTTTATTATAGATTAATTAAATCTTGACATTAATTTAGGTTGATGCATTAAATGTTGAGAGTTTTTAAAGAATTCACAATACTCGATTCTTTAAAGACCTTTTATTTTTACTAGGCGATTATCGCGCATAGCGATGATGTATAGTAGTGTTAATTGAGATGTATGTTGTTGCGTGGAGAAAGTTTGCGGTTTAAATTGTAATTAACTACTACTAATAATATATGTGCGCATACGGGTTTTGATGTATTTTTTCTTATTTGTGTTCTTCCGTAATTTTGGTCAATACTTTTTAATATTAATGTTTTGTTTTCAAAACTACAAAATATAACTATATGATAAAAAGGGCACATAACGCAACTGGATTTAGACATGAATTAATCTGAGCAGGTCTTAAAAAGGGGGAATTGCATATATAACTAATTAAACTTTCATATTTACATATTCCTCAAAATACAAGTTCTTAGTGCATAAAGTACAAGCATGTTTTGAGGAAATATGCAAATATGTAAATATGCAACTTTAGTGGTTATATATGTAATTGCTCCCTTAAAAAATTGTAAATGCACATTTTCACATCGAAACAACGTGCACTTTCCTTTACAAACTTAGCACCCATTTATTAACTTCATCTAAAATACTCAAAAGCAATCATGTTACCAAGATCATATCATTAACATTACCACCTTAATTTTGACTATTACAATTATACTCTCGTTATCAATAAAACTATCCCACTTGAAAAAGTTTGAACAAAACATGTCTTAATATGTGACATTAACATCTCAAATATATGTTCCATATTACATTCTTGTTATCAATAATGAGTGTAAAAAGCACAACAAAAGATACCCTTTGGTTTTAAGATCAACAACATGAATTTCATCCTCATTGTCTTCACATACTTAACATGAGCTCTCACTATTAAGAATTTAGAAACAAAATAACTAGTAAACTACATAAAAATTAATGATAAATGTTAAACTCTATTATTCGGATTACCTAGCTATTTACATAAAAGAATCATCATTCCTTGACACTTTTTTCAAGAAGATATAAAATATCGGTTGAGCCATCCATCTATATGCCATACATATGAAAAAATGAAAGAAGCCAGTCCTTTTCCTCTTCCATTTGCAGAGCCAAAGCTGCTATCTTTTGAGATCTCGCATGTGGCTCCAAATCAACTCTCACCGCACGAACCACAATTGCAGTTATATCACTATTTTACAAATTATCAAATAGTCCATCTGTCCCTGATACTATCACATGTCCCGGAGCACCAGGAATAAAAAATACGTGCTTTCTTCTACCAAATTTAAAATTGAGTTTATAATGTAATTTGGCAACATAATAAGATATATGGTTAGATATCAACAGACAAGATGGTCCTCAATAAAACTGGCCAGAGCTTGACAAATCACTATTACTTCCATTCTCCGGTTGGTATGTGAAATTAAAATCATGTTGTTGTGCAGGTGATTTGAAAACAGTACATCTGTCTGTAACTATGATGAAAACGCTAGCACCCAAGTTAATGACATTTAGTACCTGTAAAAGGAGGACATAAGTTACTAAAAAAATCAATGAGCTCTATTCACTATACTAAATGTGTAGTAATAATAACAACAAAGACAACAATCCGTCTATAATTTTATTTTATTTTTTAAATTGTTGATCGAAACACCTTAGAACTATTATCAATATCTTGAATATCCTAAACTTTTTATGTTAAAAGTTTATATAATTAGCGATGCATAATAACGATAATAATGACTTCAATGACAAATTTTGTCCTAAGAGCATGTTCATCAAAATACATGTCATTACACCATCAACTCTTTATCGAATAAAACTTGTTTCCTCTAATCATTATTCACATAATCGATCAATAGTTGACAATTAATCAATAGTCGACAATCATAACTAATCATGTCTCCATTAGTTAGAATTCCATCTTGTAAGACATTATCATAATTTATTAGAAACCCCATGTCAATTTTTGTAAAAGCTTCTCACAGTTAGGAAAAATAATTCTTCACATTGTTCATATAAATAAAAACGTTATATTTAAAACATCACTTGCATAATGTCTCTGAATGCTAAAGGAAGTAAATAATTAATATGTATTTTCGGGTACATTCAACCAAAGCTACATTGAATTAGGAGCGTTTAGGTTATCTCTCTTTGTGTTACAAAATTACTAAAGAATTTCTTTTTATGCATTAAAAGGAATCGAGATAACCGAACCTCCATATTTTCGTCATATAGGCACACACTAGAACACAATATCAAAATTCTCATTAGTTTCGACTAAAATGAAATTTTTGTATATAGGATCAAACATGCCTCCCGCAACGTTCTATGACCATAAAGACACTCTCAACTACATTCCCAAACATCACAAAACTAAGGGTCTTACTCGGCTCAAGTCAAAGTCTTTAAGGCTCTAGAAAAACGTTACATTCATGAGGGTAGAACCATTGACCCATCCTTTCTAGAAGACACAAACATTGGCCAAGAACTTGAAACCATTAACTTTGATGGTCTCCTAAACATCAACGAACAAATTTGTCCTAGATTTAATCTAGAGTTCTATGCTAGTGTAATTCTCACAACCAATGATCGTGGACTTATATCAATTTGATTCAAAGTAAACCAAAATGACTTCAACATACCTCTCAATCAATTTGCGGAAGTCCTTGGAATTCCATGTGAAGGTACATGCCTTTACTCGGACAAATTTTTGATCCCAATTTACACTTGTAAATATAGATCTTTTATATAGCTTCTGTTAAGAAATTGTTTGATTCACTAAGTATTATGCGAAATCTAACACTTAATAATTTAAAAGAACACAATGAATATCAAACCAAACACTTTAATATTATTGAGATAATATGAATACTCTTAATAGTATTAGGGTTTACAACCTTGAAGCTCTAAAACAAATCGTCCTCTAAACAATGACCTAGGACCTCCTTTTATAGATTAAAGAGTCCTAGTCGGTTTACAATTACTTTCTATACAATGTATATCCTTATAGAATCTTTCCTGTGTTTATCTAATACTAAACTTTTGGTACAAGACATTCTATAAATACAAACCGACACTAATACTCCAGCAGTAGTTAAAATACTTCAGCAGTATAAAAAATAACTCTGGCAGTATTTAGTCTTCAACAGCAAAAACTTTACATTAGCAATAGAAACTCTAAGTCTAAGTAGTTACCACTTGGTGTATTTTCTTGATCATCTTCAGGAACACCATTAGTAGTTCAAATACACTAGCAGTAGTTCAGACTATACCAGCAACAATTATGACTTAGAGCATTCTTCAATGAAATCCATGATGTTAGGAATTAGAAATTCCCAGTATTAAAGAGTCGGTCACCTCAAGTATATGTAATCGTTAGAAAGCTCGTAGTCGTAGTTCTTTTAAGTTAAGTAGTAATTTAGTTAAGTAACACCGTGGAGGACAGACGGGTCTTTACCACTGTATGCCCGATCCATGACCCATAGTGTGGCGATTTGTGTAAGACTATAAATACTCTCTACCTCCCAAGGTAGAGAGTTGGAGCTCATAATAATATCTTTCACTTTCTCTCACTAAGCTCCCTAAACCTCTAACTTTCTCTCTAGAATTCCATCTATATGCTACTTTGTGTTATGGTTTGATGTGTATGTGAAAAGCTAATATCTAACAATTGGTATCAAGAGCCATGGTTGGATCATATCTTACATCTTTGGATTTATAGTGGTTTTAGGTGGTTTTGAGTTTGAAAAAGTTTAGTGGTTTTGCATCATTTGGTTGATCTCTTGTGTTAAAGTTTGAATTTTGTTGGTACTTTTGTGTTTAGAATCATCAAAAGTGTTTAGGTTTTCTTTGGTAAGCTTGAATCATCTTGGTTGGGTTGTTTTGGATTGATAAGTGATGTTTTATGGTTTTTCATGGTGGCGAGTTAGTTCACGGATAACCTTTCTTCATAGCGACTTGCTTCCTTATTTTGTAGCGACTTACGGTGTTAAAAGCTAGCGAGTTAGAGCTAGCGAGTTAAAGGACAAGTAGTGGACTCTCCACTACTGGTGGCGACTTGTGGTAGCGACTTGATCGATGAGTTGCTCTTTAGCGACTTGTGTTTCTAGCGACTTGTGTAGCTAATTCTTGCCAAAATTTGGTTAGCGACTTGGTCCGTAGCGAGTTACTATTTAGCGACTTGTTCTTTCATTAGCGACTTGGGATTCTAGCGACTTGGTTGTCTAGCGAATTAATTGGTAGCGACTTAGTGGATTTGTGTCTAGCGACTTAGAGCTTTATCATCTAGCGACTTGAGTGATTGTTTACGGTTTTCTCTTGATTTAGTAAAATCCGTGAAAGAATCTATTTCCGGTTTAATCATAGAGTTATAAAATCCCGTATAATCTGTTAACATGTCTACCAACGTTCCTCACCGTCATCTCCATCTTTGCCGAGGATGTTCAAGCAAATGGCTCGGATACTGCCCACCCATGCTTGTGAGAATCGACTACGATTCTTGGGCTCAACGAATCGATTGTATTGCCTTGGAAAGGAAAATGGTGTCAACATTCTCAAATCCATTGATGAAGGACCATATCGGGTTGAGACGACTAGAGACATACTTGATACTAATGAAGATGGTACTCTGCTCACGGAATGGACGGACCTAAGATGTACAATGAGCTTGATAATGAGGAGAAAAGAGATTCGATCACGCGATATCGGGGCTTCAAACATTGTTCTTCAAGGTCTTCCTAAAGACATCTACAAGTCGATCAATCATAACACCGATGCAAAGGCGGTTTGGGATAACGTTAAGATGCTTCTCTCGGTTCGAATTAACTATGGAAGCAGAGAATCCCAACTTTATGATGAATTTGAGCACTTCAAGATGAAACCGGATGAGAGTGTTTATGAGTACTATGTGAGATTTCATAAGTTAGTGAATGACATGAGAAACATCGAATGACTATGCCTAATATTCAATTTGAACTCAAAGTTTGTGAACAACATGAATCCCGAATGGCACAAGTTTGTCACATCAGTGAAACTCACTAAAGTTGAAGCATACTAACTATGAGCAACTCTATGCCTTCCTCCTTGAGAATGAGAGACATGCCATGTTTGAAAAGTTGATTCTCAATCGGTTCAAAACCAACCGGGGTGAGACAAGTTCGTCTAATGACTCAATGACTTTCTACTCAAACATTGGAATCACAACCAAAGCATCACAAGTCATACCCTTGGGTAATGGTAATCACAAACTCATCCCCGATCCTCGGTTCAAACAAGTCGATCTTTGATGCACATGGGTAACATCATTAATCAACACTCTTCTCATTAGTCAAAACATGAATTCTCCCACAAACCAACAACAACCTCGAGCGCATCTAACCCACATAATCAAGCCCTTGTTAAAGATGGAAGGATCGTGGTGCAACCAGATTCAGAAAGACAGTATGATCGGGGAAGGGTGGTCTTGGTAGAGGATATGTGGCAACGAATCGAGGAAGAAATGGTAACCAAGGTCAAGCCAAGACAATCAAATGCTATAACATGGTGGTGAAGGACACATTGCAAGGAACCGCACATCTCAAAGCGCCCACGAATCGCCGATTACCAGAGATAAGATGTTTGGCGCAAGCTCGGGACAATGGTCTGCGTTGGATGAAGAGGAATTCTTTGTTTTTCTTGAGGGCAATGCAAGACCTATGATGCGATGTGGATGAGCGACTGTTCGGGAGATAGGTCACAATCATCGAACGCCTTTCAAGTCGTTGACCGTGATGCATCTGATTCGATGTAGATGATGGACCTCAGGCACACACAATCTTTATGGCTAGCATCTCTCCAATGGTTTCTCCCAAGATCTCTTCTTCACCACAATTTGGGCCATCCAAGGACAAACTCATCTCGGAGGTATTAAAGCTATATGATGATGGTGAGGTGCAACAGATGCATGACAAAGTACAACCAATCGAAACTATTGAATCAAATATTGAAAATATGGGTAATATCAATATTGTCCCATACGATCAATACGTGAAACAAAGGGAAAGTGAAGTTGTACCAAGTGATGCATCTTCGCAATCAACAATGACTATGTCCTTGATGAATACACCGCATGTGCTCCCGATGATTCTCGTAATCTCGAACTAAATGCCTATAAGGGCGTGTTGCTATTTATGAACAACGCTAAATTTGAGTTGACCACTCGTGAGCAGGAAATGGATGACCAAGTCGTCTGATGAATTAGAAAAAGTAATTTTAGAAGAAGTATTGAAACAAGAATTAAATTCTTTACAAGAAAAACTTTCTAAAACAACTAAGCAAAAACAAGAACTTCAAGAAAATGTGAAAATGCTTAAGCAAGAATTTAATGCAAAAGAATCAAAGCTCTTGAGAGATTTTTCTAATCTGAAAACTTTGAAAAACAAACTTGAAAACAAGTTGTACATGCAAGGAAACACCATTCGATCGCTCACATGATCACTAAGCATAGAGTTCTAAGCGATAAGCATAGTGTTCCCATTATAGATAAACCCAACCACGAGTATGGAAAGATAGCAAAAGCGACTCAAAGTGTTATCTATGATGGAAATGAGATTCTTAAACCTAGACAAAAACCTAGTTGCGTTGAGTGCATCGAGGATGACAAGAAATTAGATGAAGTAACTAGGAGAAGATGAATAAGAAACTAAATGACCCTAAGTGCAAAGAGAAGAAAGTAATTATCACTCCCATGACTACAAGAAGGAAAACTGGATTTCCTTGAACAAGTTTAAGACTCGGACATTGTTGACTCCGAACAAGTCTTTTGGAAAATGGATTTAGATAAGCGAGAAAAGTCGAAAATATTGCGATAACAAACCCTCCCCTTTGGAAAATGCCTAAAGCTACTGTGTATCCTCCTAACACACCAATGCATCTTGTTCCTAGAACAATTGCCACTAAAAGCAAGATCTTAATTAGCCAATACGTTATTTTCCAACTATTTGTTGATTTTGAGAAAACTTGCAAGAAAAGGATCACACCCATGGCATAAGCAAGGAGAAAGGGTTTTGAACAAATGAAAGAATGTTATTTAAGCGAGGTCATGCCCTTCTTTAAACTTTTAAAGGATCACTTTGAGAGTCTTAAAAGGGATAGAAAGCAGATATTAAGGGAATGGAAAAGGAATTTGATGCAATAATAGTTGAAATTAGTGATTATGAGCGTGCACTAAAATATAATGAGATTGAGAGGAAGAACACATACATTGAATGAGAATCTTATTCTTGAATGTGTTGCTCAAGATGTCTTTTCTTTGCTTCAAATTGCTCTATTAATGCTTCCAAATTTCATGAACTATCTCGTGGCCTGAAAGTCTCCCATGATCGTGTCATTGAGCTTGAAAAAACTAATTCTAAACTTAATGAGAAAATTGAACTGGATGATCATGACAATTTGGTTAAACATTTGTCTAAACTAGAAGTTGAGTATTTTAATCTACAACTAAAATATCAACATCTCAAAGAGAATGTCAAAACTTCAAATTTCAAGACATCTTCGGATGCTCGAGTTTGATGCAGTTTTCAAATTAACAAACGAGATGAACAGATTCATGCTCGGTGTAACACGATCGAGAAAGTTGAAAGCCCAAATCTCTCAATTAAAGGGTCAAACGAACAATATGACGGGCTCCCAAATGCCTCCTTCTTTAGATTCTCGAATTCTCAAACGTTTCATCTTCAAAACCTAGTAAATGCTTTACAAAAGGAAACGAAAGTTTCCTAGAAGAAAATGAAAAGGTTAAACGTCATTTCAATGAGTTGTTTGAATCAATTAAAGTCACTCGTAACAAAAACAACGAACAAATAACTTCATTGCAAAAGGAAATTGAGAATCAAGAGTCGGGTAAAAGGAAAATGCTAATGATCAATGCGGAGAATGTTGTATCTAAGGTTCACTCTGTAATAAATCACCTTTATCCGTGACATATGTCCCCTCACCTAAGGAACAACAAACTTGCCATTCAAACATATTTCTCATCCCTTAAGGACCGCTTAGAATGCTGCGTGAGATTGTTGAAGAGGATAAGCTAGAGAAACCTCATGATAATGCAATAGGACATGCATGCCTATATGCCAAACGATCTCAAGAAATCTTAGAATGTTTGATCACAATATGCCCAAAGACATTAGGTGAGAGAGTTAACCCTTGATTCCATGCTCAATGCCTAAGGCCAAACATGACTTGCACTCGACTCCCAATGTTTTGAATGAGGTCAAGTATACCTTTGAGTAGTTCGATTCTAGATCATCAATGATAGGAAGAGAACTCGAATGTGCCTCTAGAGTACTAATTTCGGTAAAAGCTAGCTTTATGAAAGTGAACCATAGTGCACACGCATGTAGTTCAGATCAAAGACATCTAAACAGTGGTGCAAAGAGTAGTAAAACAAACTAATGTTCCCATTCCTCTACAGAGTAATCGGTGACATTAAAGGGAGCAGGTCAAAGTCTCAAGACAATACAAGGAATGATAGGACCTCTCAAGCTAAGAATGTGCCTTTGGAGAGAGTAGAAGAACAATCTAGGAACCTTAAGTTTGAATCGAATAAAACGAATCGTGTTGATTCTAGTATTAGCCATAGGCGTCTTTGAATTAATTCAATTCGATACTATTTGCAAACCTTGTATTGATGATTGCTTGAATTCATTTCTAATCGTGAATGTGATGTTAATGTTACGCCTAATGATGTTAATTGTCCGATTAATGTTGTTAATGCTAAAATTCATGCTAAAAAGGCAAAAGGCAAAAGCGAAGAGAGTTAGAAAACAATGGAAACCCACGGGAAGAACATTATTGAATAGGTTTTATTGGATACCGTTGGTCATAAGACTAATCGGATAATGCCCACTAGAAAATGGATGCCTCTTGGTAGAACTATTCCCTAAGAAGTGGTCACATCGTAAATAGGGCTAATCTGAGACACTAGTATTGCATCTATTCACAATGATTCCATTACTTCACCTTTCTCGATATGAATGCTTCTATTTACGATGTGGGTGGTCCAACTGTTGCTACTAACCAAATGGAACCCATTCTTGCATGGGGATCCCAAATATCCGATTATCCATTCTTATCTCGTGTTCAACTGCGGATCGTTCAAATCGATTACGTGGTACTGGACTCAGTTGTTCCAAGCATATGATTTGGAGACGGTCACGGCTCATGAACCGTGAGCAAATTCATCCGGACCGTTAGATTTGGTAATGATCATTTCGGTGCTATTATGGGTTATGGAGATTATGTTGTTGGTGATAGTGTCATCTCTAGAGTGTATTATGTGGAAGGTTTAGGTCATAATCTGCTCTCTGTTGGTCAATTCGTGATTCGACCTAGAAGTAGCCTTGAAAACATACCGCTTTGTTAGAGATCTTAATGGAAAGGAACTGCTGAAAGGGACTCGTGGCTCAAACCTTTACACTATCTCTATCGATGACATGATGAGAGCTTCACCAATGCTTGTTATCAAAGGCTTCTAAAACAAAGTCATGGTTATGGCATCGTCGTCTCAATCACTTGAACTTCGGCACCATCAACGATCTTTCGAGAAAGGACTTAGTTGTAGGTCTACCTAGACTAAAGTATGAAAAGGATCATCTTTGTTCGGCATGTCAATTGGGAAAAGCAAGAAGTATGCCCATAAACCCAAACCTACTAACTCATCACGAAGTTCTTCATATGATTCATATGGATTTATGTGGACCAATGAGGGTGCGAATATCTTTGGAAAGAAATATGTGTTAGTTGTGGTTGATGATTATTCTAGATTCACCGGTCAAGTTCTTAAGGACAAAGGATGAAACTCCGATATCATCATCAAACTCATCAAACAATTGCGAGTTAGACTAAACAAAACCGTCGTAATCATCGTAGCAGACAATGGAACCGAGTTTGTCAACAAACAACTTAGTGAATTCTATGAAAGCATTGGAATCGACCATCAAAGAAGTGTTCCACGAACCCCTCAACGAGCGGTGTAGTTGAAAGACGAAATCGTTCTCTTGTTGAAGTTGCTAGAACAATCTCGATCTATTCAAAGGTTCCAATGTTTCTCGGGTCAAGCAATTGCCTGCCGCATGCTACACACAAAATCGTTCCACGATTCACACGGTCATGGAAAAACTCCATATGAACTTGTTCACAACAGAAAACCTAATCTATCTTTCCTTCGTGTGTTTGGTGCCTTGTGCTATCCAACTAATGAGGTCAAGACTTGGGCAAACTTAGGGCTAAAGTCGACATTGGAGTATTTGTAGGATATGCACCAAACAAAAGGGATACCGAATCTACAACAAAAGAACCCAAATATCATGGAAACAATTCACGTTACGTTTGATGAGTGGCCGGTCAAATGGCTCTGACACTCCACTCGGGACCCGCACTTCAAAACAGTCCTATTGGTTCATCTCTTGTTCCAAACTCCTCTCAAGAAACTCCATATGTACCTCCATCCGAAGATGATGTAAAAAGCTGTTTGATCCCATGTTTGATGAACTGTATGAGTCTACTACTAATGAGGTCTTGATCCACAACAGAGGATGCTCATATTCCGATGAATGAAGTCAATTCATCGTCTCAATATCGTAAGTCAAGAAGCACTGTGGCGATCCTTGATCTCATCAACAAATCATCTCTCTTCAAATGTACATCATGGAAATGTTTCGCACCAATGATGAAGTTAATCCTTTGCAACTCTGAAGATGCTCCATTTGAAAACATATTTGCTACTCTGAATCATCATCGAACCATCTTCTTGAGAGACATCGACTCGGCTACTTGGTTCTCAACAAATGCCACATGAACACCTCGGAAAATGGACTCACGATCATCCATTAGACAACATCATTGGAAATCCCTCTCGTCTGTATCAACCCGGAAGCAACTACGCAACCGATGCCTTATGGTGCTTCTTCAACTCCGTACTATCTAAGATCGAACCAAAAGACGTTAAACCGCCATGAATGAAGATAGGCGGTTCAATGCTATGCAAGATGAAATTCATGAGTTTGATCATCTTGATGTATGGGAGTTAGTACTGCTTGATCGTGCTATGATTATAGCTCTAAAATGGATCTTCAAAGTAAAACTTGATGAGCATGGTGATGTGTTGAAGAACAAGGCTAGATTAGTTGCTAAAGGATATCGTCAAGAGGAGGGTATAGACTTTGAAGAATCTTTTGCTCAGCTTGCTCGAATCGAGGCCATCGAATCTTTCGGCAAATGTCGCTAGCAAGAACATGGTGGTTTATCGGATGGATGTAAAGGCGGCATTTCTAAAGCGGAGATCTTAAAGAAGTCGTCTCGTCGACCAACTCGAAGGTTTTGTGAATCAAGAGCATCCTACTCACGTTTATCGTTTGAAGAAGGCTCTTTACGGTTTAAAGCAAGCTCGAGGGCATGGTATGATACATCATCAAAGTTTCTTCTATCAACCGGATTCATCAAAGGAGCAGTTGATCCTACATTGTTCACCGAGGAAGTCGTGCAAACATTTGATTCATGTTCAAATTTATGTTGATGATATTATCTTTGCCTCGTGACCCAATGGAATGTGATCGTTTTCAAATGAAATGAGTTCAAAGTTTCAAATGTCAATGATGGGACAAATGCCATTTTCTTGGGATTACAAATTTCACAAAGTCCGGAGGCATTTCATAAATCAATCTAAATATGCATGAGATTTTAAAGAAATTTGATTTGATTCAAGTGACCTGTTGACACCCCATGATTGACCGAACCAAACTAGATGAGGACCTCTCGGGGATCATGATTGACCAAGCGAAATATAGGAGTATGATTGGATCCCGATGTATCTCACCGCTAGTAGACGGACATCTTATTCTCTGTGTGCATGTGTGCTAGATACCGTGCTAAGCCTACTAAAAGCACCTTGAAGCGGTTAAGCGGGTCTTCGGTATCTCCAAGGAACCATCAATATGGGACTATGGTACCCAAGGACACCGGTATGTCACTAACGGCCTATCAGATGCCGATCATGCAGGTTGTCAAGATACTCGTCAAATGCGTGGAGGTGCTCAGTTTTGGGTGATAAGCTTGTGAGTGGTCTTCAAAGAAGCAAATGAGTACTTCTATTTCTCTACAGAGGTGAATACATAGCCATGTCATCTTGTTGTGCTCAAATCTTATGGATGAGATCTCATTATCGACTATGGCTTTGAATTCAACAAAATCCCTCCATCTTTGTGATAATAAAGTGCTATTGCTCTCTCATGCAACAACGTTCAACACTCAAGAGCAAAGCATATCGACATTCGACATCATTTCATCGAGGAACAGTGGATAAAGGTGTGGTGGAACTATATTTTGTGAGGTCCGAATATCGTTAGCGACATCTTCACCAAAGCTCTTCCAAGAGAACGTTTGAGTTTATTCTTCCACGACTTGGTTTGAAAAGCCTTCAACCGAAACTCTCAAACGTCTTCGGGAGGAAGACGAGGAGTAAAGGTCTATCTTCATCTATCTCTTGTAAATATTTTTTCAAAAATCAAATAGAAAATTATAAAACTTTCAAAATCCATAAAAATCGAAAAATCCGAAAAATCTTCAAAAATATTGTCATTTTGTCATGTTTTTTCTCTCGATTCGATAATATCTACGGTCTTTGTCTTTGTCATTCAAGAATGACACGGACTTTAGATGTTGTTCGAATTCTAAAAAAAAAAAAAATATATATATATTTTTGGGAGAAAGAGAAAATGGTTTATTGTCAATTTCAGGCAATAACCCGCTTTTAAAGAAAGAACAGAGCCATGTTTTACCATGTTTTCAAATCCTATGCTCGATTCTATAAACTCCCATCTCATTGAAAACTAAATGCTTTAAAAAATAACTCTATCTCTATTTTGATAATCATCGGGACTTATTTGTCAAAATCTCTATCTCTCAATCAACAACCCTCGTCATTGATTGAGGGGAGAATGATTTCAATTAAATTAAAAAGTTATTTGGCATTAAATTGTTTTCAAAAGATATACATGCATGTTTTATAAATGGAGTGTAAAGTCTTAAAATCCAATCCACATCGCTTAAAACACTTTCACAATCAAGTCACAATTCTCCTCAAAAGCTTTCAAAATCAATTTAAATCTATACGAGATCACAAATCTCAAATGATTTGATAATTGTGATCGGGGAGAATGTGTGATTTAAATTAGATTTAAAGCGATAATCGGTAAATGGTTATAAAAGAATGTACATCTTTGTCCTTCTCACATGTGACAAACGATTTCAATTTTCAATGCACATGTTGAGGGGAGCATCTATCTTAAACCTTTGATTTAAAGCGTGATCATTCATCCTAATGTGCGGGTTCCTCTAGTATGTGCAAAACTCTTTTCAACCTCGAGGCAAATATTGAGGGAGCAAAATTCATGGAAACCTCATCCTTCCGAAATGCTATTCCAACTTGATCTTTTGAGGAAGTGATGTTGATATCTTTAGAAAATGGTAATTAAAAAGTAAATTCTTTCTCTTGCCTCCGTGTGCAAAACATTCTCAATACTTGATGCACATGTTGAGGGGAGTTCTCGTTCTAAAATATCAAAAACAATTCGGTACAAAAAGCTTTGATAATATATCACAAGTATACGAATTGATTTTCAAATGATTTTGAATTGGATCCAATGGCAAATGAACAATACCAAATTGACCGACCAACTTTACTTTATGTACGGTGATATAAGGATGATAAGGTTAGGTATTGGTTCCATGATCCGCCGAGCCGGAGGGATCTACCCAGGACAATCCACTAGTTAGTGTAGAAGTCCTTAGGTATGATGATAAAAGGAGAAAAATGAGAGAAGGGAAGAGTGCGGACTAAGACCGAGCTAGTCTTGGAATAAACCCAACAAGGTTCTAGCTATGAAGTCTCGGTAAGCTTGAAGGGTTGAAGAATTAAAAAGAATTGAATGAAAATAGGGTGAAAACAAATAGCCCTCCATTAATTCAACCTTAGGCGTAAACCGGTTCAATTCATATGCTCACGATGGTAACATCGGTATTGAAGACAAGACGTCATGGACCCGGGACGACCGCACTTCAACTTTCCAAACCACTCAAGTTCCTCTTAAAAGGACTTGTTTCATTCTCACGGGAACCGACATTATCTATCGACTTTCTCTTAGAGATGGTTGATATTGAAGTAGAGACCCTCTCCTAGTCTCGACACGGGATCCAAATATGCACAAATTGAGTCTAGAGCCACGAGATCATCAATAAATCTCATTAGGACACTTTCAATGAAGGCTCTGTTTCACACAATGTGGAAAGAGATTATATCTTGAGTCCCTCGCATTATCCTTGTGGTATTGCTGAACATCCGAGTGATGTGTTTACATATTCACAGTGAAGATGGAAAGCCTTACGGAGCCTACATCAAACAAGCTCACGGTAGGTGGCATGTGAGATCTATTATATAGATCAACCATGTGACAACCGAACGAAACAATGGGGCGATTCAATCTCTTGAATCAATCCTCGGTTCGAGTTATGGATTGACGGATACCTTTGAAAACCGGTCTTTGTGCTTAAAACTCTTTTCATTAGCACATCATTGTGTACTCATTTTTCAAACCAAAAGGTATTTTTATGATTGATAATTGATTTTCAATAAAACCTTCGTTGTATTGCAAAAACAATTTCTATTGAGCAATACACGATTGTTTTTCAAATCTCTTTCATCAATCGGTGGACTTAAATTTATTTGGTTCACTCACTCCGTGTTGTCTTCTTTGAGATGTTCCGGTTTGAGAACGGCTAGAACAACTGCGAAACCCTGTCAAGGAGATTCTTAGGAATCCTACCGATCACTGAGCGGTACTTGTAATTGATCAGCGGGAACCGGGGTGTGCCTCAATTCAACGAAAGTGATCAAAGACACTTTCGTGCGATTTGTTGCTAATCAGTTGTATGCGAGTGCGCCCGACGTTTGCGGTGATCGAATGAAGTTGTCAATCCACACCGCATGGTCACTTAACACATTCAACTCAAAAGAAATCATGATTAGTGCATCAATGACTCGATATTTTCACTCCATGCTTCGCCACGCCGCCAATATCGTGATTCAACAAATGCTTCGCTACTCGATGAGAAGATATCATGATCCGAATGTGAGCATGTCGGTCCCAAAGTCACAACATCACAAAATACCAACATCACAAAGGATGTGTCGAGATTGTTGATTCTTCGATGATCTCCAAAGATGGCTCAAACTTATCATCACGTGGATCAAGTAAAGACCTCCACTTGGAATGACCAAACATGCAATGTGAAGAATCAATGACTACGAGCTTATGAGCAAAGGACTACATCAAGAATGCAAGATCAGCTGTTAATGTAATATCTATTTGTATTCAATGTAATTTTTGATGTATAATTGAGGTGACCTCCTTAGGGAGATTGTTAGGAATTAGAAATTCCCAAGATTAAAGAGTCGGTCACCTCAGTATATGTAATCGTTAGAAAGCTCGTAGTCGTAGTTCTTTTAAGTTAGTAGTAATTTAGTTAAGTAACACCGTGGAGGACAGACGGTCTTTACCCACTTGTATGCACGATCCACGACCCATAGTGTGGCGATTTGTGTAAGACTATAAATACTCTACCTCCCAAGTGTAGAGTTGGAGCTCATAATAATATCTTTCACTTTCTCTCACTAAGCTCCCAAACCTCTAACTTTCTCTCTAGAATTCCATCTATATGCTACTTTGTGTTATGGTTTGATGTGTATGTGAAAAGCTAATATCTAACACATGAGCAAGTTGAAACTTACAAGAGCAGCAGTATCAGCAGTAGTATCTCAAAACCCAACAATCCTCCCCTAAACTTGATATTTGCTTCTCAAATCATTAAGTTTCCTGTTTAGCTTGAACAATCACCAGGAGGATGTTTCTGTTAGGAATTAGAAATTCCAGGTATTAAAGAGTCGGTCACCTCAAGTATATGTAATCGTTAGAAAGCTCGTAGTCGTAGTTATTTCAAGCTAAGTAGTATTTAGTTAAGTAACACCGTGGAGGACGGATGGGTCTTTACCCACCGTATGCTGATCCACGACCCGTTGTGTGGCGTTTATGTAAGACTATAAATACTCTCTACCTCCCAAGGTAGAGTTGGAGCTATAATAATATCTTTCACTTCTCTCACTAAGTTTCCTAAACCTCTAACTTTCTCTCTAGAATTCCACTTTATACGCCACTTGGTGTTATGGTTTGATGTGTATGTGAAATCCAATATCTTACAATTGGTATCAAGAGCCATGGTTAGATCATATCTTGCACATCTTTGGATTTCTAGTGGTTTTAGGTGGTTTTGAGTTTGAAAAGTTTAGTGGTTTGTGCATCATTTGGTTGATTTCTTGTGTTAAAGCTTGGATTTTGTTAGTACTTTTATGTTTAGAATCATCACAAGTGTTTAGGTTTTCATTTGGTAAGCTTGAATCATCTTGGTTGGGTTGTTTTTGGATTGAAAAGTGATGTTTGTGATGTTTTCTTGCTAGCGACTTGACCTACGGATTTCTTTTCTTGCTAGCGACTTGCTTTACATTTTTGTAGCGAGTTATAGTTTGTGGAGTTAGCGACTTAGGCCTAGCGACTAACAGTACAAATAGTGGATGCTCCACTACAGGTAGCGACTTGGTGTTAGCGACTTGGTAAGTAGCGAGTTGCTATTTAGCGACTTGATTCCTTAGCGACTTGTATCTTAGCTAATTCTCGCCAAAATTTTGCTAGCGACTAGAGGCTTAGCGAGTTGCTATTTAGCGACTTGTCTTTTGTTTAGCGACTTGGGACTTTAGCGACTTGGTGGAATAGCGAATTAGAAGATAGCGACTTGGTGCATAATTTTCTAGCGACTTGGGTGATTTCTTTACGGTTTTCTCTTGATTTAGTAAAATCCCGTGAAAGAATCTATTTCCCGGTTTAATCATAGAGTTTTAAAATCCCGTTTAAATCTGTAAACATGTCATCCAACGTCCTACAATCATTTCCACTCATGTCGAGGATGTTCAAGTAGTGGTCTGGATACTCGTCCACCCATGCTTGTGTAATCGGACTACGATTCTTGGGCTCAGCGAATCGATTGTCTTGTCTTGGAAAGGAAAATGGAGTCAACATTCTCAAATCCATTGATGAAGGACCATATCGGGTTGAGACGACTAGAGACTTAATTGATACAATGAAGATGGAACAATGATCTATGGAATTGATGGACCAAATACATATGATGAGCTCGATGATAAGGAGAAAAAGATATTCAATCTTGATATCGGGGCTTTAACATCGTTCTTCAAGGTCTTCCAAAGACATCTACAAGTCGATCAATCACAACACGGAAGCAAAGGCGGTATGGGATAATGTCAAGATGCTTCTCTCGTGTTCGAATTAACTATCGAAGCAGAGAATCACAACTCTATGAATTTGAACACTTCAAGATGAAACCGATGATAGTGTCTATGAGTACTATGTGAGATTTCATAAGTCGGTGAATGATAGGAGGAACATCGAATTACTATGCCTAACATTCGGTGAACTCAAAATTTGTGAACAACATGAATCCCGAATGGCACAAGTTTGTCACCTCTGTGAAGCTCACTAAAGGATTGAAGAATACAAACTATGAGCAACTCTATGCCTTCCTCCTTCGGAATGAGAGACAAGCTATATTTGAAAAAGGATTCTTAATCGGTTCAAAACCAACAGGGAGAGACAAGCTCATCTAATGACTCAACCGCCTTCTACTCAAACATCGGAATCACAACCAAAGCCTCACAAGTCATACCCATGGGTAATGGTAATCACAAACTCATTCCCGATCCTATGTTCAAACAAGGCGATGTTGATGCACACGTGGGTAACATCATTAATCAACTAGCTCTTCCGATTAGTCAAAACATGAATTCTCTCCCACAAACCAACAATAACCTCGAAAAGATCTAACCCACACAATCAAGCTCTTTGTTAAAGATGGGAGGATCGTGGTGCAACGATTCGGGAAAGACAGATGATCGGGGAAGAGGTGGAGGTGGTAGAGGTTATGTTGGTAATCGAATCGAGGAAGGAATAGTAATCAAGGTCAAGCTAAGCCGATCAAATGTTATAACTGTGGTGGTGAGGACACATTGCAAGGAAGGCGCACATCTCCAAAACGTCCACGTGCACGCCGATTACCAGAGATAAGATCTTCGCTTGTACAAGCTCGGGATAATGGTCTTGCTTTGGATGAAGAAGAGTTGTTGTTTCTTGCGAGGGCAATGCCAAGACCTATGCCTTGAGATGTGGATGAGCGCCAATTCGGGAGATAGGTCACAATCATCGAATGCCTTTCAAGTCGCCGATTGTGATGCATACGACTACGATGTGGATGATGGACCTATTCACACACAATTTTATGGCTAGCATTTCTCCAATGGTTTCTCCCAAGGTATCATCTTCACCATGGTCGCCCATCCAAAGACAAACTCATCTCGAGGTATTAAACTATACGATGATCTTGATGTACAAAGATGCATGACAAATTACAATCAAGCTGAAACTATTGAATCAAATATCGAAAATATGGGTAATATCAATGTTGTCCCATATGATCAATATGTGAAACAAAGTGAAAGTGTAGTTGTACCAAGTGATGCATCTTCCGCGATCAACAATGACTATGTTCTTGATGAATACACTGCATGTGCCCCTGATGATTCTGTAATTTCAGAACTAAATGCCTATAAAGAGCGAGTTGCTATTTATGAACAACGTGCAAAATTTGAGTTGACCACTCGTGAGCGAAATGGATGACCAAGTGCGCATAAATCATTAGAAAAAGTAATTTTAGAGAAGAAGTATTAAAACAAGAGTTAAATTCCTTGCAAGAAAAGCTTTCTAAAGCGCTAAACAAAAACAAGAACTTCAAGAAAATGTGAAAATGCTCAAGCAAGAATTTAATGCAAAGGAATCAAAACTCTTGAAAGATTTTTCTAATCGAAAACTTTGAAAACAAACTTGAAAATAAGTTGTACATACAAGGAACATCATTGATCGCTCACATGATCACTAAGCATAGAGTTCTAAGCGATAAGCATAGTGTTCCTATTATAGATAAACCCAACCACGAGTACGGAAGATAGCAAAAGCGACTCAAAGTGTGATCTATGATGGCAATGAGATTCTTAAACCTAGACAAAAACCTAGTTGCTTTGAGTGCTGAGAGGAAGATAAGAAATTAGATGAAATCACTAGGGAGAAGATGAATAAGAAACTAAATGATCCTACATGCAAAGAGAAGAAAGTAATTATCACTCCCATGACTACAAAAGGAGAATTGGATCTCCTTGAACATGTTTAAGTTTCAAACATTGTTGACTCCGAACAAGTGTTGGAAAATGGACTTAGATAAGCGTAAAGCGAGAAAATATTTTTGAAACAAACCTTCCCGCAGGAAAATGCCTAAAGCTACGTGTATCCTCCCAATACGCCAATGCATCTAGTTCCTAGAACGATTGCTACTAAAAGCAAGATCTTAATCGGTCAATATGTTATTTTCAACTATTTGTTGATTTTGAGAAAACTTGTGAAAAGGATCACACCCACTGGGATTCTTGAAGGGAAAGGGTTTGAACAAACAAAAGAATGCTATTTAATCGAGGTCATGCCTTTCTTTAAACTTCTAAAAGATCACTTTGAGAGTCTTAAAAGGGATGAATCTTGATATAAAGGAATGGAAAAAGAATTTGATGCAATGATAGTTGAAGTTAGTGACTATGAGCGAGCACTAAAATATAATGAGATTGAGAGGAAGAACTTGCATACACTAAATGAGAACTGATTTACGAATGTATTGCTCAAGATGTGTTTTCAACGCTACAAATTGTTCTATTAATGCTTCCCAATTTCATGAATTATCTGTTGCCTGAAAGTCTCCCATGATCGTGTCATTGAGCTTGAAAAAACTAATTACGAACTAAACGAGAAAATTGAACTGGATGATCACGACAATTTGGTTAAACATTTTTCTAAACTAGAAGTTGAGCATTTTAATTTACAACTAAAATATCAACATCTTAAAGAAAATGTCAAAACTTCAAATATCAAGACATCCTCGGATGCTCCCGAGTTTGATGCGCTTTTTCAAATTAACAAACGTGATGAGCAGATTCAAGCTCATTGCAACACGATCGAGAAAGTTGAAAGCCCAAATCTCTCAATTAAAGGGTCAAACGAACAATATGACAGCTCCCAAATGCCTCCTCCTTTAGAATCTCGAGAATTCTCAAACGTTTCATCTTCAAAACCTAGTAAATGCATTACAAAATGAAAACGAAAGTTTTCTAGAAGAAAATGAAAAGGTTAAATGTCATTTCAATGAGTTATTTGAATCAATAAAGGTCACTCGTAACAAAAATAACGAACAAATAGCTTCGTTGCAAAAGGAAATTGAGAATCGAAGAGTCGGGTAAAAGGGAAAATGCCAATGACCAATGGGAGAATGGTGCATCAAAGGTTCACTCTTGTAATAAATATGCTTTATGCATGAAATATGTCCTCCTCATCTAGGAACAACAAACTTGTCATTCAAACATACTTCTCATCCCTTAAAGATTGCCTAGAATGTCTGCGTGAGATTGTTGAAGAGGATAAGTTAGAGAAACCTCATGATAATGCAATTGGACATGCATGCTTATATGCCAAACGATCTCAAGAAATCCTAGAATGCTTAATCACAATATGCCCAAAGTCCTTGGGTGAGAGAGTTAATCCTTTGATTCCATGTTCGATGCCTAATGCCAAGTATGATATTCATTCGATGCCCAATGTTTTGAATGTGAACCTTAGTGTGCCTTTAAGCGGTTCAAATTCGGATCATCAATGCTAAGAAAGAGAACTCAAGTGTGCCTTCTAGGAGTACAAATCCAGCACTTCTAGTTTTAAAAAGTGAACCTTAGTGTGCTGCATGTAGTTCGGATCGGCACATCTAAGCAGGTGAAGCAAAGAGTAGTAAAACCAACTAATGTTCCCATTCCTCTACAGAGTGTCGGTGACATTAAAGGGAGCGGTCAAAGTATCAATACAATACAAGGAATGATAGGACCTCATGAGCTAAGAATGTGCCTTTGGAAAGAGTAGAAGAAAATCTAGGAACTTTAAGTTTGAACCGAATAAAGCGAATCGTGTTGATTCTAGTATTAGCCATAGGCGTCTTGTAATTAATTCAATTCGATACTATTTGCAAACCTTGTATTGATATGTCTCGCTTGAATTACATTTCTAATCATGAATGTGGTGTTAATGTTTTGCCTAATGATGTTAATTGTCGAGTTAATATTGTTAATGCTAAAATTCATGCTAAGAAGGCTAAAAGGCAAAAGCGAAAGAAAGTTAAGCGATTGGAAACCCGGGAAGAACATTTAGTAAGATAGGCTATCATTGGATACCGTTGGTCATAAGACTAATCGAGACAATGCCCACTAGAAAATGGATGCCTCTTGGTAGAACTATTCCTTAAAAGTGAGCACACGTGAGCAGGCTATCTGAGACACTAATCTGCATCTATTCACAATGATTCCATTGCCTTAATTTACGATATGAATGCTTCTATTTACGATGTGGATGTTCCAACCATTGTTACTAACCAAATGGAACCCATTCTTGCATGGGGATCCCAATTATCGATTATCCATTCTTATGCGTGTTCAATGCAGATCGTTCAAATTGTTACGTGGTACACGGACTCAATTGCTCCAAACATATATTGGCGGCGGTCACGGCTCATGAACTTCGTGAGTAAATTCATCGGAGACGATTAGATTCGAAATGATCATTTCGGTGCAATTATGGGTTATGGAGATTATGTTGTTGGTGATAGTGTCATCTCTAGGGTTTACTATGTAGAAGGTCTTGGTCATAACTTGTTTTTCTGTTGGTCGATTCTGCGATTACGATCTAAGTAGCCTTGAGAAAACATACACCTTCGTTAGAGAACTTGATGGTAAGGGCGTTAAGAGGAACTCGTGGTTCAAAACTATACACCATCTCTATCGATGATATGATGAAGTCTTCTCAATTTGCTTGTTGTCAAAGGCTTGAAAACAAAGTCATGGTTATGGCATCGTCTCAATCACTTGAACTTGACACCATCAATGATCTCTCGGAAAGGACTTAGTTGTGGGTTTACCTAGACTAAAGTATGAAAAAGATCATCTTTGTTCGACATGCCAATTGGGAAAAAGCAAAAAGTATACCCATAAACCCAAACCTACAAACTCTATTACCGAAATTCTTCATACCCTTCATATGAATTATGTGGACCAATGAGTCTGAGAATATCTTTGGGAAGAAATATGTGTTAGTTGTGGTTGATGATTTCTCTAGATTCACACAGGTCAAGTTCTTGAGGACAAAGGATGAAACTCCGATATCATCATCAAACTCATCAAACAGTGCGAGTTCGACTTAACAAAGCCGTCAAAATTATCCGAGCAGGACAATGGTGCGAGTTTGTTAACAAACAACTTAGTGAATTTTACGAAAGCATTGGAATCGACCATCAAAGAAGCGTTCCACGAACTCCTCAACGAGCGGTGTAGTTGAAAGC
This sequence comes from Chrysanthemum lavandulifolium, assembly GCA_022545495.1. Lineage (NCBI taxonomy): Eukaryota > Viridiplantae > Streptophyta > Magnoliopsida > Asterales > Asteraceae > Chrysanthemum > Chrysanthemum lavandulifolium. Next base: position 217,534,261 of record CM040241.1, read on the forward strand.
GAAATTGAACTCTTGTGGAAGCCGCTATAACAATCTTTGATTTACTCAAAGGTTCCAATGTTTCTCAGGTGAAGCTATTGCCTTTGCATGCTACACACAAAACCGTTCCACGATTCACCTTTGTTCATGGAAAAACTCCATATGAACTTGTCCACAACGAAAACCTAATCTCTCTTTCCTTCGTGTGTTTGGTGCATTGTGTTATCCAACTAATGAGGACAAGACTTAGGAAAACTTAGAGCAAAGCGAGACATTGGAGTATTTGTTGGGTATGCATCTAACAAAAGGGATACCGAATCTACAACAAAAGAACCGAAATATCATGGAAACAATTCACGTTACGTTTGATGAGGTGACCGGTCAAATGGCTCTGGATAATCGATTCGGGACCCGCGCTTCAAAAGCAGTCCATTGGTTCATCCTTTGTTCCAAACTCCTCTCAGAAACTCCATATGTACCTCCATCGAAGATGATTTAAAGAAATTGTTTGATCCTATGTTTGATGAACTTTATGATCCAAGTACTAATGAGGTGTCGATTCCTACAACGAGGTGCTCATATTCACATGAATGAAGTCAATCCTCGGTCTCAATATCTTTAAGTCATGAAGCGCCTTCTGCGATCCTTGATCTCATCAACAAATCATCATTCTTCAAATGTACATCATGGAATCATTTTCGGCATCAATGATGAAGTTAATCCTTTGCTACTCACGAAGATGCTCCATTTGAAAACATATTTGCTCACGAATCATCATCGAACCATATTCTTGAGGAGACATCGACTCGCTACCTCGGGTCCCTCAACAAGCGCCACATGAACACCTTAGTAAATGGACTCACGATCATCCACTAGACAACATCATTGGAAATCCCTCTCGTCTGTATCAACACGGAAACAACTTGCAACCGATGCCTTATGGTGCTTCTTCAACTCCGTACTATCTAAGATCGAACCAAAGATGTTAAACCGCCATGAATGAAGATAGGCGGTTCAATGCCATGCAAGATGAAATTCATGAGTTTGATCGACTTGATGTATGGGAGTTAGTACACCTCAGGCGTGCTATGATTATTTCTCTTAAATGGATCTTCAAAGTGAAACTTGATGAGCATGGTGATGTGTTGAAGAACAAGGCTCGATTAGTTGCTAAAGGATACCGTCAAGAGGAGGTATTGACTTTGAAGAATCTTTTGCTCCAGTTGCTCGAATCGATGCAATCGTAATCTTTTGGCTAATCTTTGCTAGTAAGAACATGGTAGTCTATCGGATGGATATGAAGACGGCATTTACGAGCGGAAACCTTAAAGAAGTCGTCTCGTCGATACCGGAAGGATTTGTAAATCAAGAGCATCCTACTCACGTTTATCGTTTGAAGAAGGCTCTTTACGGTTTAAAGCAAGCTCGAGGGCATGGTATGATACCTGTCAAAGTTTCTTCTATCAACCGGATTTAGCAAAGGCGATTGATCCAACATTGTTCACCGAAGTCGAGCAAACATTTAATTCATGTTCAAATTTATGTTGATGATATTATTTTGCCTCGGCGGACCCAATGGAATGTGATCGTTTTCAAATGAAATGAGTTCAAAATTTCAAATGTCAATGATGGGACAAATGTCATTTTCTTGGGATTACAAATTTCGCAAAGTCCGGAGGCATTTTCATAAATCAATCTAAATATGCAATTTGAGATCTTAAAGAAATTTGGATTTGATTCAAGTGACCTGTTGACACTCCCATGATTGATCGAACCAAGTTGGATGAGGACCACTCGGGGATCATGGTAGATCAAACAAAATATCGTAGTATGATTGGATCCACGATGTACCTCACGGCTAGTAGACCCGGACATCTTGTTATTTGTGTGCATGTGCTAGATATCGGTCTAAGCCTACTAAAAGCACCTTGAAGCGGTTAAGCGGGTCTTCGGTATCTCAAGGAACCATCAATATGGGACTATGGTACCCGAAGGACACGGTATGTCACTAACGGCCTATCAGATCTTTGATCATGCGGGTTGTCAAGATACACGTCAAATACGTCCGAGGTGCTCGATTTTTGGGTGATAAGCTTGTGAGTTGGTCTTCAAAGAAGCAAATGAGTACTTCTATTTCTCTCAGAGGTGAATACATAGCCATGTCATCTTGTTGTGCTCAAATCTTATGGATGAGATCTCAATTATCGACTATGGCTTTGAATTTAACAAAATCCTCATCTTGTGATAATAAAAGTGCTATTGCTCTCTCATGTAACAACGTTCAACACTCAAGAGCAAAGCATATCGACATTCGACATCATTTCATCGGGGAACAAGTGGATAAAGGTGTGGAGGAACTCTATTTTGTGAGGTCCGAATATCGGTTAGCGGACATCTTCACCAAAGCTCTTCCAAGAGAACGTTTTGAGTTTATTCTTCCACGTCTTGCTTGAAAAGTCTTCAACGAAACACTCAAGCGTCTTGAGGAGGAAGGCGAGGAGTAAAGGTCTATCTTCATCTATCTCTTGTAAATATCTTTTGAAAAACAAAATACAAAATATAAAACCAACAAAAACCCATAAAATTGAAAAATCTTGAAAAATTCCAAAATATTGTCTTTTTGTCATGTTTTCCTCGGTTCGTCAATATCTACGGTCTTTGTCTTTGTCATTCAAAGAATGACACGGGACTTAGATATTGTTCAATTCTTAAAAAAAAAAAAAAAAAATATTTTTGGGAGAGAAAAAAATAATAATAATAATAAATAAAAAAAAAATAAAAAAAAAATATTATTGTCATCTCGAGCAATAACCGTTTTTTTAAAGAAAGAACGAGCCATACTTTATCATGTTTTCAAAATTCCATGCTCGATTCTATAAACATTTATCGATGAAAACTAAGCTGTTTTGAAAAATAACTCGGACTCTATTTTTGATAATCATCTGGACTTATTTGTCAAAATATCAATCTCTCAATCAACAACCTATGTCATTGATTGAGGGGAGAATGATTTCAATTAAATTAAAAAGTTATTTGGCATTACATTATTTTCAAAAGATATACATGCATGTTTTATCAATGGAGTTTAAAGTCTTAAAATCCGATCCTTATCGGATAAAACACTTTCATAATCAAGTCACAATTCTCCTTAAAAGTCATCAAAATCAATTTAAATCTATAAGAGATCACAAATCTCAAATGATTTGATAATTGTGATCGGGGAGAATGTGTGATTTAAATTGGTTAAAGCGATAATTCGGTAAATGGTTTTAAAAGGATGTACATGCTTTCCTTCCCACATGTGACAAAGCGATTTCAAATTTTCCATGCACATGTTGAGAGGAGCATCTACCTTAAACCTATGATTTGAAGCGTGATCACTTATCTCAATGTGCGGGTTCCTCTAGTATGTGCAAAACCCTTTTCAAACCTAGAAGCACATGTTGAGGGGAGCAAAATCATGAAAATCTCATCCTTCCCCAAATGCTTTATCTACTTGATTCGATTTGGGAAGTGATGTTGATATCTTTAGAAAATGGTAATCAAAGTTAATTCTTCCTCTTGCCTCCGTGTGCAAAACGATTTCAAACATTTGATGCACATGTTGAGGGGAGCACTTGTTCTAAAATATCAACAACAATTCGGGTACAAAATGTTTTGATAATATATCACAAGTATCGGATTGATTTTCAAATGGTTTTTCAATTGGTTCCAATGGCGAGATGAACAATACCAAATAGACCGACCAACTTTACTTTATGTATGGTGATATAAGGATGATAAGGTTAGGTATTGGTTCCCGTGATCCGCGAACAGGAGGATCTACCAGGACAATCCACTAGTTAGTGTAGAAGTCCTTAGGTATAATGATAAAAGGAGAAAAGTGAGATATGGGAAGAGTGCGGATGAGTCGGAGCAAGTCTTGGAACAAACCCAACAAGGTTCTTGCTATGAAGTCTCGGTAAGTTGAAGGGTTGAAGAATTAAAAAGAATTGAATGAGAAAAGGGTGAAAACAAATAGCCTCCATATATTCAACCTTAGGGCGAAACGAGTTCAATTCATATACTCTTGATGGTAACATCGGTATTGAAGACAAGGCGTCATGGACCCGATGGACGCTTGCGCACTTCAACTTCCTAAACCACTCAAGTTCCTCTTAAAGGACTTGTTTCATTCTCACGGGAACCGACATTATCTATCGACTTTCTCTTAGAGATTGTTGATATTGAAGAGGAGACCCTCCCTAGTCTCCAACACGGGATCCAAATATGCACAAATTGAGTCTAGAGCCACGAGATCATCTATAAATCTCATTAGGACACTTTCAATGAAGACTCTGTTTCACACAATGTGGAAAGAGATTATATCTTGAGTCTCGCATTATCCTTGTGGTATTGCCGTAACATCCGAGTGATATGCTAACATATTCACAATGAAGATGGAAAGCCTACGGAGCCAACATCAAACAAGCTCACGGTGGGTGGCATGTGAGATCTAATCAATAGATCAACCATGTGACGGCTGAGCAGAAACAATGGGAGATTCAATATTTTGAATCAATCACGGTTCGAGTTATGGATTGACGGATACCTTTGAAAAACGGGTCATTGTGCTTAAAACTCTTTTCTTTAGCACATTGACCGTGTTCGAATATTTCAAAGGAACTGCATCAACGACTTCAGATTCTCTTTGTTTTGAAAGAACTATAAGAGCCTGCATCTTTTCTCTATCTTCTGCATCAGATACTTGCTCTTCAGATTTTTCATCAATACTTTCTGCTTCATGCTCTGACTCTTTATCTGCTTCAGCGCCTTTTGATTTATACGCTTTCTCTTCTTTCTACCAACACTCTTCAAAACACTCCCGACTCTCTTCACTCCCGAGCTAGAGCTTTCTTTCTTTTCCTCCACCTTCTCAACCACTTTTTCTTTTATAGGTTCCTCTGTTTCCATGGGCACAAAACTTTCTATCTCTATTTTAGCTCTCGCATACATCTTTTCAACCTCACCATCACGTAGATGAGCTATCGATCCTTCTTGTAGACCTTCATATTCTTGAGATAATTTTCATGGACCTTTCTTCTTTGCTTTCTGATGGGTGGTTTGAGCATTTTCTTCTTTAGCCTCTCGTGACATTAAATTTTCTCCTTTTGTCCATGTACTCCTTCAACCATTGATCTCTTTCTTGATGGGTACATCTCTTGCTCTTCTTGAGTAAGCTTATTAGCTAGCTTCATATCTTCATTACATGTAACCTCTCTTCATCCCAAGCACTATCAATGCCAAGGTCTTAGCTTCATATTTGACTTTTCTCGTTGTTCAAGAACCTCTTGGTTTTCTTGTTCAAATTCGACAACCGTCGGCTGACAACATTAGCATCATACTGCAATCTTCTCCTTTGACCAAAATTCCACGGTATTTGGTGAGGCTCTTCAATAGTATTCTTTTCCTTTGCCTTTATCATGTGATGGTGGTTGTGCGACTTTAAGCGGTGTAGTAGAAGGTTCTTTGATTGTAATGCCTTTAATTGTTGGCTTTTACTTCTTCAAATCAGTCATTACTTTAGCTAAAGTTGTCTCATCTAACACTTCTTACGTATGCAGCGGTAGGAACATCGATGGTAGGAACATTCTACGCTTGATGAGGTTCCTTTTGTACAAATGATAGAAATAATTGTACTAGCGGTGAGTTCGGTTGTACTAGCGGTAGTAACATCTTACGCAACAACACTTTCTTCAACAATCTTTGTAGGTTCAACTACTTGATTCTGCTATTCCAAAACTACTTCCTTACCCATTTAATCAACCACCACATTATTATCTTTCTCAACCTCTACCCCATCACCCATATCAACATCCATATTACCCATATCTGCACCTTCATGATCCTGAGTCTCCTCCGAACATGTGCTATCATTCCTCCCCTGTTTCAGAGCATCCTCCCGCAAACTTGGTTCTTCAGGGGAACTCACCCTCTGTGTAGTGGCCACCTTACGGATCCTCTTAAGCTTGTGGGTTCTTGACCTGTGAACACCCTCTAACAACCTAACTCTTCTCTTTAATGTTATGATTTTAGTACCCTTAGTTTCTGCAGGTCAAGAACCTGTTGAGATAGGTTGGTACAAGTGTCCATCGATTCCTTTATAATTTTCATGCTATCCTTACCATTTCGGCTTATGTTACTGATAAGGTTTTAAAATGTACCTTTTTGAGGGGTCGTTTAAGCCCTTATTTGATCACTTTTGTATTCGTTATTACTTAATATCGTTCCTTTTCACTTTTAGGTCTCTTGAAGGCAAATTGTTTGTAATGGCACTTATTTGGACGAAAAAGGCGTGGATATCTGAAGAAAATGGCCAAAGTCAAGAATCGAGACATTCAGTCTTGAAAGACAAGGTATGGCGTCATTGCTTAACTATGACGCCGTCGAGCATTTTATGACGACCACGAAGCCAAATTTCATATTTTCAAGTGTCGTGTCGGGGCTTTAAAAGAGTAGGCCGTCGCAACTCGGGCGGCCTAGATTTGATCAGCACGGCGGGAAGCTAGAGGATGGCGTCACAAGCTGAGGTGACGCCATCACAAGACTAACGTGGCCAAGGCGAAACCCTAATGGCGATCGGCGGCGTCACAAAACATAAGGTGACGCCGTCGCACATGTAATCTTATATATAGAATCCGAATTTTTCAGTATTTGAGTGTAGTCTTTTGGAGTAAAAACCAAAACCGAACCAAGGCTGTCTTATATAGTATTTTAGGGTTCCAAACCCTATCTTACAACAAGATAAGTGTTTTACTTCATTAATTCAATTATGTCTTTGATTATTTGTGTGTATGCTTGCATGTTCTCCATGTCCGGCTAATTTACTTGTGTGTTTGCTTAGGGAATATGAAACTTAATTATTGAATATTGATTGGTTGTTTCTTATCTTAATTGTTAATGATCTAGTAATGCGATAGGTCATTCGTTGTGTAATTAATGCTTGATTAATCTTTGTGACCTTAGGCTATAATACTTAGAGCGGTTGTAGGCTAAACCATCCAAAGAGGCCTTAGAGTTAGAGTTTATAATCCTAGTGGGTTTTGTAGACAAGACCCTTTGGTAAGTTCAAAGAGTTGGGATAAGCATACCCTACGACTTTAGACACACACGCGATTAAGAATAAGGGCGTGACAATTCAACCATCAATAGGAGATAATTAAGGAGTAATAAAACCTAAGTGAACACATCTTTAAACTATCATACGAGCACACAATAATTAGACATAGACTACATACACCTTAGATTAGATAATTAGATAATTAGAGTAATCGGTGAAATACCAACCCCAAATCCAAACCCAGATTCGTACCTTTCCATTTCTAAAAACATAAAAAAGATAAAAATAATCTTCCTCAACCCCAACCTTAGCATAGTAACTTCTCACTAGCATTCCTATTCCCTGAGAGAGCGATATCAATACCCGTGGCTTACCCTAATACTAAACTACAGCGATTAGGTTCACGCCTAGGGTGTTATAAAACTTGCTCGAAGAAAAGGAAGTTCCTTTGACCCCGAATGACACGTGTAGCGTTATCAGTTACCTAACCCGAGAGATGGATCACTGGAATTGTCATTGTGTACAGGAGAATCCATCAATTCATGTGTTTCAGATCTACCCTCATTACTTGAGGATGTGTTACCTTCCCTGAGAGGTGAATCAATAGGTGTAAACTCATTCTCAAACCTAGTTTGAGCATATGAGCCCCCTATATGAGCCATTTGGTTGGGGTTACCATCATCTGCATTAAGTTCATGTGAACTTAACACATCAAATGTTGCCTTGGGTTGGGTCTTACTTATGTTACCACTAGCCTGCGCTGCTGCTAAGCTAGAAGCAGTAGTGGTAGCCCTTACCAACATGTCATGCTCCACACCCATGACATCCTCATCTGCAACCATCCTGACACCAGCCTGAGGTAGCTTAGTGCCCTTATTTTGTGATTTCCTCACGGTATAGATTTTTCTTTGTTGAGAAGTGGATGGTAAAAGTGTGGATATGTCTTTGGGTAGCGGATGGGATTCTGCACCTTCATCCCGATTTTGTGGAAGATTTACCATGTTTAGAAATAAAGGTGTCTCCTTTCCGAAAAGCATGTCCCTCTTTCTCATAAATGTAAAAACTTTCTTTGTGAGAAGGGGTTTATTAAAAATTCTTTTTTGAGTTTTCTTCTTAGAAAGTTGTGTGTCCACAAAATTTGAACAACTCTTGGATATAGAATATAATTACTTAAATCATCCAAGTTTTTAACCATACCATCAAAAATCATTTTAGAAAAATTAAACTTCTGACCCTAAGTCAAGCACACTATAGCAGAATCTATAATTGTACTAAACTCATTCTAGCCAGTTGTTTTTGGGCTTATAAAATGTAGGATGGTATGGACTAAAAATTTCCATTGAGGTGAGAATAGCCTTTTGTAAAATTTCAAATAACTGTTTGGCTTCTCATACCCCATTTGTTCAAGTCCAACAAAAATAGTAGAGTTTGAGAGACATTCTACACCATTGTCATCTGCTAGTTCAAGAGAACATCTAACTGATGACTCAATGACGAGTACCTCCTGGGCATCTACCAAATCCCGTATTTTTACTTCCCCATTAATAGTTCTGGACTTAGCAGTTGCCCAAAACTGCTTAATGTAGGAAATATATATAGTAGGATTCACTGATAATGCATACATGATGGGGCAAGCATTAAGAAAATCAATGGTTTCACCAAATCCTTCTGTTTCAGGTAAGGTTTTGTCAAGAAAAGCAACCATGTTGTGATTATCAGCAAAGACTCTTGACGACATTGTGAATTAGGATTTGGGATTTGGGAATTATGAGTTTTGATGTTAAGAGGAGTGTTAGGGTTTGTAATCGAGACAATTATGAGCGCACAAATCCGATTGAATGCAACAACTAGGGATTTATACACAAAAAGTTATGAATTCGCCCCTGCACTTTCAAACCTAGCAGCATTTTCCTAGCAGTAGTAAAATTGGCCCAACAGCACTAACTTTTGCCTAGCAGCACAAAAAAACATCATTCTCCTTTTGCTTATTCTGAAAAATATTAGTCCAAAACCACAAAAACACAATAAAGAACATTCCACAATAATCATAACATTAGATTGATATTTAGCAGCTGGAAATATGATTAGCAGCAGTTACCAGCAATACTAAGTGTAACAAGCAGCACTTTCATACACTTGGCAGTTGAAACTTTTTATGAGTTCAATAACAGTACAAATCCTTACTTTTAAAAAAACATAGTGAGATCAAAAATTTAGAGATTTAGCATTCTAATCGGCAATTAAATATTGAAACCTACCCACATCAAAAGCTTTTGTAAGTAGATCGCAACATTCTTATTAGTATGGATTTTAACCATTTGAATCAATTTTTTTCATTATAATCTCTAATAAAGTGATGTCTAATCTCAATATGTTTTGTTTTAGAATGCAAAACAGGATTTTTAATAATGCAAATTGTATTGTTATTATTCATACAGATTTAAGTATTCAAAAAGTTATACCCATAATCCAGCAATTCCAAAGCACTTGACCATAGCAACTAGCAGCAGCCACATACTCAGCTTCAGTTGTGGAATTGGCCACCACTATTTGTTTTTTACACTGCCAGGAGATAAGTCTACAACCCAAAAACTGACATCCACCTGATGTAGACTTTTTGTCCAAGCTAGCTCCTACATAATCACTATATGTCTATGCTATCAAGTCAAATGGTAATTCTTTAGGATACCAAAGGCCTAATTTAGTTTGCCCCTTCAAGTATCTAAAGATCCTCTTCACTACATTGAGATGTGAAGCTTTAGGTGTAACTTGAAATCTTGCACACACACAAACTACAAAACATGATGTATGGCCTTGATGAAGTGAGATACATAAGAGACCCAATCATGGATCTGTAGTGATGAACATCCACAACTTCACTATCATCATCTGGGAGCAATGGCTTAAGTGTTCCATAGGTGTGCTTGTACTTTTGACATCTTTAAACCCAAACTTCTTGAGAATCTCAGCCACATACTCTCTTGGTGATGAAAATACCCTCCTTCTTTGCTTCTTGAAGCCCCAAAAGGTAAGCTCTCCCATTGAGCTCATCGAAACTTATCATGCATAAGCTTCTCGGATGCTACATAGCTCCTTGTTAGTAGACCCAAAGATGATGTCATCAACATTAATCGCACGGTAATATTTCACCTTTTGATCTTAAGATAAACAAAGTTTTGTCAATTATGCCCATGTGAAACCCATTGTCCATTAAGTAAGTGGACAAGTTTCATACCAAGCTCTAGGAGCTTGTTGTAGACCATACATAGCCTTCTCGACCTTGTAAACTTTATGCGAGAAATAAAGATCTTCAAAACCGAGGATCTTGACAAACATATACCTTCTCTTTATTTTCCCATACAAGAAGGCACTCTTAACATCCATATGATACACAAGAAAATCCTTGAAAGAAGCATATGCTAAAACAATCTAATAGCTTCAATCCTTGCAACTGGAGCAAATACTTCATCATAATCAAGTCCTTCTGCTTGTGAATATCCCATAGCAACTAATCTTGCCTTGTTCCTAACCACAATTCCTCTTTCATATTTCTTATTTCTAAACACCCACTTTATACCAATAGGAGTTTTTCTATTAGGTAAATCCACTAAAGTCCAGACCTCTTGCAATTTAAACTGCAACAACTTTTCCTGCATGGCATCAACCCAACTTTCTTCTGCCAAAGCTTGATGTACCTTCTTGGGTTCTACTTGTGATAGGAAACATACAAATAAGCAATTTTAGAGATCTTTATGGATGTTCCTTTGATGAAGGGATCTGGCAAAGAAACTTTTATCTGTTAAGTCTTTCAAACCCTTTGACTTAATTCTGGTTTGAACATCAGACTGCAACTCTCTAATAATTTGCTCTTTTGGATAATCTTTGTGAATTATGGTAATAGTAATAGACTAATAGGACTGACAGGAATGCCATCTGCTAAGTTAGTCATGTCAGCCTCTTTACCAAAGTTAACAAATATATCTTCATCAGTGTCAGCATACATATCTACCAATGTCATCATATTGATGCAGGATTTCTGACCAGGTTTTAATATTTATAGTGTCTCGTTCACCTATTGTCCACCTTATGCACTCACGGGCAGTGTACCTGGTTGTGTGTAGTGTAGTAATCGGTAAAATCGAGGTCGTCCCAAGAGCTATGTGAGTGGATTCTAATTAAGTCTAGGTGTAACTGGTTTTAATTGTTTTAAGGATTGAAATTATTAACTAACTAGAAAACAAGAAATAAAATGCGAAAAGTAAATAGAGATGTGATCAATAAAGGTAAAGTGTGCTAACCTAGTTACTCATCCTATCATGTCATATTCATGCTTTACTACTTCCAATTGATTCAAGTGGGGTTTTAAGTCGCTAGGACAACATTTGCTCAGTTCATCCTAACCTATCAGCAAAGGCTTCCACCCGAGATCAAGCTACTACCCTTGAAAGTCGATTTGTTTTTAGTCTCCTAAGCCAAGTCATTAAGTACCTCTACATGCAAGATTCGAAATAATGAGTGCCCGGGCGCTAGCATCTTATACACTCATCCCTAACATCTTAAGTTCATCCAAACGGCCGGTGATCATTTGGTCAGTTTGCACAAGTGAGAAAGGGTCGTCAGTTAGTCAACTCTTACCCTCCCCTACTCAACCTAACTACTCAGGTTCAGTTGGTTAATTCTTCTAAGCAACTAGATACGATCGCCATTCAAAACTACCGAAGCTAGGGTAAGTACCATCGAACTATGCATGCATACACTAGAAACAATTATACGGAAGCATGAAAACGTAAACAAAACAATTAAGGATTCATGACTAGGCTAGAACCAAAGGTGCTTAGCCAATCATATTAAAAGAAACCAAAGATTCAATGTTTGACATAAAGAAATACATGAATCGAAAGTAAAAGATAAAATAATTGCTAATGCTTATCGTTAGGGAGTGATTTCTCCCTTGGAGATGGCTCCGTATGCTCTTCAAAATCTGCCTTTGGACCCCTCTTGACGTTTTCTGCTTTTTGGTGTGAAGTGAATGATGTAAAATGCAGAAATTAGGGCTAGTATTTATAGGCACTAATGCGCGTATAACGCGTTCGGGGTCAAAGGAACTTCATTTCGTCGAGCAAGTTTTCAACACCCTAAGCGGTCAACCTAATCGTTGTAGTGTAGTATTGGGTAAGCCTCGGTATTGATATAATTCTATTGGGGAATAGGAATGCTAGTGAGAAGTGTACTACGCTAAGGTTGAGGTTGAGGAAGATTATTTTTATATTTTATATTTTTTAAAGCTAAGGGTAAAATCTCGGGTTTGGATTTGGGGTTGGTACTTCTACCGATTACTTCTACTATCTAACTATCTAAACTAAGGGTAGTCTTATGTCTATTGATGTGTGCTCGTATGATGATTAAAATGTGTTTACCTAGATACTATTACTCCCTAGTTATCTTTTATTGGTGGTTGAATTGTCACGTCCTTATTCTTAACGCGTTGTGTTTTCTAAGGTCGTAGGGTATGCTTTTCTCCCTAACTCTTTGAGACTACCTTAAGGTTATTGTCTACGAAATCTCTAGGTCAATCATAAACTAACTCTAAGGTTATCTTTGGATGTTTAGCCTACAATTCCGCTAAGTGATTCATAAGCTAAGGTTCACAAAGATTACTCAAGCAATTAAACACAACGATAGCTTGGTGCACTCCTAAGCCAATTACAATTAAGATAAGAGACAAGCAATCAATAATTAATAACTAGGTTTCATAGATCTAAGCAAACACACAAGAAATTTAGCCGGACATGTTAAACACGCAAGCATACACACATACAATCGAAGACATAATGAAATCAATGAAGTAAAACACTTATCTTGATGTAAAATAGGGTATGAGAACCCTAAGATACTATCCAAACCGGACTACAATCGTTTTAGGTTTTTACTCCACAAGTTTACCTCTCTCAAAATTCTGAAAATTTGATTTCTATATATAGTTTTACATTCGTGTGATTGTCGCTTTATATGGGACGCCGCCGATCACCGTCATTAGGGTTTAATCATGGCCAATAATAGTTGGGACGGCGTCACGTTGTAGCCGTGCGCCGTTCGAACTTCGATGAGTGATGTCGTCGATTACGGATCTAGGCAAATGCGAGATGAAAAGTTTTAGACGCCTTCCTCTTCAAAGCTGGCACGTCGGTGTAATTTAGCAAAAGTCTCTTGAGTCGTCACAAATTTAATTACGTATAAAGGACGGCTTTGCCCTTGGATTGTGGCCGTCATTTAAATTTAGCGACTTGAGTGTCTTGATCTTGACTTAGCCATTTTCTTCATATATTCACTCCTTTTCGTCCAAATATGCATCATTCAAGCATTTTGCTTCAAGAGACCTAAAAGTGAAAATGAGCGAAATTAAGCGATAGCGGATATAAAGTGCGATTAAGGCTTAAATGACCGCTTAAAAGTGTCGTTTTAAATCCTTATCAAATATCTCTACACTTGGTATTTGCTTGTCCTCAAGCAAATGTGCTTTGGCCAATCAATTTATAAGTTAGGGGCATGAAGCATTGGTTTAACATAATTCATAACAAGTAAGCACATAATAGTCATAACAAGCACGGAAATTATACACTAGCACCTCACAAGGGGTGTTTGGATTCTCTCATCTCTCGGGTGTATATGAAATATAGTAAATGGAAATGGAAGATAAACACTCATTAACCGGTCATAGTACATAGATTACCATAGGCTTGAGACTAGATCAAACCTCCACCGCTTTGGCGTAAGCACCTAGGAACAACTATCTAAGAGGTCTTTTAAAGGGTTGTAACGTTAGGCTTTCGGTAGGGAAACAAAGGGTTTGGTTGGATAGGCTATTTAGTGGTGGCAAGTCAAAAATCTTATGTTACAAGCATGAAAAGAATGGTGTTGCTAAGCCAAGACTCAACTCACTAAACTCTAGATAATTTGAAACAAACAAACATAAATATTAAGATAAATGTAGGATGGTAGCCCGTACTTTTTTTTTTTTTTTTTTTGCATACACTTTTACTCTACCATCATCTATGATAACATCAAAATATAAGGGATTTATAGGAGCATCCCTACACTTGAGTTTTTATTACTCTAACACTAATTTGACCTGAATTGAAAAGATAAAAACACTTGGAGTACTTTATTACGTAAATAAAGGGAATTTAATTTAACGTTCCTTCCGTGGTCCATAAAATTTTACTTTACCCATGAGTCGATCGTCCCAAAGCGTGTACAAAAGATATGACTCGACTTAGCAACCATGCAAGTAACTAGATACTTGAACTAAGGTTTTAGTATGATAACAATAATGCACTAAAGGTGAGTGCATACAAGGTAGGCTAAGGCGATTTGGGTGTACATTTGGAGATGGATTGTAAACAATGCTCTTCATTGATATTACGGAAACCGAAATATCACGAGAACCGTGAAAGGATAGGCTCTAAGGGTTAACTAGGGTATCGTGTACTAAAGATGAGTACATCGTAGGGTGTGGGGAATTACTCACCGATGTGGAAGAAGTAATTATAATACGGGTATCAAACAAGGGTTATCCTAATGCCTCTTATCATTTAGTTATTCCTAACAACACAAGTGTAGTCTCACTAGCGATCTCGGAATGTATCACAAAACAAGTTCTAGAATCTATTATACTACCGGTACACTCTCGAAGCATTAAAGGTGAATGCTTTAATTCCTATAGATCTAGGGGCGATCCTCACATTATTGGGGTGGAATTTGTGTGGTAAAAGGTTTTTGTGCTAGTCATATAACTCCTATCCATGAGGCGCTTTATTAAGACTAAAGTCCCACCCATACATGTTATGAAAAATTTTAAATTTGGTACTAAAATTGCCCTAACAAATATTTCTCATGGTTTATTACACAAATGAAATAGGACAAGACAAATGATCAAGGATAAGCATAGTTTCAAAGTTCCCATTTATTCTCCTCCTACACTTAAACCGAACGTTGTCCCCAATGTTCCCCGAAAGTACCAAAGTTATGATAATGGAAGGTAATTAAAGAGAAACAAACTAGTACTCCCCGATTAGCTTGGTATGATACGTGTGAAGTAGTAGTTAAATAATTTCCAAGAAGAATGTATCGTGATAAGCTTCATCAATATTATGTTTCTTCTTCTTGATAAATAAAACACACACTTTCGTAAAATAGACGAAACCTTCACGTAAAATCGGTGGTAAAACTATATATGACTCAACTACACTAGGATATAATGCTTGTGGAATGGATGTTTCTGATTTTACGGAAAATTAAGACTTAGGAATTTCAAAATTTATAATTAGCACAAAAACGAGAAATTTCATAAGTTGTTTCGCTGCTCCCGACGTCGTCGGGGTTCTAATCTGACGCCATCGGGTTATCCCGAGTAAACCGGCTGCTGCGTTTTACGGAAAAATTCTCGAAAAATTACACCTTTAAAATCTGGAAATATTCACCAAAACATCCATTATGACTCGATACAAGCATTTGACTCTAACAAACACACATATATATCGTTTTCAATAATCGTAGTTCTCATGTTCACGTTCTTTTAAAAATGCGTGTAATCTTCCCTACACTTATCCTTTTTGTAAAATACCTTTATATGTAATTAAGACGAGGTTAAAGACAAAATAAAACATTTTCACAAATTTAAACATGAGAACATACAATAATGAAAAAGATATATGACACACAAACAAGCAAACAATTAAGCATGGGTTGCCTCCCACGAAGCGCTTTTCTTTATTTATGAGTCTTGTAGCTAGACTCTAAGTTGTGTTCCTACGTACCTATGTAAGTAAGTTTATCCTCAAGAATGTCATAGGGATCAAACTTATCTTTTTAAATTCCTAGTGGTATGCTTAGTCCGGTATGCCTTTTCAAACTTTTCTCCATCGAGGTCATAGATTGTCATCCTAATGTGCCATTCTCCATTTCCATCATTAGGTGGTCTATCCCAATTCCAATTATGCTTAGGCTTCTCACTCTCAACTTTCTACGTATTCATAAGATTAACGAGCAAGGTTCCTAGGAATTCGATCATCTTCCTAAACACTAAGGCATCCTCGAACGGGTTCACTTCAATATCCCTAGCCAATTGTTGCTCATGGAAAGTTGAGTCACTTACAAAGGCCTCCTCTAGATAGAAAGGTCATTGAGGGCCTACAAAATCTTTACTAGTCCAAGGTCCATATCTAAATGGTGTTCTATCTAACATGATCTCGTAGGGAATTTCTTCCTCTTTGTAGTAGATATGCTTCTTGACATCATAAATTGACCTAGCACTCCTTTCTCCTACCACTATCTTAGATATCTTACAATCAATTATGGTACTAGCCGTAGCTAATAATCCTCTTCCTACTAACAATGGGCATGTCGGGTCTTTATTCATGTTTAGCACATGGAAATCCGCCAAAAGAGTCAATTGACCTATGTGCACTACCATGTCTTTTATTATCCCTACCGGATATGCCATACTACCGTCCGCTAGACCTAAGATGGTTTCCGTTGGTTCTATCTTACCTAGGTTAAGGTTTCTATGAATGGACAACGGAAGAAGATTGATGCTTGATCCTAAGTCGGCTAAAGTGTCGAAAGGTTTGGAATTTCCAAGCCTACACGGAAGAATGAATAGCCCGAGATCATCTTTTTTCTTAGGTAATTTTTTTCACAAATGCGGACCCACATTCTCCTAATTTAAGTTCTTGCTCATATTTTTCTTTTAATGCATTATAATAAGGTGCATGAGTCAAGACTTCAAGAACCGGTTTTTCTTGGTGGAGTTCCTTGTACTCCTCTTCTAGATTCGGTTTGGGTTCTTGGTTGATGGGTTTCTCAAGAGTTGGTTGGACCAATGGTTCGGGTCCTTGGTACCTCATGAGGGATCGTTTGGAACCCGTGTTGATGGCGTTGACCGGGTGAACTTTCGGGTGTGAAGGGCATGGATATGCACTCTCCCAGTGAACAAGAACATGAAGTCGATGAAATCGAATTTACTTTTGGGTTCTTTATAGTGTCACCGGAGTGCTCAATTTCCGGTCATTGAAGGCTTTTAAGAGGCGTCGAGCTTGTTTGTCATCTCGCCTTGTCGTTGCTTGAAATCGGCTTCCAGCTTAGTCAATCGAGTTTCTTGAGATGACATGAACCTAGACACAATTGCCTCAAGACTAGTGGAGTTACCAGTATTCGGGTTAGACCTATTGGGTGGACTAGATGAGTTTTGGGGCGGGTTTGATTTTTGGCTCCACCTAAGGTTAGGGTGATTTCTTCATGAGGGGTTGTAGGAATTTCCTAAGTTTTTTTGCTCGGGCTTGAAAGTGTACCACTTCTCTCCCGCTCCATCGGTACGCGTGGAGGCGTAGTCCGCAAAAGCTTGTTCGGGGAGTCTTGTGCAATCACGAGTGTCATGGGGACCACTACATAACTCACAAGGTAGAGTGATTTTGCTCACTTGGTGTGAAGACTTAGGAGTCTCGTAGGAGCTCATTAGGAATTTGACTTGATCTTCAAGCTCGAGCATCCTACGATTGGAAGTTTGTGAGTCAATGGGAGGCAAGGAGATTGCCTTGACGGTTTTGGGCAACTGACGGGGGTCATTCCAACTTTTGTTGTCATAGAGGGCAAGGTCATCTATTGTACCCCACGATTCTTCCGCGGTGAGATCACTAAGTTTGCCACCGGCCGCTTGGTTGATGGATTGCTTAGTTGAGAAGTTGACACGATCGTAAAAGATTTGAACTTGAAGCCAAAGATTTATGCCGTGATGAGGGACTTTATGGAGCAAGTCCTTGAATCGAGTTCATGCCTCGTAGAGAGATTCACTTTGACGTTGTTGGAACATCAAGATTTCATTCCTAAGTTTGGTTGTTCTCCCCGGTGGGAAAAATTGGGCAAGGAAATGAGTGGTGAGATCATCCCAACTTGAGATGGATCCGGCGGAAAGTCGCTCAAGCCAATTACTAGTTTGGTCCCGTAGAGAGAATTGGAAGAGACGCAAGTGCGTGGTCTCCTGTGTGGTAACATCAAGGTCGATGGAATCAAAAATTTTAAAGAAATCCTTGAGATGCTGATTAGGATCTTCGGAACGAAGTCCATGGAATGCACATCCGTTTTTCACCAACCGGATGGTGTCAGATCGCAGGGCCGTAGTTTGAGCTTGATCGGGGAGCTCAATAGTGTTCCTATAGCCTTGGTGGCTTGGTCTAGAGTATTCACCAAGTGTACGGCCTCTTGGCGGGTTAATGATTGGTGGGTCGATGGGAAGTGGTAGATGTGGTGGCGGGTTATCACCTTCCATAATGAAAAGTGATGGGATTACTAACAAAGGCACGAAGAAGGGGGATAGACTACAAGGAAGCTAAAAATGAGAAAAAATCTTACTTGATAGGAATCAAGTAAGGGAACCTAAATGAGAAAGAAATCTAACTAGCTATTCTATTCCCCGGCAGCAGCGCCAAAAACTTGATGCGGGTATAACGCGTTCGGGGTCAAAGGAATTTCCTTTTCGTCGAGCAAGTTTTTCAACACCCTAGGTAGTGAACCTAATCGTTGTAGTGTAGTATTGGGTAAGCCTTGGGTATTGATATTGTTCTCTAGGGGAATAGGAATGCTAGTGAGAAGTGTACTACGCTAAGGTTGAGGTTGAGGAAGATTATTTTTATCTTTTATATTTTTTAAAGCTAAGGGTAAAATCTCGGGGTTTGGATTTGGGGTTGGTACGTCACCGATTACTTCTACTATCTAACTATCTAAACTAAGGGTAGTCTTATGTCTATTGATGTGTGCTCGTATGATGATTAAAAATGTGTTTACCTAGATACTATTACCCCTAGTTATCTTTTATTGGTGGTTGAATTGTCACGTCCTTATTCTTAACGCGTTGTGTTTTCTAAGGTCGTAGGGTATGCTTTTCTCCCTAACTCTTTGAGACTACCTTAAGGTTACTGTCTACGAAATCTCTAGGTCAATTATAAACTAACTCTAAGGTTATCTTTGGATGTTACTTTAGCCTACAATTCCGCTAAGTGATTCATAAGCTAAAGTTCGCAAAGATTACTCAAGCAATTAAACACAACGATAGCCTGGTGCACTCCTAAGCCAATTACAATTAAGATAAGAGACAACCAATCAATAATTGATAACTAGGTTTCATAGATCTAAGCAAACACACAAGAAATTTAGCCGGACATGTTGAACACGCAAGCATACACACATACAATCGAAGACATATTGAAATCAATGAAGTAAAATACTTATCTTGATGTAAAATAGGTATGAGAACCCTAAGATCTTGTCAAACCGGACTACAATCGTTTAGGTTTTACTCCACAAGTCTACCTCTCTCAAAATTCAAAATTCGATTTCTATATATAGTTTTACATTCGTGACGGGTCGCCTTATAGGTGGGGCCCGTCGGATCATCGTCATTAGGGTTTCGTCTTGGCCAAGTAATAGTAGGGACGACGTCACGTTGTATCTGTGGCCGTCGAACTTGATAGTGGTAAATGTCGATTACGGATCTAGGCCGCCCGAGATGAAAAGTCTTCGTGGCGCCCTTCCTCTTCAAAGCTTCGACGTCGGTGTAATTTAACAAAAGTCTATTGGCCGTCACAAATTTAATTACATTATAAAGGGACGGCGTTGCCATTGGATTGACGCCATCGACTTCAAATTCAGCGACTTGAGTGTCTTGATCTTGACTTATCCATTTTCTTTATATATTCACTCATTTTCTTCCAAATATGCATCATTCCAAACATTTTGCTTCCAAGAGACCTAAAAAGTGAAAAGGAGCGAAATTAGCGATTCTGAGATATAAAGTGGGCGATTAAGGCTTAAATGACCCCTTAAAAGTGTACGTTTAAATCTTTATCGTGCACGATCTAGTTATGGCGTAACTTGGTTGAGAGATTACGTAGTAACTCAATAATTCTTCAATAATGCTCTCGGTAAAATTTGGTTACTGCGTAACACTTGGGAAGGGTTACGCCGTATATTCAATCTGAGTTACATTTGGTATGATTACGCCGTAATCATTGAAAGGAGTTACGGCGTATCTGATGGCGGTTTGAAACATTTCTTGACCTAGTTGGTTACGGCTTAATCCTTAGTTGGGAGTTACACCGTAATTGATGCTAAGTTGGTCTTTCGATTCAACGCGCTAGCTACGACGTAATGTGAGAGATGGAGTTACGCCCTAGCTTCTTCATAGTAGGCATACTATCATAAATCTCTAAGAAAATCTCCAAATCCACGTCTCATTAGCTATAATGCTCGTAATTTACCTGAAAGTGAAATATAAAGGAAAACAAGCGTAAATCCATATAAATGATATAAAATATGAGCATTATCGGGGAAAAATGACACTTAATATTCAAGACTATTTGATGTTATCAAATATCCCCCCACTTGAACTCTACTTGCCCTCAAGTAGACCTTATTACCTGGAAGATATGAGTTTAAAAATCCCTTATGCTAGAATAAATCAAAGCCGAACACCTCACGAAATGGGAACGAAACACTCAAATTCTCTCAACTAGTCTAAGTGTCAATTTTGGGGTGATCACTCAAAGCACAATCATAGCAAGTATTCTATCATAAGCTTGGTGGTTACACAAATCTCCACCACTAGAGTTAAGGACTAAACAATTCTTAAAGGCAATATGGGTAGACATGACATGGGTTAAGAGTGAATTTTCATTACTAACATGTCAAGGCAAAGTGGACAAAATCAATGATACATGACCAAATGCAAGGCCAAGACACCAAAGATTGCTCACTTCATCACCTAGACATGCTTCATGACTAAAGGGTAGGATAAGACATGGGATTTAATTGGTGTAAAGTAAAAATAACAAAGCAAATAGTCTTAACCTATAACCAAGTCATCACCGCTTACCGTTCATCCAAAGTTCAAGTTTTAAGGTGAAGAAACCAGATCATGATATACCAAGTAGATATGCCATTAGTGGACGTCATGATGGGCACATTACATGTTCTTCAACTGTTGGTGCAATAATTACCAACTCAATTCTTCAAATGTGACTGAGGTAGCCTCCTCGATGCTAAATCTTTGATGAGCTCCAAAATAGTGCTTATAACATTGCACTTTACAATAAACAGATAACTACAACTATCTTCTTTTTTTTTACATCATAACTAAACATAACTACAACTATCTTTTTTTTACAATAAACAGATGAACATAATATGAGAATCAGGGGGGTCTTCAATGATATTCAAATATATGTCTTTGACGAAAGCGTGAATTCCGAACCTCTCTACTTGAACTTAGGCAAACAATGACTTCCTGATCACAAATTAAGACTACACGGTAGGCTAAGGTGAATGGGTGTAGCGAAACAATATATATTGGGTGAACAAAATGAAAGGAATGGCTCAGACGGGTGTATCTAGGGGTATCTTGCACTAAAGGTGAGTGCAACAAAAGGGTTTAACATGGAGGTCGAAAAGTCAAGGTGACTAATCGATAGACACACAAGGATAGGCTATTTGGGTGATAATCCTAATATATTGCCTTCTTAAACTGATTATTCCATATACATTAAGCGAACTCAACATACCTCGTCTATGGTCTCGAAATGATGCAAAGGCCAAGTTCTAAAGTTTACAAGCTACCGGCACACTCATAATTTGGTGGATTTGTGTAAATAATTGGAAACGAATAAGGCTAATCTCACCATAATATATTAAGGGTTATAATGTGCTCGGCTAAGGTCTAATCTAGTTAGGTTAAGAAAAACATGTCAAAATTTTAAAAATGGCATAATTTTTCAAAATAAACTAGAAAAATGAGGGCAATAAAGTTCAAGTAATAATTCTACTCCCTTCCCCCCACTTGAAATGTACAAAGTATCTTTTGTACTAAACATTAAATAAAGGTGAATAGTATTAGAATTAGAGTGAGAACATCCCTGAAATTCGCTCCTAAAAAGAAAGAAGGCCCACGAAGAGAATCGTGCCTTCGATTAAGCATCCACGAGCAAACTTCATTCCCTAAAATCACACTAACCAATAAGCATAATTCTAAAAAAGAAAAAGAAATCTAACTCACTTTCGTAGGAATCACGGTTGCATTTAGCATATGCAACAAGCCTTTTAAACCACTTGGTGTCCCAAGTAGACGAGTGTAGTCTCGTGAGGGCTTACAGGGAACATACCCACAAAGTTCATTTAACAACTAATACAAGGTTATTGTGTTATTAGAGGAAAAATTCAAACTGCAAGATAATTACGTCGTAACCTAATAAAGGAGTTACGTCGTAATTGTGGCAAAACCTGGCAATCACTACTGGAGAATAGCTACGGCGCAACCATGGGATGAGGTTACGCCATAATCGGTAATGCCTTGGAGAGAATTGCTACTGATGATATGTTACGGCATAACATTTGGGGTGAGTTACGCCGTAATTGATGGACATATTTGGTCACCGTTTTTGACACTTGTGAATTCATCTCCACTTCCTGCAAAAATTGTTAAAAACACAAAACCTAACAAAAATAGAAATAAAAGAAATAAAAAGTATAATTCGGGTTGTCTCCCGAAAGAGCACTTTTCTTTATTACCGAGTCTTTAAGTTAGGCACAAAGCCATGGGGCTTTACGGTGGCCTTCTTACTTGGCAAACTTCTTCCGTTTCTTGGCGGTAATCATTGATCCATTCGGCAAAAACTCTTTTTCTGATTGTGTTACCGACGCTGCAGGTATCAAACTTTTTAAAAGCTATTTGTTGAATGATAGACACGACTTTACGTAGTCGTTGTCTTCAATCATAGAATTATTATCATCAATGGTGGCACACATGGTTGATCCTTCATTAGCGGTCTTCATATCTGGAAGATGATGTTTATTGTAATCGAGTTTTAGTTGTTTGATCAGACCTGTATTGACGTTCGAGTCCCAAAATCTCACTTTGTACCAATCTTCAAAGGATAGATTCCCAAACTTTATGTCATGTCTCTCAATCTCGTTAGGGTACGTCCATTCTTCTACATTCATATCCCCATTACAATACTCGCGAAAAGGGTTATACGTGGGCCATGCTTTCATAGATCCGTCATGTTCCGCCATTATATGAATGCAACAATGCTTGTTAAGATCTGGAGCTTCATCGATGCCCCCAATTTGACCACTTGTTCCCTGTTCCTGTTTACAACTATCAACATCTTGCTTACAATTGTTTGTCCCTAGCTCATGGGATAAAGGTGGGTCAAGTAATGGTATATTGACAACATCAACCTTTTTTGAAAATTCCAAACGAGGATTCAATTGTTCATTCATGTTGAAAGTAATTCGTTCCCCCTCAGTTCCCAAAGAAATTTGTTTTACAAAAAATTTTATATGAGTGCGACAAGTAGCTAGAAAAGGCCTTCCAATAGTTAAGTTGTAATTAGGGGTGTCAATCGGGTCAACCCGACCCGATAAGCCTCTATCGGGTCGGGTTGAATCGGGTTTGACGTTTAGAAATATAACCCGCAACCCGACCCTATAAGCAATCGGGTTATCGGGTTCGGGTCTTATCGGGTCGGGTCGGGTTGTACACCAATATCAAGCCTATAGGCTATCGGGTTTATCGGGTTGACCCGACCTATAAAACTATCGGGTTTATCGGGTTGACCCGATAAACCCGATAAGTTAAGTGGACCGAATCAACCCGACCTATAAGGCCTTATCGGGTTGGTCGGGTTGGTCGGTCGGGTCGACCCATTTGACACCCCTAGTTGTAATGCTCTCGCTTGCCCATGTCAATAACCACAAAATCAGTAGGAAAAAGAAATTTGCCAATTTTTAGTAGAATATTATCAACAACCTCCCGCGGTACAGCTTTAGAAGAATCAGCCATTTCAATCATTATTGTTGTTTCTTTTAAATTGGTTAGTTTTAAGGTATCAAACAATGAAGTGGAAATAAGATTTACCCCAGCCCCCAAATCAGCTAAAGCGGGAATTTTTAGGTTACCGATAGTACAAGGCAACATAAAACTCTCTTGATAAAGTTCCTTTTCAGGAAGTTGGCTTGGCATGTTTTCGTCATCTTCAGATCTATCATCTGCTCTTCCTCCGGCTTGTCTTGTGCAAATACGGCCTTGCACGCAACAACTTCATCATTCCTGGTCCCGAGATTTTTAGCCAGCTGCCCAATTTGGGTCTCAAGGTTTTTAATTGCGGCATCATGGTTCCATAAGTTCATATCTGTGTCTTCTTTCACCTTGACCATCCATTCTTTGAATCTGTCATTTTTTCTAGTATAGTATCCTGGGGATCTTTCACGGTATTTATCTCCGTTACCATTATATCCATTGAACGGCCTACCATTCCCATATTTTACCACTTCAATCCTCTTGACTTCTTCTTTAAATAGGCATTCCTTGGCAACGTGAGTGCCATCGCATTTATTGCAACCAACTTGTATAGAGTGCACATTTTCCTTTAGTTTCTTCATGTCTCGACCAAGACTCTCGAGGTTGTTATTTATTGCTGCAAGTCCTTCCGTACTCCCACTTATACCTCTATTGCTTCCTCCGTTGTGCCACTTATGAGAGTGGCCAGCCATCTTTTGAATAGTTTCTAAAGCCCTTGTGGGAGTCATTCCAGGTATTGGTCCCTGCGAATCGAGCATTTGTCTTGAAGAGATGTTTAAAACTTTGTAGAAGACATTCACCTTTTGCTGGCTATTAAGGTCATGAGTAGGGCACTTGTATAGGAGGTCGTTGTATCTTTCCCAGGCTTGGTACAGCGTTTCACCGCCCTCCTACTTGAAATTATGGATTTCTTCGAGTTGCTTTGCTGTCCTAGATGGAGGACAGTACTTTTGAATTAAGTACTTTTTTAAGAGAACAAGTATTAACGGTCCCTGCTGGTAATCTATCGACCCATCTTTTAGCAGCTCCAGTGAGTGAAATAGGGAATACACATAGCATGACAGCATCGTTCGAGACCCTTGGAATTTCAAATAAGCTGACAATGTATTCCACGTTATCCACGTGCTCGTAAGCATCATCGGTAATGCTTCCGGAGAAGGGATTTGCATGAAGCTCCCTTAAAAATTGTGGCTTGATTTCGAACTGAGCATCGTCAGCGATGGTCGGCCTAACGATCCCCGACCCTTGTTCATCCCTAGTCAATGCCAAATATTCCTCAAGAGTGAGGTCATCAATGTTCACAACTTCCATGGTACCTGAAACTTAAAAGAAATCGTGAGAAATCCGAAAATTTAAAATAAAACAAAAATAAAAGACTTAATAAAAATCCTAATATAACTCCCCGACAGTGGTGCCAAAAACTTGATGCAGGAATTCTGACCAGGTTTTAATATTTATAGTGTCTCGTTTACCTATGGTCCACCTTATGCACTCACGTGCGATACCCGATCGTGTGTAGTGTAGTGTCGGTAAAACCGAGGTCGTCCTAAGAGCTATGTGAGGATTCTAATTAAGTCTAGGTGTTACTGGTTTTAATTGTTTTAAGGATTGAAATGATTAACTAACTAGAAAACAAGAAATAAAATGCGAAAAGTAAATAGAGATATGATCAATAGAGGTAAAGTGTGCTAACCTAGTTACTCATCCTATCATGTCATGTTCACGCTTTACGACTTCCAATTGATTCAAGTGGGGTTTTAAGTCGCGAGGACAGCGTTTGGTCAGTTCATCATAACCTATCAGCAAAGGCTTCCACCCGAGATCAAGCTACTACTCTTGAAATTCGAGTTTCTTTTAGTCCCCTAAGCCAAGTCATTAAGTACCTCTATATGCAAGATTCGAAATAATGAGTGCATGGGCGCTAGCATCTTAGACACTCATCCCTAACTTCTTAAGTTCATCCAAACGACCGGTGATCATTTGGTCAGTTCGCACAATCGAGGAAGGGTCGTAAGTTGGTCAATTCTTACCCTCCCCTACTCAACCTAACTACTTAGGGTCAGTTGGTCAATTCTCCTAAGCAACTAGATACGATCATCATTCAAAACTACCGAAGTTAGGGTAACTACCATCGAACTATGCATGCATACACTAGAAACAATTATACGTAAGCATGAAAACGTAAACCAAACAATTAAGGAATCATAACTAGGCTAGCACCAAAGGTGCTTAGCCGATCATATTAACTTCAATAATTCCTCAATAATACTCTCGGTAAGATGGTTACGGCGTAACACTTGGGAAGGGTACGCCGTATCTTCAATACATGTTACATTTGGTATGATTACAACGTAATAATTGAAAGGATTTACGGTGTATCTGATGGCGGCGTGAAACATTTATTGACCTAGTTGGTTACGGCGTAATCCTTAGTTGGGAATTACGCCATAATTGATGTTGAGTTGGTCTTCTGAGTCAACGTGCTAGCTACGGCGTAATGTGAGAGATGGAGTTACACCGTAGCTTCTTCATAGTAGGCATACTATCATAAATCTCTAAAAAAATCTCCAAATCCGCGTCTTATTAGCTCCAATGCTCGTAACTTACCTGAAAGTGAAATATAAAGCAAAACAAGTGTAAATCTATATAAATAATATAAAATACGAGCATTATCGGGGGAAATTGACACTTAATATTCAGGACTATTTGATGTTATCACATATTCATCTTCATTGAAAGTGGCTCCAGTAGCATTAACACCAGACTTAGCAGTAGGTTCAGAATAACTACTGCTAGTGTTATTTTCAAAACTTGCCTAGGTGATCTATGGTATTAAGGATAGTGATAGGACACCTAAATGGTTTCATAAAGTATAAGGTATGAGTTCGACCATGAAATAACTCATAGGGGGTCTTGTTGTGAAGCTTTACTACCAAAACTCTATTTTATACATAACAAGTAGTGTTAACTGCCTCAGCCCAAAAAAGTTATTGGTAATTTTGAATCTGCAAGCATAGTCCTAGCAGCCTCAATAAGTGTCTTATTCCTCCTCTCAGCCACTCCATTTTGTTGAGGAGTCCTAGCTACACTAAACTGTCTCATAATACCCTTCACTTCACAAAACTGGTTCATCTCTTTATTCTTAAACTCATTTCTATTGTCACATCTTATCACTTTAACTTTAAGATCAATTTGGTTTTCTATTCTGGTTATAAATGCCTTAAGGATCCCATTAGTTTCATCCTTAGATGCTAAAAAGAAAACCCAAGTGAATATACTATAGTCATCTGTGACAACTAGGGAGTACATCTTCTTCATTAAGCTCTTAACAAAAGTTGATCCAAATAAGTGCATATGAAGAATTTGTAAGGGCTGGCTGATTGAACTTACAGTCTTGGTCTTACAAGAGACTTTGTGTTGCTTTCCCTTCTGACAAGCAACACATGTGTCATTAAAGTCAAAAAGCTTGGAAGATAGACCTCTTACAATATGTCCCTTCACAAGTTTGTTCATAGTTTTAAAATTCAAATGACCAAGCCTTCTATGCCAAAGTCTAGACTCAGCAGATGTGGCTTTAGCAAATAGGGAAGTCAAACCACCCTTAGAAACCATGTTCTGTAGGTCAACATATATGTTCTTAGAACTCTAAGCAGGATATGACTTTCATCAATTAGCCTAAAGTTTGGAGATAAGATTATACACTCAGTGTCAGTGAAAAGAACATTATTCTTTTTGTCACACATCTGTGACACACTAAGGAGATTAAACTTGAGTTCTTTGACAAAATACACATCCTCAAAATCCAAAGTACTGGTTTTAATTTTCCCTTTCCCAGTGATCTTACTACCCTTTGGGTTGCTTCCAAATGCAACATATCCTCCATCAATAGGAATATACTCAGAAAGATAGGACATGTTTCCTATCATGTGCCTAGAGCATCCACTGTCAACAACACATCTTTCCAATAAGTCCACCTGTGGATTGCCATGCATATAAAGTAAGAGAATTAGTTTCTCTTGGGAACCCAAGCCATGATAGACTTGGATCTGCCTTGTGCATCCATGTAATCAAATATCTTAAGTACATAAGATGCACTGTTGTCTTTGGAGACATGATCTTAGGTATCTTTGGTCTCCATACCCAACAAGCTGAGGCCTTTACATCTTTAACCTCTTTACCCATAATAGCATTAGTAGTTGACTTTGGCTTAGCAGTAGTTACAAGTTTTCTCAAAGCAGTATTAACCTTTTGTTCATCCCTGTTATTTATTAATGTTGTTCTCTTTTGATTCGGTCTATAAATAGTCGAATGTGCCCCTTTTGAAAAACGTGACTTTGAATGGGCAACATTAACTATAGGTTTTGTGGAAGCAGCAGTAATAGATCTAGCAGTATTAACAGTTTTTAAGCTTGATCTCATTAATACTGCTTTTGGAACTAAAGACTTTTGAGCATGAGGGTGAGTGTGATTAGCAAAACTAGTATGATTTACCATCTGTGCATAGTTCCATACAAATTTTGTCACTTTTTCCTATATATTATTTTTACAGTGATATTGCAAGTGATCAAAACTACCACAAATAAAACAAGCTTTATTATTCATAACAAAATCACTCCCTAGTCTATTAGACATCAAATTTTTCAATTTCTTTGATTTCTCTCGACTAGAAGTGTTCTTATTACAAAGCTCTATTGTTTCTACATTTTCCCTAACAAGAGTTAAGATCGCACTAGCGTAGATTGTATCAACAGCTTTATTTTGAAATCTAGGTTTGACCATAGCTTCATCCTCATCATCGACACACATTCCTCTATTAGTGGGCATCGATTTCCTTCCATCCTTCTCGGACTCTACTCTAATAGACACTTTATCTCTAGGTGGTTCAACAACCTTTTCTTCACTTGTAAAAGACAAATCGGGCATAGGGAGAAAAATTTCCGGTTACATGAGGTGCAATAAAGATGGTACCCTATTCCTTTCATCTTGTTATAAATCGATAGTCTAGCATTTTGTTAACTTCTTTAGATTGATATTCATATTCATAACATTCAACTCAATAATATCTTTCTCTTCGAACCTTATCTTTGTCGATTTGAACTCGATCATATTTTGTTTTAAGCTCATCAATGGTTTGATCTCTTAGATATACCTCAACTTCTAATGCTCTAATTTTCTCACACAAAACAAGTTCATTAGATTTAAAGAATTCTAACCTAGCCTCAACAGATTTCAAACCTTCTTTATAGCCTAAAAGCATTAGCTTTGCATCTTCAAGATCTTTAAACACTTTATTATACTCGATTTATAAAATAAGGATCGAACAACATGACTCAAAAGATACCTCGTAGTCGATCCCGAGAGCTTGAGCTTGATGAGTATGCCATGAGTGCATAATCAGTAGGACCATCTGCAGCTTGGTCACTCCAGTCATATCCTCCCAATCCATCACAAGAAACCAAAGCAGTTGTTGTGGAAGTCTCCTATACTGGCACAATTCTTCTTTCCACTTCCCTTGACCTGTTGTCATATGTCCTTGGGAATGCACTCCCTTGCAAAGTGACCCTTCTTCTTGCAGTTGTAGCACTCAACCTTGGACTTGTCACAGTCCACTCTGTCAGTCCCATTCATCTGCAACCTTCTCCTAGTCCTTTGCAAAAACCTTCTTGCCCTTATTGTTAGCATGGCCATCTGCCACCTAAGATCCATCTCCTCCAAATCATCAGGATAAATATGTTGAAGATCCTCATTTGCCAGTTGAGTAGTAGTGCTTTGATTGGCAAAGAAAGAACATACAGAAACATCATTCAAGTTATCTCCTCCAACAACAGTAACCTGTGTGTTAGCAACACTAACTTCTTGAGTAGTAGGAACTTCAACCATTGTGCTACTAGTGTTGTTGGATGAAACAAATGCCATATTTGGTGAAGTGGAGCTAGAACTTGACATTTGTTTCACTTCATCTTCATAAATCTTGAGATTGTTGTGCAGATCATCCAAGGTTGACTTTTCTAACTCAGGCTTGTTCCTCCACACAATTGCATGTGTGTTCCATTTAGATGGAAGACATCCCAACAGCTTTTGACTCATATCTTCTTGCTCAATAACCACTCCCAAAAGCTCTAGTTGGCTCACAGTCTTCTCCAACCTATTAAAGATCTCATCAAGAGTCTCAGTACTTGAGACAGAGAAGTTTGCATATTGTTTTAAGGTGATTCTTCTTGTTCTTTTTGGTAGCCTCATTCCCACCAAACTTTTTCTCCAAAGCCTCCAACAACAGTTTAGCATCCTTGATGGTGTTGAAAGTCAACTGATATTCATCTGGAATGGCCATCCTTAGAATACATCTGGCCTTGATTTCCAACCTTCTTAGATCTTTGTCTTCTGCAGCAGTGAGTGGAATAACTTTTCCATATGCTCCTGCTTTAACAGCAGTATTACCACTTTCAATGACCTCCTAGAGACCAATATCAATGTATGTGTTGCGTAATCCTTAGTCTCCACATTTCATACTCATTAGGCTTGAGCATAAGAAACTTGTTTGTTGCCAAAGTATGTGTAGAGTCCATCTTAAACAATCTTCATAGTAGGTATTCTTCTTGGTATAATGATTTTCGGACAACACAAGCTCGATACCACTTGTTGATCCGGTTTACACTTGTAAATATAGGTATTTTTATAGCTCGTTAAGAAACTATTTGATTCACTAAGTATTATGCGGAATCTAACACTTAATAATTTAGAAGAACACAATGAATAACAAACCAAACACTTCAATATTATTGAGATAATATGAATACTCTTAATAGTATTAAGATTTACAACCTTGAAGTTCTAAAACAAATTGTCCTCTAAACCATGACCTAGGACCTCCTTTCATAGATTAAAGAGTCCTAGTCGGTTTACAATTACTTTCTATACAGTGTATATCCTCATAGAATCTTTTCTATGTTTATCTAATACTAAACTTTAGGTACAAGACATTCTATAAATACGAACCGACACTAATACTCCAGCAGTAGTTAAAATACTTCAGCAGTAGAAACAATAACTCTGGCAAGATTTAGTATTCAACAGAAACTTTACATTAGCGGTGGAAACCTAATTCTAGTAGTAGTTAACACTTGGTGTATTTTCTTGATCATCTTCAGAACACCGTGAGAGTTCAAATACACTAGCGAGAGTTAAGACTATACCCAGAGAGTTATGACTTGAGCATTCTTCAATGAAACCGTGAGCATTGTATCAACAAGAGTATCTCAAAACCCAACACAAATGGACTCTCTCAATCCTAGATGCCATAGTTGATCGCTCGGCTCCATACCAAACTCCTCGGTTAACAAAGAAGTTATACGAGACCATCTCTTTTTTGCTAGAACTTCAGACACTAGGATAACCCGTTCGGGAAATGAGAGCAATTGAGACCCATTTAGCATGGAGCTCAATGAACTAAAACCTGAATTTAAGAAATGGGAAGAAGTCCTTAGGGTAAATATCTTGTGTACCATTGGGAATCATGATCATATCAATGCTTGTCTTTCCTACATGCTCTATAGTGTGTCAACCCGTCAACCTTTCAACTTAGCCTACTATATTGCCAAAAGGATGGCCGATATACCCACTCAAGGAACCACCGCTCTTCCTTACGGGATGCTTCTTACCCGTCTCTTTAGAGCCTTTGCACCCATTCCACCCAATGCTAAAGGGGTTTGTCCTGACTACTCTCTTATCGATAAAATCTTTGTACCATTAAGTGATAAGAGGGTAGCAAAGACTCAAGGAAAACATCCTCATCCTCCATCTTCCTCATCATCATCAATGAGCGAGGATGATGGACTTCCCAACTCTAGGCTACCTCCTCTTGACAACCTCCGACAAATTCCGGTGATGGAAAACCAATCCGAAGAGTTCAAGCAAACAAGAGGGATGTTCAAGTGCATGTAAGGTTCCTTACCAAGATGAACAAGAAATTGGATAGACAATGAGAGGCTTTTATGAGCGTTTGGTACAATATCTTTCAAACAATGATGTATGGTATATTTTATTTTCATAAGATGATAACTTAACTTTGGATGATTATGTAAACTAACCATGTCTCGGTGTAGATAACATCTTGATGTTATCATTTTCATCTTTTCACATTATTAGTGAAATCATTAGCCCTTACTCAATCTATACCCATACGTGTGTTAATATATGTCTTATTGTTATTTTCTAATCATGACTAATCAATTACATGTTTTAGGAAAAATTACGAATTTGAACGGGGTTCGGGGGTTCATATTTGCCCTCTGTTAACTTTTTTGGCCAAGCGGATAAGATGAAACCAAAATTTGGTTTCGTCCTTGCAAAAATTTGGTTCCGCCAAATTGAGCTTGACGGATCAGGCGGAACCAAAACCAGGGTTCCGCCCGTTTGATATTTCGATTCCGCCAGCCAACAGTAACATTTTTAAAAGTTTTTCCTTTTCTCGCGCTCTAGTTCACCTACTATTGTTACTAGGATACTTCTTACTGATATTCACTTACATTAGGATCATGTGTACTCACTTGCACCCATAGGATATGCATTTCCCACCATAATTTGAAATTTCCCAAAAATCACTCAAGTGACCTTTCTCCATAAAGGAAGGAACCCAATATTTGGTTCCTTGCTATCCATGGGTCTCTGACCCAAAGGATCTTGTAATGATTGCAAGACATTTACTACATATCTTTCCTATTTCACTCAACAATCCTCCATTGGATTGACTTTTGATGATTTGACAACCTCTTAAACTCCTCAGTATCATTAGAAACCACCATTGTTGTATGTATTAATATCAAATCAAAACACATTTTTCCATGAATCTTCTTTTCTATAAATTAGCACTTCCTGGATGATCATTTCTCACACCTTCATCACAACAACCTGTTCATTTTAGAACCTTTTAAGAAAAGTCAAAATGACAAAATCCTCCAACTCATCACCTTCAAATAAGCCACATAAAAGAACCGCAAAGGATTAGTGTTCGACCCTGTTGCTTCGTAACTTAACCTCATCATCGTCATATTCTTCACCCATTACCATCTCATCACCCATCAAAGATGAGAATTTCTTGACTCTAGGTACTCCATCACCTCCACCAAAATCACATCCTTTGGTGACTACTCCACCTCCAACCAAAACTCCAATAGCACACGCACCACCTCCTGCTCCAACACAAAAACCAAAATCACCATCACCACCAAAGTCTCCTAAACTTAAACCTATTGAGCTTTTTGCTACACCACCTGTAACCACTCGTAAATTTCCATACCGATTTTTGTGGCTATATATTTTTTTTCTCTTTCATTTCGAACTTTAAACACGACAAGTTACGGAATATTTTTCACCTCGACCTCGATAATAATTTTTTTTATAAAATAAATATATAATAAACTTTATATCTTTATTTTCTACCGGCCTCTAAGCCCAACACCACCGACCCAACTCATTTTATATTTCTTGGACTCAAGGGTTCAACCCGATCCTACCCTTTAAAAATCACTTGGACCTAGCTTTTTCTTCTCAAAGACAAACGCACCCTAATGAATGATACTACAAAATACTTTGCAAAGTTGAAATATGTTTTCTTGTGTTTACGTGATGAGTAAAACATAACAAAAGCCACAAAACAAATCTTGGGTCCTAATATATGTAACATGCACGTGATATGTGGAACCAAAAACCAATTTAAACGCACCCTATTGATAATATGGCAAAGTCAAATTGTGCTAATATGATTCCTATGTTTCTATGAGACGACTGGCGTGACCCCATCAAACATAAAACAAATGTAACATCAACCTTGGTCAAACAATAGCATGTGCAAGTCAAGATCAATGGTTTCTTTTTCTTGTTTGACTATTGTGATCCCACGTGAATACAAGACAAACCAATACATCCTAATCTAAAATACAAAAATTGGCATGTGATTTCCTTGTGAACATCACGAGGCACACAAGCAAAACAACATCAACTTTACCATGCAAATCACGTGAAAGTCATACACATTTCCATTTAAACTCACCTCTTTGGTTTCGGTAATCTGCCGAGAGCTCACAAGTTCACATGTTCACATTTGTTTTAGCATTGAAAGTGACATAACCAATATAGCTTGTACCTTAACCCAAAGTAGACACACAACAAATGACACTTTAATACTGTTGGTCAAAACATTCCTTCCTTGCCTCCTTGATAATCTGATCAAACCATATGGACACATACCTTTAGTTTCAATTCAACATTTCATGCATTTAAGTACACAAACACACTCACCATTCCTATCCTCCTCTATATAAGATGACATCTCAAACTCACCAACTCATTCAATCTCAAAACACATTTCACTCTATAAACATCCACCGTGGAAGGTCGAGCAAAAGGAGACGCTGGGTTGGTCGTCTAGTTTGGATAAAAGGGGAAAGGAGAAGTTCTTTGGGTTACATTGGGAGATAGCTAGTGTATCGGGTTCCCGTTCTCCTCGTTGTTTTCCTCATAACACGTCTCTTCGCCACCATTTTGGTTGTAAGTCCTTTTCGACTCCTTTTCATTTCATGTTCTCATCACCGCTAACACTTCATTTTAATCTCATAACCAACTATGTAAGCGTTTTATAATATGTAACCAAGTTGTTGATCCGATTGAGCAAATGATCTAATATAGAAACCGACTTAAACAAAGAACTTATTAAGTATTACGAATTTAACACTTAATCTTAAGAAGAAGAACGATAAACATTCAACGCCTCAATATTATTTATTAATACGAATACTCTTACAGTATTAGGGTTTTGCAACCTTGAAGTGTATCGACCTTAGATATGAAACATACATCTATCTAACCTAACCTAGGACCTCCTTTTATAGGCTAAGGAGTCCTATACATTATACAATACATAACCTACAAGATAAATATCTTTTCCATATTTATCTAATACAATAAACTAAACCGACTATTACAAGACTATCAGTGGTTACATATCATCATCCGTGGTTACACTCTTCTACTAGCCGGTTTGTCTTCATCCGTGGTTACATCCTTACGTCGTGGTTATATCAAACCCATCCATGGTTCCAAGACTTAGAATAATTCTTGATCCAAGGAACCTAAAACCCAACAATCCTCCCTAAACTTGATACATTCCAATGTAATTCTCAAGTTTCCTTTAAGCTCAAAACATCGAATTGGAGGATGTAGCCAAACACTTACTAGCCTTAAGAATATTCTCATACTTCAGCAACAAATTGTAAGCTTGACCATCATAGGGCACTAACATCTTGATACAACCAAACTTTAACATCTGAGCAATAACTGCTGGATACTTATTCAGTTGAGGATAATCACCTTCTACTAGCATATGAATAACTTCTCCATAAACAGTTAAAACATGAACTCCACAAGTTTGATATAAAAACCATCTAGTAACTTGACCATTGTAGAGTCCTTTCCATTCAGGTTCATCATGAGTAGGTTCAAATAAAATCTTCAAATGATGGTAAACCGCCTCTCATGATAATCATTTGGATTTCTTTGCACCAAACTTATTCTTGTAAAGTATCCAAAGATTCATCAAATCATCTCTATCAAAATATCAAGCATCTCGTGAAAATTTATTATACTCATAAACTTCATTGTTGAGTCTTTGAATTTTCCAAACTCCTTCACTTCCATTAAGCTCAAACTCATAAGAAATAATTTGATTACCATCTACAACTAATTTCAATCTTTTAGAATCAGATGTCTCTTGAACCTCAGATTTTCTCTTTCTTTTACTTTGAATCCATTCATCATCTTTTTTAATCCACTCTTCCTCCTTTTTAGAATTCATTGGACAGTAATCATCATGATTAATTCTCATACATCTCTCATAAATCTCAAAAATTCTTTCAAATGAACACCTACTAAGATTATCAGAAACATGTATGCCTGAATTCTTAATAATCTTCATCAATACATTCCTCATCTGAGCAATTGAAGGAGGTTTCTTTCTTACAACTTGCTTCTTTTCTTTACTAACCTTCCTTGCCAATGTACCCAAAAGTCTAGCTTTTTCCTCATCATCCAACAAAGCCCATTCTTGTGCAGTATACTCATCATTTATTAATTCAGAAGCTTCAAGATAGTTTTGTGATTCATATCATGTAACTAACCATCTCTGACTAGCTTTCTCTTCATCTTGATTTCTTTTCACTAAAGCTGCTTGATCATCAGCTACAATACTTTTAGCATACTCTACATCATAAGCTTCTTGTTACGCTTTATTTTTAAACTTCACTCACGGTACAACAACCTCTTTACCTTTCCCAACATCGCATTGAACCACTTTCTTCTTCAAAGGTTCACCAATAACTAAACTTTTAACTCGGGTTTGGTTGCGATGGGATCGAGCAGATAGAAGCAGGTGCAATGATAGGTGCGAAATAGATGAGGTTTTACTTAGATTTATCAATGTACTTGCGCCTTCTTTCTCAACTTCTTTAGTTTTAGGTGGTGATCTGAGAGAGTTGTGACAACTGTGGAAGTAGTTATGATAGCGATGGGTATGATAGTAGGGTATAATTGTGATGTCTCGAAAGCGCATCGGTGGTTACAAGAGTACTAACCATGGTTTCGGATATACCATCGATGTTGTGTCCTTCACTACATCTTCTACAACATTCTTCAAAATTTCAAGAACTCGCCTCATTCCCATCTTTATCGGATACCAAAATTCATTATCTCCACTATCAACATCTTCATCCATAGGTACATCAATGATATATCACTGACCTCCCACAATTCATGCATTCACTCCTCCCTGCTTGGATACATCTTCCACATTCGGTGGAGAGAGTTCACCTTCTTTTCTTTCTTCTACTAGCTTTCAAAACAGAACCCTGTGTCTTCTTACTTTTCCAAAACCAACACTCGTGCTTCAATCTCCTAATATCCTTACCTCAAACATGCCTAACTCCTCAGACCTAAAATTGTAGCCTCCATTTTAGCACATTTAACCGTCAATTCATTAAAACGTTCAAGAATATCCTCCCACTTCGACCGTGTTAATCGGGTCCGAGAGGTGGTTCATTGAAAAGTCATCATGTACCGTTTAGGATCCGTCAATTCATGTTCATGTTCCAAACTATCCTCATCACTTGAAATGTGTTAAGCGCTCAGAGAGTGAATCCTTGGATATAGTAAACATAGTATCGCACCGTGCACGATCATCTATGCACCACAGTAGAGCCAATCGCCGAGGATTCCTCCACGTGTGAAGTTCAAGGAACTCTCCACATTAGGAGTTGCCAATGGTTGGGTCTTATTTATGTTTCCACTATCCCGATCAAGATCTAAGCATGAATCAAGTGGTGGAAGCCCTTCCAATCATGTCACCTCCACTCCATGCAATGACCTCATTAACAACACCACTAACACTAGCCTGAGGAAGCTTAGTGCCCTTTTGTCTCCTAGTCCATACAATTGGTGTAACAGGGATTTGAGAGTGACTAGAAGTAGGTTGAGTTTCACTAACAGTTGTTTGAGGTGTACTATCAGTGGGTTCAGAGACTATAGGTAGGGATGCAAGACCTTCATCAAACTCAGGATCATTAGACAAAATAAGCATATGGGGAAACAAAGGAACATCTCTTATCTGCACATTAGGCTTCTGATTCCTCATATGTGCAAAAACCTTAGGAAGCATATGATGTACTTCATACTCTCTAGAATGCTCAACAGGTTCATCAATTTGGCTTTCTACAATAAGTTGAACAAACCTAGGATACAACCAAGAGTTATAGCAAGCAAATATGTATCATACAAAGAGAGATCTCACCAAAAATATGAAGGATTACACAATTTTATTTATTTATTTATTTATTTTAACACTAGCAGCTAACACACCACTCCTATGTACACGGATCCTTCATACCGCAAGACAAATACACAAAACAAACACAGAGGAGAAGATTATTGTTGTCGTTGTTAGAGAAAGCTAGAAGTGGTTCCAAATGACCTATCCGTGGTATAGAACAGGTAAGTCAAAATGGTCAACTTCTAAGATAAATATTAGTCCAACGCCCAAGAATCTCATTAACTCCTCAACCATATTTAACACCGCCCTCATTTCTTGCCTTAACCTCGAACTCGCTTATAAAAAGAACCCATATCTCACATAACAAATACATCAATTAAAACCAAAACCCTAATTCCTCCAAAACCACCTCCATCAAAAGCTTCAAAATCTTCCGTGTTGCTCCATCCCAAGTCATGTGCCCGAGCAACAACTATCAAAACACCTTTCTTTTAGCTCGGTTTGTAGATTGCCTCGCACATGAAATTAAACATATTAGTTCTTTTGTGGACCCAAGCCAATCTCGACTTGAGTGCCTACTGCATCAAAATATTCAAATTTATGTAGGTCCATTGATGCACGTTGACATGTGGTAAAACCTTGGTCTTAGGCTTCAATTGCCAACTAATGAGGCCTTATGAAAGATAAATGATTTCCAACCAACGTGTCGCTTATCACCTTTGGAATTTTAAAACTTCTTTTGAATCGGTGGTGATATTTTGCTTACTTGATGGTTTGATTTCGCTTAGCCGTGTTTACATTTTGCTTAGCAAATGGTTGGAACCCATTTAGGTGCAATAAATGACTATAGATTTTGTATTCCCATTCCTCATCAACACCGCTCTTGAATCATGTTTTGTTTGGATGAGGTTTGTTTTCTTTGAAAAGTTTTGATGATTTACCCTCCTCCAATGATTCCAAACTTGTGGTATGTTTTTATTACAATTTCTCTGTAAGTGTTCAAAACTACCACATACAAAACAAGCCTTTTTAACACATTGAAACTCATCTCCTAACCTGTTTGAAATTAGGCCATTAAAGTTTCTCTGGTTACCCCTAGGTATGTATCTTTTCATTTGTTCCCTAGGCACTTCCTTGTACTCAACTACTCTCTTAGCTATTTGAGCTCCAAATCTAGGTACAAGGTTGACTTGCTTAGAATCAACTTTCTTAACTTTCTCTATCTCTTCAGACTTAATTGATTCTGTTTTATCTTCCTCAGAATCTGATTCCCAATCTTCAATGATGGGAGCATCAGATGACTTATCAGAACTTATCTTAGGTGTTTCAGTCTTACTTATTTGTATGATATTGGTTTTCACTTACACATCAAACCATAACACAAAGTGGGCGTATAAGTGGAATTCTAGAGAAAGTTAGAGGTTTAGGGAACTTAGTGAGAGAAAGTGAAAGATATTATTATGAGCTCCAACTCTACCTGGGAGGTAGAGAGTATTTATAGTCTTACATAAAACGCCACACAACGGCTGTGGATCGTGCATACAGTGGGTAAAGACCCGTCAGTCCTCCACGGTGTTACTTAACTAAAACTACTTAACTTAAAATAACTACGACTACGAGCTTTCTAACGATTACATATACTTGAGGTGACCGACTCTTTAATACCGGAATTTCTAATTCTAACAATCTCCCTAAAGGAGGACACCTCAAACATATACTAAAATTACATTGAATACAAACAGATATTTTATTAACAATTGTTCTTGCATTCTTGATGTAGTACTTTGATCCCAAGCTCGTAGTCATTGATTCTTCTCATTAAATGTTTGGTTACCCGTGTGGAGGTCTTTTACCGATCCACGTGATAATAAATTTGAGCCAACTTTTGAGATCATCGACTACTAAAAATCTCTCGAGACATCCATTGTGGTGTTGGTATTATGTGATGTTGTGACATTCGGACCGACATGCTCACATTCGGATCATGAAATCTTCTCATCGAGTAGCGGAAGCTTTCGCTGATTCATGATATTGGCATCGCCGTAGCGAAGCATGGAGTGAAAATATCGAGTCATTGTTGCACTTATCATGATTTCGAGAGATGAATGTATTGTGTGAGCATGCGGCTATGGATTGACCGCTTCATTCTCGATCACCAGCAAACGCCGGGCTTACCGCATACACAGATTAGCAATAAAGCATACAAAAGTGTCTTTGATCAATTTAGTTGAATTGAGGTACACGCCCACGGTTCCCCGTTGATCAAGACATGTATCGCCTGTGATCGTATAATTCAAGAATTTCCTTGACAGGTTTCAGAATGCTCTAGTTGTTCTCAAACCGAACGCCTCAAAGAAGACAACACGGAGTGAGTGAACCAATAATTTAAGTCCACCGATTGATGAAAAGAGATTTGAAAACAATCGTGTATTGCTCAATAGAAATTGTTTTTGCAATACAAAGAAGGTTTTAATGAACATCAATTATCAATCATACAACACCTTTTGATTTGAATGTCCGATACGGTCGATTTGCTAAAGAAAAGATTTTTAAGCACAAAGACCGGTTTTTTCAAAGGTATCCGTCAATCCATAACCGAACTGAGATTGATTCAAGAGATTGAATCGCCCCATTGTTTACATTCGGTTGTCACATGGTTGATCTATATAATAAATCTCACATGCCACCTACCGTAAGCTTGTTTGATGTTGGCTCCTAGGCTTTACATCTTCATTGTGAATATGTATACACATCACTCGGATGTTCGGCAATACCACAAGGATAATGCGTGGGACTCAAGATATAATCTCTTTCCACATTGTGTAAACAGAGAGTCTTCATTGAAAGTGTCCTAATGAGATTTATAGATGATCTCGGGCTCTAGACTCAATATGTGCATATTTGGTTCTGTGTCGAGACTAGGAGAGGTCTCCTTCTTCAATATCAACAATCTCTAAGAGAAAGTCGATAGATAATGTAGGTTCCCGTGAGAATGAAACAAGACCTTTTAAGAGGAACTTGAGTGGTTTGGAAAGTTGAAGTGCAAGCGTCACTTTGGGTCCATGACGTCTTGTCTTCAATACCGATGTTACCATCGGTAGCATATGAATTGAACCCGGTTTCGCCCTAAGGTTGAATATATGGAGGCTATTTGTTTTCACCCTTTTCTCATTCAATTCCTTTTAATTCTTCAACCCTTCGCTTACCGAGACTTCATAGCAAGAACCTTGTTGGGTTTATTCCAAGACTAGCTCGATCTCATCCGCACTCTTCCCATATCTCATTTTCTCCTTTTATCATCATACTTAAGAACTCTACACTAACTAGTGGATAGTCCTCGGTAGATCCTTCCGTTCGGCGGATCATGGGAGCACATACCAACCTTATCATCCTTATATCACCGTACATATAAAGTAAAGTTGTTCGGTCTATTTGGTATTGTTCATCCGCCATTTGAACCAATTGAAAACCATTTGAAAATCAATCCGGATACTTGTGATATAATATCAAATCATTTTGTACTGAATTGTTTTTGATAATTTTAGAACGAGAACTCCCCTCAACATGTGCATCAAATATTTGAAATCGTTTTGCACATGGAGGCAAGAGAAAGAATTAACTTTTTGATTACCATTTTCTAAAGATATCAACATCACTTCCTAATCAAGACAAGTAGATAAAGCATTTTGGGAAGGATGAGGTTTTCATAGGTTTGCTCCCCTCGGTGATGTGCCTCGAGATTTGAAAAGAGTTTTGCACATACTAGAGAGAACCTGCACATTGAGATAAGTGATCACGTTATACATCATAGGTTTAAGATAGATGCTCCCCCTCAACATGTGCTAGGAAAATTTGAAATCGTTTGTCACATGTGGGAAGGATAGCATGTACATCCTTATAAAACCATTTACCGAATTATCAAGATAACCAATTTAAATCACACATTCTCCCGATCACAATTATCAAATCATTTGAGATTTGTGATCTCTTATAGATTTAAATTGATTTTGAAAGCTTTTAAGGAGAATTGTGACTTGATTATGAAAGCGTTTTAAGCGATAAGGATCGGATTTTAAGACTTTAAACTTCATTGATAAAACATGCATGAATATCTTTTGAAAACACTTGAATGCCAAATAACTTTTTAATTTAATTGAAATCATTCTCCCCTCAATCAATGACATAGGTTGTTGATTGAGAGATTGATTTTTGACAAATAAGTCGAGATGATTATCAAAAGTAGAGACCGAGTTATTTTTCAAAGCGATTAGTTTTCACAGATAAATGTTTATAGAATCGAGCATGGAATTTTGAAAACATGATAAGGAATGGCTCTGTTCTTTCTTTAAAAAACGCTGGTTCTTGCTCGAAATGACAATAAACCATTGTTTTACTTTCTCTCAAAAATAATTTTGATTTTTGATTATTTTTTTTAAACATTCGAACAACATCTAAAGTCCGTGTCATTCTTTGAATGACAACACAAAGACCGTAGATATTATCGAATCGAGGAAAACAAGAAAAAAAAAAGACAATATTTTGGAATTTTTAAGATTTTTCAATTTTATGGATTTTGAAAGTTTTATATTTTTCTATTTGCTTTTGAAGGTTTTGTAATTTTGTATTTTGCTTTTCGAAAAGATATTTACAAGAGATAGATGAGCATAGACCTTACTCCTCGCCTTCCTCCCAAGACGTTTGAGTGTTTCGGTTGAAGGCTTTTCAAGCCTAGTCGTGGAAGTATGAACTCAAAACGTTCTCTTGGAAGAGCTTTGGTGAAGATGTTCGCTAACCGGTATTCGGACCTCACAAAATAGAGTTCCACCACACCTTTTCCACTTGTTCCCGATGAAGTGATGTCGAATGTCGATATGCTTTGCTCTTGAGTGTTGAACGTTGTTGCATGAGAGCAATAGCACTTTTATTATCACGTATGAGGGATTTTGTTGAATTCAAAGCCATAGTCGATAATCGAGATCTCATCCATAAGATTTGAGCACAACAAGATGACATGGCTATGTATTCACCTCTGTAAAGGAAATAGAAGTACTCATTTGCTTCTTTGAAGACCAACTCACAAGCTTATCACCCACAAACCGAGCACCTCGGATGTACTTGACGAGTATCTTGACACCTCGCATGATCAAGATTCAGATAGGTCGTTAGTGAC
Organism: Chrysanthemum lavandulifolium; assembly: GCA_022545495.1. Classification (NCBI taxonomy): domain Eukaryota; kingdom Viridiplantae; phylum Streptophyta; class Magnoliopsida; order Asterales; family Asteraceae; genus Chrysanthemum; species Chrysanthemum lavandulifolium. The sequence continues at coordinate 217,577,228 of CM040241.1, forward strand.
ATACCGGTGTCCTCTGCACCAAAGACCCATATTGATGGTTCCTTGAGATACCGAAGACCGTTTAACCGCTTCAAGGTGCTTTTAGTAGGCTTATCACGGTATCTAGCACACATGCAAACGCGAACAAGATGTTTGGTCTACTAGGCGTGAGGTACATCGTGGATCCAATCATACTACGATATTTTGTTTGGTCAATCATGATCCCGAGTGGTCCTCATCTAGTTTGTTCGATCAATCATGGGAGTGTCAACGGTCACTTGAATCAAATCCAAATTTCTTTAAGATCTCGGTTGCATATTTAGATTGATTTATGAAAATGCCTCCGGACTTTCGTAAATTTCTAATCCCAAGAAAATGACATTTGTCCCATCATTGACATTTGAAATTTTGAACTCATTTCATTTGAAAACGATCACATTCCATTGGGTGCGCTCGAGGCAAAATAATATCATCAACATAAATTTGAACATGAATTAAATGTTTGCTCGACTTCTGGTGAACAATGTTGGATCAATGCTCCTTTGCTAAATCCGGTAGATAGAAGAAACTTTGACGATGTATCATACCATGCCTCGAGCTTGCTTTAAACCGTAAAGAGCCTTCTTCAAACGATAAACGTGAGTAGGATGCTCTTGATTCACAAATCCTTCAGTTGGCCGACGAGACGACTTCTTTAAGATCTCCTTCGAAATGCCGCCTTTACATCCATCCGATGACTACCATGTTCTTACTAAAGATTAGCCGTAAAGATTCGATTGCCTCGATTCGAGCAAGCTGGAGCAAAAGATTCTTCAAAGTCAATACCTCCTCTTGACGGTATCCTTTAGCAACTAATCGAGCCTTGTTCTTCAACACATCACCATGCTCATCAAGTTTCACTTTAAAGATCCATTTAAGAGCAATAATCATATACGCTCTGGGAGTGTACTAACTCCCATACATCAAGTCGATCAAACTCATGAATTTCATCTTGCATGGCATTGAACCACTATCTTCATTCATGGCGGTTTTAACATCTTTTGGTTCGATCTTAGATAGTACGGAGTTGAAGAAGCACCATAAGGCATCGGTTGCAAGTTGTTTCCGTGTTGATACAGTGACGAGAGGGTTTCAATGATGTTGTCTAGTGGATGATCGTGAGTCCATTTTCTAAGGTGTTCATGGCGCTTGTTGAGGACCGAGGTAGCAGATCGATGTCTCCAAGAAGATGGTTCGATGAAGATTCAGAGCAAATATGTTTTCAAATGGAGCATCTTCAGGAGTAGCAAAGGATTAACTTCATCATTGATGCGAAAATGGTTCCATGATGTACATTTCAAGAATGATGATTTGTTGATGAGATCAAGGATCAAGCAGTGCATCTTGACTTAAGGATATTGAGACCGAGGGATTGACTTCATTCACTGTGAATATTAGTAGCCTCATTGTAGGAATCGACACCTCATTAGTACTTGGATCATAAAGTTCATCAAACATAGGATCAAACAATTTTTTTAAATCATCTTTAGATGGAGGTACATATGGTGTTTCTTGAGAAGAGTTTGGAACAAGGGATGAACCAATGGGACTGTTTTGAAGTGGGGTCCTGAATCGAATTGTCCAGAGCCATTTGACCGGACGACTCATCAAACGAACGTGAATTGTTTCCATGATATTTCGGGTTCTTTTGTTGTAGATTCGTATCCCTTTTGTTTGGTGCATACCACAAATACTCCAATGTCCGCTTAGCTCTAAGTTTGCCTAAGTCTTGTCCTCATTAGTTGGATAACACAATGCACCAAACACACGAAGGAAAGAGAGATTAGGTTTTTGCTGTGGACAAGTTCATATGGAGTTTTTCCATGAACAAAGTGTGAATCGTGGAACGATTTTGTTTGTAGAATGCAACGTGGCAATAGCTTCACCCGGAGAAACATTGGAACCTTTGAGTAAATCAAAGATTGTTCTAGCGGCTTCTACAAGAGTTCGATTTCATCTTTCAACTACACCGCTCGTTGAGGAGTTCGTGGAACACTTCTTTGATGGTCGATTCCAACGCTTTTATAAAATTCACCGAGTTGTTTGTTGACAAACCCGCCCATTGTCTGTTCGGATTATTCGATCGCTTTGTTAAGTCGAACTGCAATGCTTGATGAGTTTGATGATGATATCGTGAGTTTCATCCTTTGTCCTTAAGAACTTGACCTGTGAATCTAGAGTAATCATCAACCACAACTAACACATATTTCTTCCCAAAGATATTCTCGCACCCTCATTGGTCCACATAAATCCATATGAATCATATGAAGAACTTCGTGATGAGTTACTAGGTTTGGGTTTATGGGCATACTTTGCTTTTTCCCAATTGACATGTTGAACAAAGATGATCTTTTTCATACTTGAGTCTAGGTAAACCTACAACTAAGTCCTTTACGGAGAGATCATTGATGGCACCAAGTTCAAGTGATTGAGACGACGATGCCATAACCATGACTTTTTTAGAGGCCTTTGACAAGAAGCAAATTGAGAAGACTTCATCATATCTTCGATATAGATGGTGTATAGATTTGAACCACGTGAACCTCTTAAAAGTTCCTTACCATCAAGTTCTCTAACGAAGCGGTATGTTTTCAAGGCTACTTAGATCGAATCGCAGATTGACCAACAGAGAACAAGTTGTGACCAAGACCTTCTACATAGTAAACCCCGGAGATAACACTTTGCCAACAACATAGTCTCCATAACCCATAATAGCACCGAAATGATCATTCCGAATCTAACTGTCTCGATGAATTTGCTCATGAAGTTCATGAGCCGACCGTCGCCATCATATGCTTGGAATGTTTGAGTCCGTGTACCACGTAACGATTTGAACGATCCGTAGTTGAACATGCACAAGAATGGATAATCGATAATTGGGATCCCCATGCAAGAATGGGTTCCATTTGTTAGTAACAATGGTTGGAACACCCACATCGTAAATAGAAGCATTCATATCGTAAATTAAGGCAATGGAATCATTGTGAATAGATGCAATACTAGTGTCTCAGATAGCCCTGCTCACAGTGTGCTCACTTCTTAAGGAATAGTTCTACCAGAGGCATCCATTTTCTAGTGAGCATTGTCTCGATTAGTCTTATGACCAACGTGTATCCAATAATAGCCTATCTTACTAAATGTTCTTCCCGGGTTTCAATTGTTTTCTAACTTTCTTTCGTTTTTGCCTTTTAGCCTTCTTAGCATGAATTTTAGCATTAACAATATTAACCGGACAATTAACATCATTAGGCAAACATTAACACCACATTCATGATTAGAAATGAATTCAAGCAGACATCAATACAAGGTTTGCAAATAGTATCGAATTCAATTAATTACAAGACGCCTATGGCTAATACTAGAATCAACACGATTCATTTTATTCGATTCAAACTTAAAGTTCCTAGATTGTTCTTCACTTTCCCGGTGCACATTCTTAGCTTATGAGGTCCTATAATTCCTTGTATTGTCTTGAGACTTTGACCGCTCCCTTTAATGTCACCGATTACTCACTGTAGAGGAATGGGAACATTAGTTGGTTTTACTACTCTTTGCATCACCGCTTAGATGTCTTGGGATCCGAACTACATGCAGCACACTAAGGTTCACTTTCTTAAAACTAGAAGTGCTGGGATTTGTACTCCTAGAAGGCACACTTGAGTTCTCTTTCTTAGCATCGATGTATCCGAATCAACTTCTTAAAGGCACACTAAGGTTCACATTCAAAACATTGGGCATCGAATGAGTATCATACTTGGCATTAGGCATCGAACACGGAATCAAAGGATTAACTCTCTCACCTAAGGACTTTGGGCATATTGTGATCAAGCATTCTAGGATTTCTTGGGATCGTTTGGCATATAAGCATGCATGTCCAATTGCATTATCATGAGGTTTCTCTGACTTATCCTCTTCAAAAATCTCACGCAGACATTCTAGGCAATCCTTAAGGGATGAGAAGTATGTTTGAACAAAGAAGTTTGTTGTTCTCGAGATGAGGAGGACATATTTCAGATAAAGCATATTTATTACAAGAGTGAACCTTTGATAAACCATTCTCCCATTGGTCATTCGCATTTTCCTTTTACCCCGACTCTTCGATTCTCAATTTCCTTTTGCAATGAAGCTATTTGTTCATTATTTTTTACGAGTGACCTTTATTGATTCAAATAACTCATTGAAATGACGTTTAACCTTTTCATTTTCTTCTAGAAAACTTTCGCTTTCCTTTTGTAATGCATTTACTAGGTTTTGAAGATGAAACGCTTGAGAATTCTCGAGAATCTAAAGGAGGAGGCATTTGGGAGCTCGTCATATTGTTTGTTTGACCCTTTAATTGAGAGATTTGGGCTTTCAACTTTCTCGATCGTGTTGTAATGAGCTTGAATCATTCATCACGCTTTGTTAATTTGAAAACCGCATCAAACTCGAGCATCCGAGGATGTCTTGATATTTGAAGTTTTGACATTTTCTTTAAAATGTTGATATTTTAGTTGTAAATTAAAATGCTCAACTCTAGTTTAGAAAAATGTTTAACCAAATTGTCGTGATCATCCAGCTCAATTTTCTTGTTTAGTTCGTAATTAGTTTTTCAAGCTCAATGACACGATCATGGAGACTTTCAGGCAACAGATAGTTCATGAAATTGGGAAGCATTAATGGAACAATTTGTAGTGTTGAAAACACATCTTGAGCAATACATTCAGATATCGATTCTCATTTAGTGTATGCAAGTTCTTCCTCTCAATCTCATTATATTTTAGTGCTCGCTCATAGTCGCTATTTTCAACTATCATTGCATCAAATTCCTTTCCATTCCCCTTTAATATCGTTTCATCCCTTTTAAGACTCTCAAAGTGATCTTTTAGAAGTTTAAAGAAAGGCATGACCTCGCTTAAATAGCATTCTTTGTTTGTTCAAACCCTTTCCCTTCAAGAATCCCAGTGGGTGTGATCCTTTTCACAAGTTTTCTCAAAATCAACAAATAGTTGAAAAATAACATATTGACTGATTAAGATCTTGCTTTTAGTAGCAATCGTTCTAGGAACTAGATGCATTGGTGTATTGGGAGGATACACAGTTGCTTTAGGCATTTTCCTAAGGGAGGGTTTGTTTCAACAATATTTTCGCTTTCTCGCTTATCTAAGTCCATTTTCCGTAACACTTGTTGTGGAGTCAACAATGTTTGAGGCTTAAACATGTTCAAGGAGATCCAATTTTCCTTTTTGTAGTCATGGGAGTGATAATTACTTTCTCTTTGCATTTAGGATCATTTAGTTTCTTATTCATCTTCTCCCTAGTGATTTCATCTAATTTCTTATCTTCCTCTGTGCACTCAAAGCAACTAGGTTTTGTCTAGGTTTAAGAATCTCATTGCCATCATAGATCACATTTTGAGTCGCTTTTGCTATCTTCCGTACTCGTGGTTGGGTTTATCTATAATGGGAACACTATGCTTATCGCTAGAATTCTATGCTTAGTGATCATGTGAGCGATTCGAATGGTGTTCCTTGTATGTACAACTTGTTTTCAAGTTTGTTTTTCAAAGTTTTCAGATTAGAAAATCTTTCAAGAGTTTTGATTCCTTTGCATTAAATTTTGCTTAAGCATTTTCACATTTTCTTGAAGTTCTTGTTTTTGTTTAGCGCTTTAGAAAGCTTTTCTTGCAAGGAATTTAACTCTTGTTTTAATACTTCTTCTCTAAAATTACTTTTTCTAATGATTGACGACTTGGTCATCCATTTCCCGCTCACGAGTGGTCAACTCAAATTTTGCACGTTGTTCATAAATAGCAACACGCTCTTTATAGGCATTTAGTTGAAATTACGTAATCATCGGGGCACATGCGGTGTATTCATCAAAAACATAGTCATTGTTGACCGCGGAAGATGCATCACTTGGTACAACTTCACTTTCACTTTGTTTCACATATTGATCATATGGGACAACATTGATATTACCCATATTTTCAATATTTGATTCAATAGTTTCATTGATAGTACTTTGTCATGCTTCTTTGCACATCAAGATTATCGTGATAGTTTTAATACCTCCGAGATGAGTTTGTCTTTGGATGGGCCACTTGTGGTGAAGATGAGACCTGGGAGAAACCATTGAGAAATGCTAGCCATAAAATTGTGTGTGCGAGAGGGTCCATCATCCACATCGTAGTCGATGCATCACAATCGCCGACTTGAAAGGCATTCGATGATTGTGACCTATCTCCCGAATTGGTCGCTCATCCACATCTCGCATCATAGGTCTTGGCATTGCCTCAAAGAAGAAACAACAACTCTTTTTCATCCAAAGCAAAGACCATTATCCCGAGCTTGTACAAGCAAAGATCTTATCTCTCAAGTAATCAAGATTCGTGGACGTTGGAGATGTGCAGCCCTTGCAATGTGTCCTCACCACCACGCTTATAGCATTTGATCGGCTTAGCTTGACCTTGATTTCCATTCCTTCCTCGATTCTCGATTAGCACCATAACCTCCACCGCTCCACCCTTTCTTTGATCAAACCGCTTTTCTTGAATTGGTCGCCCATAATTTTCCCATCTCTCGATCAAAGCATGATTGTGAAGATTGAGGCGGTTTCGATCTCATTGTTGGTGTGAAGTTTGTTAGTGTGAGGTGAAAGTGTCATGTTCTCTTTAACCATGAGTGCCGCTTGTTTGATGAAATGTTCCATGACAAAGATTAGCATCTCGTTGCTTGAACCTTGGATCAGAATGAGTTTGTGATTACCATCTCCCATGGGTACAAATTTTGAGAAGCTTTGGTGGTAATCCCAAAGATTTGTGTAAAAGCGAGTTGAATCAATCGTTGAGCTTGTTTCTCCCCGAGCTTTGAACTCGATCAAGAATCCTCTTTTCAAACATGGCATGTCTCTCATTTTGAAGAAGGAAGGCATAGAGTTGCTCATAGTTAGTATTTTCAAACCTTTGGTAAGCTTCACGTATAACGAACTTGTGCCATTCGATTCATATTGTTCACAAACTTTGAGTTCAAATTGAATGTTAGGCATAGTCATTCGATGTTCCTCATGTCATTCACAAGCTTATGAAATCTCACGTAGTACTCATAGACACTCTCATCTGGTTTCATCTTGAAGTGCTCAAATTCATCATACATCCGTAATTCTCGGTCTTCAATAGTTAGCTCGTAACCGCAGAGAAGCATCTTGACATTATCCCATACAGACTTTTGCCTCGTGTTGTGATTGATAAGCTTGTAAATGTCTTTTGGTAGACCTTGCAAGATAATGTTAGAAGCTCGGATATCGCATCAAATCTCTTTTCTCCTTATCATCAAGCTCATCATACATCTTTGGTCCGTCCATTCCAGAAATCGTAGTTCCATCTTTAGCAAGATCAAGTACATCTCTAGTAGTCTCAACTCGGTAAGGTCCTTCATCAATGGATTTGAGAATGTTAACGCCATTTTCTTTTCCAAGACAAGATAACTGATTCTGAGCCCAAGAGTCATAGTCATTCATCAAGCATGGGTGATTTAGTATCCGAGCCAAAGAGCTTGAACATCCTCGGCAACGATGGAGATGATTGTAGAAACGTTGGTAGACATGATGACAAATTAAACGGATTTTATAACTCTATGATTAAACCGAAATAGATTCTTTCACGGATTTTACTAAATCAAGAGAAACCGTAAAAATCACCCAAGTCGCTAGAAAATTATGCACCAAGTCGCTAACTACTAATTCGCTATTCCACCAAGTCGCTAAAGTCCCAAGTCGCTAAACAAAGGACAAGTCGCTAAATAGCAACTCGCTAAGCCTCTAGTCGCTAGCAAAATTTTGGCAAAGAATTGCTAAGATACAAGTCGAGTCGCTAAATAGCAACTCGCTACTTACCAAGTCGCTAACACTGTCGCCACCCGTAGTGGAGAATCCACTACTTGTACCAGAAGTCGCTAAGTGTAAGTCGTTAACTCCACAAACCGCAACTCGCTATAAAATGTAAAGCAAGTCGCTAGCAAGAAAAGTAACACGAGGTCAAGTCGCTAGCAAGAAAACTTCACAAACATCACTTTTCAATCCAAAACAACCCAACCAAGATGATTCAAGCTTACCAAATGAAAACCTAAACACATGTGATGATTCTAAACACAAAAGTACTAACAAAATCCAAGCTTAAACACAAGAAATCAACCAAATGATGCACAAACCACTAAACTTTTTCAAACTCAAAACCACCTAAAACCACTAGAAATCCAAAGATGTGCAAGATATGATCTAACCATGGCTCTTGATACAATTGTATGATATTGGTTTTCACTTACACATCAAACCATAACACAAAGTGGCGATAAGTAGAATTCTAGAGAGAAAGTTAGAGGTTTAGGGAACTTAGTGAGAGAAAGTGAAAGATATTATTATGAGCTCCAACTCTACCTTGGGAGTAGAGAGTATTTATAGTCTTACATAAACGCCACACAACGGGCCATGGATCAGGCATACGGTGGGTAAAGACCCGTCCGTCCTCCACGGTGTTACTTAACTAAATACTACTTAACTTAAAATAACTACGACTACGAGCTTTCTAACGATTACATATACTTGAGGTGACCGACTCTTTAATACCGGAATTTCTAATTCCTAACATTATTCCTTCTATGTGTTTGTTAAAACCAATTCACTACTAAATGATGTTCTTTAGCAGTGGTGCATGTTGCATAAGAGTGGGTGGTGGCATATTATTGTAACCTAGGCCAAGACCATCCTTAAACAATTTTTGACCTATTGGTTTATTTACAAGATCAAGCATACTCGTGTTTTAGCAACCCTAATAAAGATGTTTTTCTTTTTCTTTAGGGCTTCTACTTTTACACTCTCGACTTGTTCTAGTTTCTCTTTAAGCATTTTAATCTCCTATTCTTAAGATCAATTTCTCCACCTAGTATATTAATTTTATCAACATACTCAAACTCACATTTGATACAGTAATTAAGCCTTTCTTCCACACTCTCTAGACCAACTCTATAACCTAAGTTGTCCATAGTCAGTCTGTCTACTTCTTTCCTCATACTCTCAGTGATAGCTTTTTGAGATTCTAAGTTATCATGACATGATTTAAAAGAACAAGTAGAATCATTGGATACCTCAGAATCTGAACCAGAAGATGATGCATAGGCCATGAGAGCAAAGTTATGCTCTTTTGAAGCTTCACTAGCAAGAAAAGTCGCATTGGGACCTTCTTCAACTCGATAACTCTAATCATAATCACCAATCCCATCCCGAGCAACCAAAGTCAAGAAGAAGCAGTTCTTCCTAAGTCTTCTTTATGCCTTCAATTCTTTTAGGAGCTCGACATTCCTAGCAAAGTGCCCTTTCTTCTTGCAGCTAAAGCACTCCATCTTGCTTTTGTCAAACCCGCCTCCTTTGACCATAATACTTAACTTGTCTTCCGGTCCTCCTCGAAACTTCCTTGCTTGGAGAGTCAACATTGCCATTTGCCATTGAAGATTAATCTCTTCAAGATCATCGTGATCAATTTGATCCGATCTTGATTCAACACAAGAACACCGGTAGTTAAATCGCCCGAAAAGCACAAATTGCACCATCACCGACATTATCACTAACGGTGGTATTGTTTGCAATAGCCGTGGTTATACCATAAAAGATGGATACATCTTGTGGGCTCTTGTGATTAGTGGATACAAAAGCAATGTTTTGATTAGCGTAAGATGCATTAGCAAAGTTATTCTCGCACTCATAAACCTTCAAGTTGTTGAAGAGATTGTCCGAGTCATCTTATCAAAGTCCACCTTATTTCTCCACACAATTGTATGAATAGCCCATTAGGATGATAAACTCCTAATGAACTTCAAATTAATATCTTCTTGAAGAACCTTATAATCTCATCGACTTCATTGGTGGTAAGTTTTGAAGTCTATTGTATGTGCCATCAATCTTTTCTCCACTAAAAAGTGAAGGTTTTAAATTGATGCTTGAGCATATTCATCCTTGACTTCTTAGTAGCTTCATTACCAAAGAAACCTTGTTTCAAGAGCATCCAATAAATCTTTAGCGACTATATTGTTCAAAGTCCAAAGCATAGTCATTGGGTATTCCCATGGAGAGATCTTGTGAGCTTTGATCTCCATCTTCCTTTTTGCTTTATTAATTCAACTAACAATAGCTATCTCTAGTCCATCCTCACCCTTCTTAGGAAGAGTGTCTCCTTTTTCAACAACATCCCGTAGAGCATAATCAATCATACGAATGTATTGCCTCATTCGCATTCTCCGGATATGATACTCACCATGCTTGAGCATGGGTACCTTTGAAGCATTCATCATGTGAGTTTCACGACATCTTTACTTACTTGAATAAAGCTAATGTAACTTCTTCTTGGTTACGCCTCTAGATCACAAGCTCGATACCACTTGTTGATCCCAGTTGAGCAAATGATCTAATATAGAAACCGACTTAAACAAAGAACTTATTAAGTATTACGCGAATTTAACACTTAATCTTAAGAAGAAGAACAGAAACATTCAACACCTCATTTATTAATACGAATACTCTTACAAGATTAGGGTTTTGCAACCTTGAAGTGTATCGACCTTAGATATAAAATATACATCTATCTAACCCAACCTAGGACCTCCTTTTATAGGCTAAGGAGTCCTATACATTATACAACACGTAACCTACAAGATAAATATCTTTTCCATATTTATCTAATACAATAAACTAAACCGACTATTACAAGACTATCGTGGTTACATATCATCATCCGTGGTTACACTCTTCTACTAGCCGCTGGTTTGTCTTCATCCGTGGTTACATCCTTCCGTCCGTGTTTATATCAAACTGCCCACGGTTCCAAAGACTTAGAATAATTCTTGATCCAAGGAACCTAAAACCCAACACAAGTCATACAAACCATGTCTTGAATCGAAAACCTCGTTGTCACTTTCTTCTAAAACATATGTCGCGACTTAATTCTAAAACCAAACACGTTTAAAACTATGGCCCAACCAAGTTAACCCGACCCTTTGAAAATGAAAATAAGCTCATAAGCTAATAATAAGCTAGTCACAAGTCAGTAAAAGTTGAATAAGCTAACAAAGTCAAAATGTAACTTTAGGACTAAAATGCAAACATATAGTTTTCGGGTTAAATATAAACATTATGGGAATTTAAGGGTATGTATTTTATATATTATGTATGCATGGAAAAGTCTAGGGTGAAAATGGTAAATATGGAAAACTTGTGTTAAAAGTTGAATAATAGATTTTGTGTCAAAAATAAGTTTTGAAACTTGAGGACTAAAAGTGAAAATATAACTTTTGAATATCTTGGTAAAAACAGTTTTTGAGGGACCAAACTCAGAATTCGAATGAGAAATATATTTGGGTCAAGTTGTCATTTTTCAAAGTATAAGGGCCAAACTAGATATTTTCAAACTTGAGGGTAAAAGTGTAAATTTGGAAAATGCTTAGAAATTGGTAAACTTATAACGACTTTATAAAACGAGTATTTTGACTACCTAGTGTTCATATATGAAAATTTTAAGTCGATAACTAATTAAACCTATATATATTTATAAGTATATAAATATATGAAACCGTTATAAATTATCGACACATCTTAAGGTAAACAAACAAAACTCTCAGAACATCGCCATATTTATAAATCAACACTAATACCACTCTATTGACTTGTATATTCAATACTCTCGCTTTGGTCAGAAACCAAACATTTATCCTTATTCGAGTCATGCCATCTCGTTCTTAGGTTCCGGCAGTGAGCCAATCGCTATATCACACTCGATCTCCTTGTGCTTTATCACCAAACTGCTAAGGTGAGTTTATAGCCCCACTTTTACTTTTATTACTTGCTTTATAAAACCATGGGGTGAGAAACATGCAAAACTCTTTTTCGACTGAAACCGAAAACACTATTACGCGAGACAACCTTGAATCCCAACTATGCTACCGTTAGTTCCCTTTCGAGGAGGCGCGATTGTTATGAATAGATCTATTGGGATGACACCCCGCTCGAGTTTGATCGATAGGCAAACGTCATGATATCATATCGTATTGATTGAGTGTACTAGAAATACACTTGCTGGCTTTTTATTTATCATGCTTAGAAGCATGCACACCGTCAGTAGTTTCGTCGCATGAACTTGGTATTAGCGTAATAGCCTTTTTGCATATAGTGTCATTCACGGAGATGCTATATGTGCAACGTGGTCCAACTTGATTTCTTAAACTTAAACCTATGAACTCACCAACCTTTGTGTTGACACTTTAGCATATTTTTCTCGTGTTTACTTATTGGCGTGGGCAATGGCAAAGGCATTCACAAGACCGGCATCCAAGTGTTTCCAAACATATTTAATACAACTTTTAATAGGACAACATATATTTTATGGGCTTTACTCGACTTTGAAACAATGTTGTAAAACTATTTCTTAAATCAATCTATATTTTGAAAATGGAATAGAATTTCCATTCTTTATTACCTTGTGTTCACAGATATTGATTTAGTAGCATCCCATGACCCAACGCTCAGCCGTGCAAATTTTGGGGTGTTAATGATTGGTATCGAGCCAAGGTTATAGAGAATTAGGTATTTTCAAAACCTAAACTAAAACCAAATCTTCCTAAAAACACTTCAACGCCGCCATAGCTGCCAATGTCTGCCATACCTTGCCTACTACACGATGTAGTCATGCTATGTGTTACTGTTGTATCTTAGGTTCGTATAAGCTCTTATTTGAATTAAATTAGTTATTTCTCAAAGTCATTAAGTTTCTTAATTAACTCACATTTAAACTTTAAGGCTGTTCTTGTTTGATTGGGTCGCGAAGTTTAAATGAGAATAATGTTGATGTAACAAACTGAATGAAATTAAGGAATAATTAACTTAAGGTGAGTGTAGAGTAGACTACGAATGCTTATACTTGTTACCTCTTTATGTTAAACTGTGTAACATGCCCACTATTACAATATCGGACTATGATATGCCCCTAATTGCTTCTATGTTATTTCTTTATGTAACGTACAACTACTTGATTATATTATTTTCACCCACATATTTAAAACCACCTTTGTCACTGGTCACATCCTCTTATTTCACTCATATGTTCTATCCTTCAGAACCCCATAGGCCACTACCCTTTTATTCTAAACTCAATTATCGCCTTTTCTTGTATCGTAGAAGATGGCAAGGAAAAAGTCAACAAGAATCACCCGTGGCCGACCCACCGCTACTCCCACTCGCCGCTCCGCCGGACCGCCGCAAACCCACTTGCTATGGATCAAGCCATGATTGACCAATTGGTCAATGAGCGTGGCAAGAGCGCTTAGCCGTGATCAATTCGAGCACTCAACCATCGATGCCGGAACTTCTAGGCCCATCGGTAATAAACGTGGTCGCACGCATGCGAGTTCCGTGAATCGTATGAGTGGTGGTTATAATGGAACGGAGGAGTCGTTGTTTTGACCCGATGGCTTGAAAAACTGGAACCGTGTTTAGGATCCGCAATGTTGAAGATGAAGATAGCGTGAAGTTTGCTTCGCTCACTTTTCAAGAGGTTGCCTTAACTTGGTGGAATAATTATCAAGTCCGCAGCATTGATGTTGCTTATGCCATGCCTTGGGAAGAATTCAAGGATATGGTGCTCAGAAGTATTGCCTCGCAATGAGGTCAGAAGTCGGAGAATGAGTTCGGAATCTCAAGGTGAAGGGTACCGATATGGCATTCTACAACCAACGCCTCCAAGAGTTAGCCTTGCTATGTCCGGAGATGGTACCAACGAAACACGCTTAATAGAGCGGTATGTTAGGATTTAGTAAATCCAATTATTAAAGAGTCGGTCACCTCAAGTATATGTAATCGTTAGAAAGCTCGTAGTCGAGATTATTTAATGTTTAGTAGTATTTAGTTATGTAACACCGTGGAGGACTGGACGGGTCTTTACCCACCGTGATGCCCCGATCCACACTCGTAGGTGGCGACTTATGTAAGAACTATAAATACTCTCTACCTCCCAAGGTAGAGTTGGAGCTCATAATAAGATTTTTCTTTCTCTCACTAAAGTTCCCAACCTCTAACTTTCTCTCTAAAACATCATTTATACTCTTGTGTTTATGGTTTGATGTGTTTGTGAAATCCAATATGTTACAAATGGTATCAAGAGCCATGGTTTGATCATCTCTTACATATACTTTGATTTCTAGTGGTTTTAGATGGTTTTGAGTTTGAAAAAGTTTAGTGGTTTTGCATCATTGGATCATTTCTTATGTTAAAGTTTGAATTTGGGTGTACTTTTGTGTTAAGAATCATTGTAAGTGCTTGGGTTTTGATTTGGTAAGCTTGAATCAACGTGGTTGAGCTTGTTTTGGATTGAAAAGTGTGTTTTTGAAGTTTTTCTTGCTAGCGACTTCGTTCTCGTAGTATTTTTCATCATAGCGACTTGCTTCAAAGAAAAGTTAGCGAGTTACGGTTGTTAGTTGTTAGCGACTTGAGCCTAGCGACTTGTCTCATTGAGACGTTTCGACAAATAGTACAAGTTAGTGGATTCTCCACTACGGCTAGCGACTTGGTGAGGTTAGCGACTTGCTTTAAATTGTTAGCGAGTTGTAGTGTAAATTGTTAGCGACTGATACTAGCGACTGGATCTTAGCGAGTTGTTCTTTAGCAACTTAATGTGTCTAGCGACTTGGTGCTTAGCGACTTGGTGTTAGTGACTTGGACCTTAGCGAGTTGCTCTTTAGCGACTTGACCGTGTAGCGACTTGGTGCATTAGCGACTTGTGTCCAAATGACTTGGTTCTTAGCGACTTGGTCTTAGCGACTTGGTTCAAGAATCAGAGCGACTTGGTTGATTTTTGTTTGTATACGGTTTCTCTTGATTTAGTAAAATCCCGTGAAAGAATCGATTTCCGGTTTAATCATAGAGTTATAAAATCCGTGTAATCTGTTAACATGTCTACCAACGCACCTACAATTATCTCCATTGTTGTCGAGGATGTTCAAGCGGTGGTTCAGATACTCATCCACCTATGCTTCGACAGAATCGACTACGACTCTTGGGCTCAACGAATCGATTGTACTGCCTTGGAAAGGAAAATGGGTCAACATTCTCAAATCCATTTATGAAGGACCGTGTCGATTGAGACTACAAGAGACTTAATTGATACAATGCAGATGGAACAATGATCTATGGATTAGATGCACCAAAGACGTATGATGAGCTCAATGATAAGAAGAAAAGATATTTGATGTCGACATCGAGCTTCTAACATTATACTTGTGGTCTTCCAAAGACATCTACAAGCTTATCAATCACAACACTGAAGCCAAGCGCTTTGGGATAATGTCAAGATGCTTCTCTCGTGTTCCGAATTAACCAAGGAAGACATAGAATCACAACCGGTTGATGAGTTTGAGCATTTCAAGATGAAACTAGATGAGAGTGTCTATGAGTACTACGTGAGATTCCATAAGCTTGTGAATGATATGAGGAACATCAAATGACCATGCCAAACATTCAAATTAATTCAAAGTTTGTAAACAACATGAATCCCGAATGGCATAAGTTTGTCACCTCTGTGAAGCTAACCAAAGGATTGAAGAACACCAACTATGAGCAAATTTATGCATTCTTCTTCGAATGAGAGACATGCCATGTTTGAAAAAGGATTCTTGAACAGCTCAAAACAAACCAAGGAGAAACAAGTTCGTCAAATGACTCTACAGACTTTCTACACCAATGTTGGAATTACCACCAAAGCTTCTCAAGTCATACCCATGGGTAATGGTAATTACAAGCTCATCCCCGATCCAAAGATATAAGCCTCCCGACCCAAACACATTCATGGAAAACTTCATCAATCAACTGCCTCTCATGGTTAGTCAAACATGAACTCTCCCACACACCAACAATAACCTCGAATCGCATCCAATCCACACAATCAAGCTCGTCGCCGAGATGGGAAGGTTATGGTGCAACCGATTCAAGAAAGGCAAGCATGAACAAAAGAGGTGGAACAGTAGAGGATATGTGGCTAATCGTAATCGTGGAAGGAATCCAAATCGTGGTCAAGTTAAACCAATTAAGTGCTACAACCGTGGTGGTGATGGACACATAGCAAGTGAACGCACTTCCAAAACGCCTCAAAATGCGTAGTACTTCAAAGACAAGATGTTACTTGTGCAAGCTCGGGATAATGGAGTCGTGTTGGATGAAGAGGAGTCGTTGTTTCTTCGAGGGCAATGCCAAGACATATGATGCGTATGTGGATGAACACCAATTCGTGAGATAGGTCATAATCATCGAATGCTTTTCAAGTTGCAGATCGTGAAGCATACGACTCGACGTCGATGATGAACCCATCGCACAGACAATCTTCATGGCTAGCATTTCTCCAATGGTCTCTCCAAAGGTCTCATCATCACAAAGAAGTCTGGTCCATCCAAAGAGTCAAACATCTCGAGGTATTAAAACTATATGATGATGTTGATGAGCAAAAGATACATGACAAAGTACAATCAATCGAAACTTTTGTGTCGATATTGAAAATATGGGTAATATCAATATTGTCCCATATGATCAATATGTGAAACAAAGTGAAAGTGAGACTGTACCAAGTGATGCATCTTCCGCGGTCAATGATGACTATATTTTTATGAATACACCGCATGTGCCCTCGATGATACCGTCATCTCTCGAACTAAATGCCTATAAATAACAAGTTGCTATTTATGAACAACGTGCTAAGTTTGAGTTAACCACCCGTATGCAGGAAATGGATGACTAAATGCGCATAACTATTAGAAAAGTAATTTTAGAGAAGAAGTATTAAAACAAGAGTTAAACTCCTTACAAGAAAAGCTTTCTAAACCGCTAAGCAAAACAAGAACTTCAAGAAAATGTTAAATGCTTAGCAAGAATTGATGCTAAGGAATCAAAACTTTTGAATGATTTCTCTAATCTTAAAACTTTAAAAAAAGCTTGAAAATAAGTTGTACGTACAAGGAATACGATTGATCGCTTCACATGATCACTAAGCATAGAGTTCTCACGATAAGCATAGTATTCCCATTATAGAGAAACCTAATCCCGAGTATGGTAGGATTGCAAAAGTCGCTCAAAATGTAATCTATGATGGCAATGAGATTCTTAAACCTAGATGTAAACCTAGTTGCATTGAGTGCACCGAGGAAGATAGAAAACTAGATGATGCATCTAGGAGAAAATGAATAAGAAGCTTAACGATCCTGCGTGTAAAGATAATAACATAACAATCAAACCCCATGATTACACTAAGGAAAATTGGATCTCCCCGAACATGTTTAAGCCTCAAACTCAATTAACCCTAGAATGCATCTTTGGAAGAAAGATATGGATAAGCTAAAAGTTAATGTACTTGTTGAAACAAACACCCCTTAGGAAAATGCTGCAGCCATCGTGTATCCTCCAAATACACCAATGCATCTAGTTCCTAGATCTATTGCCACTAATAGCAAGACCTTAATTAGCCTGTATGTTGTTTATCGCTTGTTTGTTGATTTTGAGAAAACATGTAAGAAGAGAATCACACCTACTGGGGATAAGCGAGGGGAAAAGGGTTTTGAGCAAACTAAAGAATATTATTTAACCGAGGTCATGCCTTTCTTCAAACAATTAAAAGGTCAATTTGAGAGTCTTCAAAAGGGATAAATTCATATATTAAAGAAATGGAAAAGGAATTTGATGCAATGATAGTTGAAGTCAATGATTATGAACAGAACTCAAATATAATGAAGTTGAAAGGAAGAACTTGCACATCTTAAATGAGAATTTGATTTCGAGTTGTGTTGCACAAGATGTGTTTTATATCGTTACTAAGCACTCTATTATCGCTTCTCGATTTCATGAATTATCTATTGCATTGAAAGTTTCCCATGATCGTGTCATTGAGCTTGAAAACAAAACTCATAACTAATTGAGAAAATTGATCGTGATGATCACGATAATTTGGTAAAACATCTTTCTAAACTAGAAGTTGAACATTTTGATTTACAACTAAAATATCAACATCTTAAAGAAAATGTCAAAACCTCAAATATCAAGACATCCTCGATGTTCCAGAGTTTGATGCGCTTTTAGATAAACAAACGTGACGAACAGATTCAAGCTCATTATAACACGATAAGAAAGTTGAAAGCCCAAATCTCTGAATTAAAGGGTGAAAAGAACAACGTGACTGGCTCCCAAATGCCTCCTCCTTTAGATTCTCAGTATTCTCAAACTTTTCATCTTCAAAACTTAGTTAATGCTTTACAAAAGGAAAACGAGAGTTTTCTAGAAGAAAATGAAAAAGTTAAACGACACTTTAAAGAGTTATATGATTTAATGAAAGTCACTCGTGACAAAAACAACGAAAAAATAATGTCTTTACAAAAGAAATTGAGAATCTAAGGAGTCGTGAAAAGGAAACCGCCACTTGTCTTTAATGAAAATGTTGCATCAAAGTCTTCTCGATCGCAAATACATCGCGATCATTAAATACATTCCTCCTCATCTTAGGAATAATGAACATGTGTTTCATAACTATTGTGCTCACCTTAAGGATAGTCTAGAATGTCTCGTGAGATTGTGGAAGAGGATTTAATAAATAAGCCTCTTGATAGAGAAATTAGGTTTGCGTGCATTCAAGCCAAACGATCTCAAGAGTGCTAGAATGTTTAATATCAACATGTCCTAACTCCTTAGGTGCAAAAGGAAAAGTTATGATGCCTTGTTCTATGCCTAGTGCCAAGCATACAAACCATTCTATGCCCGCTTTATGAAAGTGAACACTAAGGTGCCTTCAAGTAGTTCAGATCCTTGCACTTCTAGTTCAGAATGCAAAAGTATCAAAACCAACTAATGTTCCAATTCCTCTACAGAGTAAGAAGTGACACCAAAGCAAGCGGGTCAAAGCCTCAAGGCAACACAAAGAATGATAGGACCTTGCATGCTAGGAATGCTCAAGGAAGAAAGTAGAAGATCACCTTAGGGAGAATTTGAATAAGACGAATCGTGTTGATTCTAGTGTTAGCTCTAAGCGCATCGTAATTAATGCAAATTCGCTACTTTTGGCAAAATATGTAATGATGATTGCGTGGTTTCATTACTAATATTGAATGGTGTGAATGATTTGTCTAATGTTGTTAAATGCCTAGTTAAAATTGTTAATGTTAAAATTCAAGCTAAGAAGGCAAAAGGCAAAGGCAAAAGAAAGTTAGAAAACAAAGGAAACCCACAGGAAGGAAATTTAGTAATATAGGTTATCAATGGATACCCATCGGACGTAAGGTTAATGAGTTTTGCCCTAAATTTGCTAACTCAATGCCCACTAGAAAATGGATGCTCACCGATAGAACTATTCCCTTAAGAAGTAAACATACTTTGAATAGGTCAAATATGGACACTAATATCGTATCTATTTCTAATGATTCCATTGCTTCTACTTCGATGTAGGTGTTCCAATCATCGTTACTAACCAAATGGAACCCATTCTTGCATGGGGATCCCAATTATCCAGCTTATCCATTCTTGTCTCAGTGTTTAAGCTGCAGATCGCTCAAATCGCTCATGGTATATGGACTCAGTCGCTCCAAGCATACGACCGAGACCGGTCACGCTCATGAACTTCGTGAGTAAATTCATCGAACCGTGAGATTCGGAAACGATCATTTTGGTGCTATTATGGATTATGGAGATTACGTGGTTGGAGATAGTGTGATTTGTGGTATATTATGTTGAAGGTCTTGGACATAATCTATTTTCCGTCGGAAAATTCGTGACTCGGTTAGAAGTGGCCTTCAAAACATATTTGCTTTGTTAGAGAACTTGATGGTGTGGAACTTCTCGAGGAACTCGTGGTTCAAACCTATACACCATCTCTATCGAAGATATGATGAAATCTTCACCCATCCGCTTGTTGTCAAAGGCTTCCAAAACTAAGTCATGGCTATGGCACCGTCGCCTCAATCACTTGAACTTTGGTACTATAAACAATCTTTCCGTAAAGGACTTAGTAAGAGGATTACCCAGATTAAAGTATGAAAAGATCATCTTTGTTCGCCTTGCCAATTGGGAAAAAGAACAAAATATGCTCACAAACCAAAACCCACAAACTCAAGAATGGAAGTTATTCATACCCTTCATATGGATTTATGCGGACCAATGAGAGTGCAAACGATAAATGGGAAGAAATACATTCTAGTAGTTGTTGATGACTACTCTCGATTTACTTGGGTAAAGTTTTTGAGGACAAAGGATGAAACTCCGGATGTCATCATCAAACTTATCAAACGACTTGTGTTCGACTCAACAATATTGTTACAATTGTTCGAATGCACAATGGCACGTAGTTTGTTAACAAAGACTTAATTCGCTTTTATGAAAGTGTTGGAATCACCATCAAAGAAGTGTTCCACGAACTCCTCAATGTAACTGTGTAGTTGAAAGACTAAATCGAACTCTTGTGGAAGCCGCAAGAACAATGCTAATTTATTCAAAGGTTCCAATGTTTCTATGGGTCAAGCCATTGCCACCGCTGCTACACCCAAAATCGTTCCCTTATTCACACCTCTCATGGAAAAACTCCATATGAACTTGTCCATAAACAAAAACATGATCTATCCTACCTTCGTGTGTTTGGTGCTTTATGTTACCCAACTAATGACGGTCAAGATTTAGGTAAACTAAAAGCTAAAGCGGACATTGGAGTATTTGTAGGTTATGCACCAAACAGAAAAGGATACCGAATCTACAACAAGAGAACCCGAAATATCATGGAAACAATTCACGTTACGCTCGATGAGTCGATCGGTCAAATGGCTCCGTGACAATCCAGCTGGACCCGCATTTAAACCTTTATCCCGTAGTCCTATCAGTTCTACTCTTGTTTCTAATCCTCACCAAGAACTCCGTATGTACCTCCTTCAAGATGATTTGAAGAAATTATTTGATCCAATGTTTGATGAACACTATGAGCCAAGTGCTAATGATATGTCGGCCCATCAATAGAGGCTGCCTATCCCCGCCAATGAAGTTAACCCTTCGTTTCAATGTCATTAAGTCAAGAAGCTGCCGCCGATCACTCTGTCTCATCAACAAATCATCAATCATCGAGTGTACACAATGGAAATGTTGTTGTTATTATGATGATGAAAACCCTTTTGCTCCTCCGTAAGATGAACCCTTTGAAAACATATTTGCTCCCGAGTCATCATCGTAACCATCTTCTTCGGAGAGATATCAACTCGCTACTTCAGCCTCAACAATGTACCACATGAACACCTCGTAAAATGGACACATGATCATCCATTGGACAACATCATTGGAAACCTTTCCGTCCAAGATCCACACGGAAACAACTTGCAACCGATGCCTTATGGTGCTTCTTAAACTCCGTACTCTAAGATCGAACCAAAAGACGTGAAAAGCGCCATGAATGAAGGCGGTTCAATGCCATGCAAGAAGAAATTCATGAGTTTGATCGACTAGATGTATGGGAATTAGTACCGCTCCAGTTGTAAATGATTATTGCTCTAAAGTGGATCTACAAAGTAAAACTTGATGAGCATGGTGATGTTTTGAAGAACAAGGCTCGATTGGTTGCAAAAGGATACCGTCAAGAGGAGGGTATTGACTTTGAAGAATCATTTGCTCCGCTTGCTCGATCGAGGCAATCGTAATCTTCTTGGCTAATGCCGCAAGTAAGAACATGGTAGTCTATCGATGGATGTAAAGACGCCGTTTCTTAACGGAGATCTTAAAGAAGTCGATACGCCGCCCAACCGAAGGCTTTGTGAATCCGAGCATCCTACTCACGTCTATCGCTTGAAGAAGACTCTTTACGGTTTAAAGCAAGCTCCAAGGGCATGGTATGATACGCTATTAAAGTTTCTTATATCTACCGGATTCAAGAAAGGAGCATTGATCCGACATTGTTCACCGAAAGTCGTGCAAACATTTAATTCACGCTCAAATATATGTTGATGATATCATCTTTGCCTCGACGGACCCCAATGAATGTGATCGTTTTCAAATGAAATGGGTTCAAAATTTCAAATGTCAATGATGGGACAAATGTCATTTTCTTGGGATTACAAATTTTACAAAGTCCCGGAGGCATTTTTATAAATCAATCTAAATATGCAAATGAGATTTTAAAGAAATTTGGATTTGATTCCAAAGGACTCGCTGACACTCCTATGATAGAGCGTATTAAACGGATGACGACCACTGTGGATCACGGTAGACCAAATGAAATATCGTAGTATGATTGGATCCCCGATGTACCTCACGTGAGAGACAGACATTACATTCGTTGTTTGCATGTGCTAGATATCGTGCTAAGCCTACCAAAAGCACCTTGAAGCGATTAAACGGGTCTTCGGTATCTCCAAGGAACCATCAATATGGGACTTTGCACCAAGGACACCGTATGTCACTAACAACCTATGCGATGCCGATCATGCGGGATGTCAAGATACACGTCGGCACGTCCGAGGTGCTCGATTTTGGGAGATAAGCTTGTGAGTGGTCTTCAAAGAAGCAAATGAGTACTTCTATTTCTCTACAGAGGTCGAATACATAGCCATGTCATCTTGTTGTGCTCAAATCCTATGGATGAGATCCCAATTATCGACTATGGCTTTGAATTCAACAAAATTCCTCTGTATTGTGATAATAAAGTGCTATTGCTCTCTCATGCAACAACGCACAACACTCAAGAGCAAAGCACATCGACATTCGACATCATTTCATCGAGGAGCAAGTAGAAAAGCAGTGTGGTGGAACTCTATTTTGTGAGGTATGAATACCAATTAGCGTACATCTTCACCAAAGCTCTTCCTAGGAACATTTTGAGTTTATCCTCCCACGACTTGGTCTAAAGAGTCTACAACCGAAACACTCAAACGCCTTCAAGAGGAAAACGAGGAGTAAAGGTCTTTCTTCATCCATCTCTTGTAAATATTCATTTCGAAAAGCAAATAGAAAAATATAAAACTTTCAAAAATCCATAAAATTTGAAAAATCTTTAAAAAAAAATTAAAAAAAAATTGTCTTTTTGTCATGTTTTTCTCGATTCGAAAATATCTACGGTCTTTGTGCTGTCATTCAAAGAATAACACGGGACTTTAGATGTTGTTCGAATGTACTTAAAAAAAATCAAATATATTTTTGGGAGAAAGTGAAACAATGGTTTATTGTTATTTCAGGCAGTAACCCGTTTTTCAAAGAAAGAACAGAGCCATGCTTTATCTTGTTTTTCAATTCTCATGCTCTGATTCTATAAACTATTACTTACTATCTAATGAAAACTAATTTCTTTGAAAAATAACTCGACTCTATTTTTGAAAATCATCCGACTTAACGCTTGTCAAAATATCTATCTCAATCAACAACTTGTGTCAT
Source organism: Chrysanthemum lavandulifolium (assembly GCA_022545495.1). Taxonomy (NCBI): domain Eukaryota; kingdom Viridiplantae; phylum Streptophyta; class Magnoliopsida; order Asterales; family Asteraceae; genus Chrysanthemum; species Chrysanthemum lavandulifolium. Next base: position 217,600,682 of record CM040241.1, read on the forward strand.
TGATTGAGGGGGAATGATTTCAATTAAATCAAAAGGTTATTCGTCATACAATTGTTTTCAAAAGATAATCATGCATGTTTAATCAATGGAGTTCAAAGTCTCATAATCTGATCCTTATCGGTTAAAATGTTTTCATAATCAAGTCACAATTCTCCTCAAAGCTTTCAAAATCAATTTAAATCTCTGAGATCACAAATCTCAAATGATTAGAAAATTGTGATCGGGAGAATTTGTGATTTAAATTGATTTAAACCGATGATTCGATAAATGGTTTCACAAGTGTTTTGCAAACTTTCCTCCCACATGTGCCAAACGATTTCAAATTTACCATGCACATGTTGTGGGGAGCATCCTTTTAAAACCACAAGGAATTGAAACGTGATTGATTTGTCTCTAAGTGCAGGTTCCTTCTAATATGTGCAAAACTCTTTGAAACCTTGAGGCACATATTAAGGGGGAGCAAACTTATGAAAACCTCATCTTTCCCCAATATGCTTTATCTACTTGATTTAATCAGGGAAGTGATGTTGATATCTTTGAGAAAATGGTAATCTAAGAAGTTAATTCTTCCTCTTGCCTCCGTGTGCTAAAACGATTTCTAATACATGATGCACATGTTGAGGGGGAGCTCTGTTTCTAATAATATCAAAAACAATTCAGGTACAAAATGCTTTGATAATATATCACAAGTATCCGGATTGATTTTCAAATGGTTTTCAATTGGTTCCAACGAAGATGAACAATACCAATTAGACCGACCAAATTTACTTTATGTATGGTGATATAAGGATGGTAAGGTTAGGTATTCGTTCCCACGATCCGCTGTAATCCGGAGGGATCTACCCAGGACAATCCACTAGATTGTGTAGAGTCCTTAGGTATGATGAAAAAAGGAGAAAAGTGAGATATGGGAAGAGTGCGATCGAGATAGAGCTAGAACTGGAATAAACCCAACAAGGTTCTAGTTATGAAATCTGGTAAGCATCAAGAGGTTGAAGAATGAAAAGAATTGAATGAGAAAAGGGTGAAAAGAAATAGCCTCCAATAATTCAACCTTAGGCAAGAACCGGGTTCAATAGATATGCTCTTGGTGTTTACTAAGGTAACATTGGTATTGAAGACAAGACGTCATGGACCCAAAGGACGACCGCACTACTGACTTCCCAAACCACTCAAGTTCCTCTTAAAAGGGCTTGTTTCATTCTCACGGGAACCGACATTATCTATCGACTTTCTAAGAGATTGTTGATATTGAAGAAGGAGACCTCTCCCCAGTATCCGCATAGGAACCAAATATGCACAATTGAGTCTAGAGCCACGAGATCATCAAATAAATCTCATTAGGACTTGTCAATGAAGACTCTCTGTTTCACACAATGTGGAAAGAGAGATTATATCTTATGAGTCCTCACGATTATCCTTGTGGTATGGCTGAACATCCGAGTGATATGCAAACATATTCACAATGAAGATGGAAAGCCTTCTCGAGCCAACATCAAACAAGCTCACGGTGGGTGGCATGTGAGATCTATCCAATAGATCAACCATGTGACAACCGAACGAAACAATGGGCGATTCAATCTTTGAATCAATCACGTTCAAAGTTATGGATTGACGGATACCTTTGAAAAACCGGTCGTTGTGCTTAAAATCCTTTTCCTTAGCACATCGATTGTGTACTAATATTTCAAAATAAAAGGTGTTAATGATTTATAATTGATTTTTTTTAAAACCTTCGTTGTATTGCAAAACAATTTCTATTGAGCGATACATGATTGCTTTTCAAATCTCTTCTTATCAATCTGAATCTCAATTATTTGGTTCACTCACTCCGTGTTGTCTTCTTTGAGACGCCCGGTTTGAGAACGACTAGAACGGTGTGAAACCTCGTCAAGGAAATTCTTCGAATTATACCGATCACAGGCAAGACATGTATCGATCAACGGGAACCGTGGGCGTGTACTCAATTCAACGAAGTGATCAAAGACACTTTCGCACTTTATTGCTAATCGCATTGTATGCGGTCGCCCGACGCTTGCGGTGATCGTAATGAAGCGGTCAATCCATAGCCGCATGCTCACACTACACATTCATCTCTAAAGAAATCATGATAAGTGCATCAATGACTCGATATTTTCACTCCATGCTTCGCCACGCTGTCGCCAATATCATGAATCAACGAAAGCTTCCGCTACTCGATGAGAATATATCATGATCCGTAATGTGAGCATGTCGGTCCATAAGTCACAACATCACATAATACCAACACCACAATAGAAGAGTCAGAGATTTATGATAGCTGATGATCTCAAAGCTGGCTCAAAACTCATTATCACGGGGATCAGTTAAAGACCTCCACATTGATTATCCAAACATGCAATAATGAAGAATCAATGACTACGAGATCCTGAGCAAAGAACTACATCAAGGATGCAAGAACAATTTAAAATGTAATATCTGTTTGAGTTCAATGTAACTTTGAGGTGATCTTGAGGTGACCTCCCTTAGGGGGAGATTGTTAGGATTTAGTAAATCCAGTTATTAAAGAGTCGGTCACCTCAAGTATATGTAATCGTTAGAAAGCTCGTAGTCGTAGATTATTTAATGTTTAGTAGTATTTATTTATGTAACACCGTGGAGGACGGACGGGTCTTTACCCACTGTATGCCTGATCCATAGCCCGTAGGTGGCGACTTATGTAAGAACTATAAATACTCTCTACCTCCCAAGGTAGAGTTGGAGCTCATAATAAGATTTTTCTTTCTCTCACTAAAGTTCCCAACCTCTAACTTTCTCTCTAAAACATCATTTATACGCCTCTTGTGTTTATGGTTTGATGTGTTTGTGAAATCCAATATGTTACACGGTACATCGGAGGGCTACCTCCATCTATTAAGGGAAATGTGACTACCTCCAAGGCTGCTGAACTTCACGAGACTATTGAAGTGTCAAACAAGTTGATGGATCAAGTGATCGAGGATGCAGCTGAAGCAGTGGAGAACAACAAACGGAAGTGGAATGATAACTCCAAGAACAACAACAACAACAATCAAAACAAGATGCAAGAAGTAGCTAAGGTCCACTCTGCTGGGATAGAAGAGAAAAAGGGCTATGAAGGGAAGCACCCTTTATGCAACCGTTGTAAACTCCACCACGATTGGTCGGTGTCGTGAAATGTCATGAATCGCGTAAGATTGGGCACATGACCAAAGACTGCAAGTCAAAGGATCGTGCTAACATAACTTGCTTCGGGTGTGGAGAATGAGGACACTACAAGAATGAGTGTCCCAATCCAAGGGATCAGAATGGAAACAACCAGATTGAACCAGCCCGAGGAAGAACTTATTTCCTTGGAGAAAAAGAAGAGCGTTAAGATCAACTTCAACACTATCTAAACTGACGACAACAAAGAAATTCTCCGCCCTCTTAGATTGCATTCCTTTAAGTTTCCTATCTATTATTTAACCGTTGTATTCCGAATATTCCGCTTAATGAATCCTTTATCTTTTGTTTACTTATCGCCTCATGTCACCAAATCTTTCTTGAACGACTAGCACCTTTTCCCACGACATGTTTTAAGTGTATGTACCCACATCTCGTCACTGTATCGACCTTGACGATTTCCAAATTTTAAACCACGAGGACGTGGTTTCTTTTAAGGGGTAGGTACTGTAACCACTCGTAAATTTCCATACCGATTTTTGTGGCTATATATTTTTTTCTCTTTCGTTTCGAACTTTAAACACGACAAGTCACAGAATATTTTTCACCTCGATCTCGATAATAATTTTTTTTATAAAATAAATATATAATAAACTTTTATATCTTTATTTTCTACCGGCCTCTAAGCCCAACACCACCCGACCCAACTCATTTTATATTTCTTGGACTCGCGGGTTCAACCCAATCCTACCCTTTACAAATCACTTGGGCCTAGCTTCTTTTCTTCTCAGCGCAAACGCACCCTAATGAATGATACTCAAAATACTTTGCAAAGTTGAAATATGTTTTACTATGTTTATGTGATGAGTGAAACATAACAAAAGCCACAAAACAAATCTTGGGTCCTAATATATCTAACATGCACGTGATATGTGGGAACCAAAAACCAATTTAAGCGCACCCTATTGATAATATGGCAAAGTCAAATTGTGCTAATATGATTCCTATGTTTACGTGAGGCGTCGGCGTGACCCCATCAAACATAAAACAAGTGTAACATCAACCTTGGTCAAACAATAGCATGTGCAAGTCAAGATCAATGGTTTCTTTTTCTTTTTGACTCATCGTGATCACGTGAATACAAGACAAACCAATACATCCTAATCTAAAATACAAAAATTGGCATGTGATTTCCTTGTGAACATCACGAGGCACACAAGCAAAACAACATCAACTTTACCATGCAAATCACGTGAAAGTCATACATTTCCATTTAAACTCACCTCTTTGGTTTCGTAATCACGAGAGCTCACAAGTTCACATGTTCACATTTGTTTTAGCATTGAAAGTGACATAACCAATATAGCTTGTATCTTAACCCAAAGTAGACACACAACAAATGACACTTTAATATTGTTGGTCAAAACATTCCTTCCTTGCCTCCTTGATAATCTGATCGAACCATATGGACACACATACCTCTAGTTTCAATTCAATATTTATTTATTTTTCTTCTTCTTTCTGTACGAAGTACACAAACACACTCGCCATTCCTATCCTCCTCTATATAAGATGACATCTCAAACTCACCAACTCATTTAATCTCAAAACACATTTCACTCTATAAACGTCCACCGTGGAAGGTCGAGCAAAAAGATATGCTGGGTTGGTCGTCTAGTTTGGATAAAAGGGGAAAGGAGAAGTTCTTTGGGTTACGTTCGGAGATAGCTAGTGTATTGGGTTCCCGTTCTCCTCGTTGTTTTCCTCATAACACGTCTCTTTGCCACCATTTTGGTTGTAAGTCATTTTCGACTCCTTTTCATTTCATGTTCTCATCACACGTTAACACTTCATTTTAATCTCATAACCAACTATGTAACCGTTTTATAATATGTAACCAAGTCACACAAACCATGTCTTGAATCGAAAACCTCGTTGTCACTTTCTTCTAAAACATATGTCGCGACTTAATTCTAAAACCAAACACGTTTAAAACTATGGCCCAACTGAAGTTAACCCGACCTTTTGAAAATGAAAATAAGCTCATAAGCTAATAATAAGCTAGTCACAAGCTTTCGTAAAAGTTGAATAAGCTAACAAAGTCAAAATGTAACTTTAGGACTAAAAATGCAAACATATAGTTTTCGGGTTAAATATAAACATTATGGGAATTTAAGGGTATGTATTTTATATATTATGTATGCATGGGAAAAGTCTAGGGTGAAAATGGTAAATATGGAAAACTTGTGTTAAAAGTTGAATAATAGATTTTGTGTCAAAAAAATAAGTTTTGAAACTTGAGGACTAAAAGTGAAAATATAACTTTTTGAATATCTTGGTAAAAACAGGTTTTTGAGGGACCAAAACTGTAAATTCTGAATGAGAAATATATTTGGGTACAAGTTGTCATTTTTCGAAAGTATAAGGGCCAAACTAGTATATTTTCAAACTTGAGGGTAAAAAGTGTAAATTTGGAAAAATGCTTAGAAATTGGTAAACTTATAACGACTTTATAAAAACGAGTATTTTGACTACCTAGTGTTCATATATGAAAATTTTTAAGTCGATAACTAATTAAACCTATATATATTTATAAGTATATAAATATATGAAACCGTTATAAATTATCGACACATCTTAAAGTAAACAAACAAAACTCTCGGTAACATCGTCATATTTATAAATCAACACTAATACCACTCTATTGACTTGTATATTCAATACTCTCTCGTTTTGGTCGTAAAACCAAACATTTATCCTTATTCTGAGTCATGCCATCTCGTTCTTAGGTTCCGGGTAGGAGCCACTGCTATATTACACTCGATCTCCTTGTGCTTTATCACCAAACTGCTAAGGTAAGTTTATAGCCCCACTTTTACTTTTATTACTTGCTTTATAAAACCATGGGGTGAGAAACATGCAAAACTCTTTTCGGACCTGAAACTGAAAACACTATTACGTGAGACAACCTTGAATCCCAACTATGCTACCGTTAGTTCCCTTTGGGGAGGCGCGATTGTTATGAATAGATCTATTGGGGATGACACCCCGTTCGAGTTTGACCGGATAGGCAAGCGTCGGGCGATATATCATATCTTATTGATTGTGTACCGGAAATACACTTCTTTGGGCTTTTATTTATCATGCTTCTAGATTCATGCACATTGTCGTAGTTTGATCGCATGAACTTGGTATTAGCGTAATAGCCTTTTTGCATATAGTGTCATTCACGGAGATGCTATATGTGCAACTGTGGTCCAACTTGATTTCTTAAACTTAAACCTATGAACTCACCAACCTTTGTGTTGACACTTTAGCATATTTTTCTCAGGTTTACTTATTGGCGTGGGCAATGGCAAAGGCATTCGTTGAAGACTGGCATCCAAGTGTTTCCAAACATATTTAATACAACTTTTAATAGGACAACATATATTTTTATGGGCTTTACTTCCGCACTTTGAAACAATGTTGTAAAACTATTTCTTAAATCAATCTATATTTTGAAAATGGAATAGAATTTCCATTCTTTATTACCTTGTGTTGTGTATATTGATTTAGTAGCACCCCATGACCCGAACGCTTCCGCCGTGCAAATTTTGGGGGTGTTACACCACCCACTTCTCCTCATCCATTCTTTGAAAAAATGGATGATTTACCACCAAGAACATTAAATCCACCACCTCTTCCATCCTTTGCATCAATCGAACGTACTGCTCACGAATCCCCTCGGGCTTCATTCATGCCCAATGAGCCAATACATAGTGAATCATCTCAACATCAACCCCTACTTTTTCACCCAATATATAGGGAAATACATGGGCCACTCTATGGAGACCACAACCATCATGAAATCCAAGATGATCTACCTCCACAACAACCTCAACCTCAACAACCTCAATCCTTTCCCCTAGCTTTAGGGAAATTGATGAATAAATTTGGATTGATCCTCCAAACACACAAGAAACCAATAACATCCTCAATGAAATGAATGGTCTTCTCACCTTCAAAAGCATGATAGGTTCTCACATTCAAGAAGCCATGCATTTACAAGATGTCAAGTTTTTCACCGCAAACGACATACCATCACCAAACAACTTTCAAGGTCACGAAACTCAATCAACAAATCCACCACCATAACCAAATGACAATCAAGTCTTACCACTTTCACCCAACTTTCCTCGCCATGGTTGTTTCATTTGTGAAAGAAACGCAAAAATAAGTGAAAGAACCAAGATAATGGTTCATCAACTCCAAGATGAGATGAGGTTCATCCTCAATCATATTCTTGAGCGTCTTAACGCTCTTTCCCATCCTCAACCGCAATAAAAATAGGACGACTATTAGGATTTTTCTACTTTTCTATGATTTTTTCTTTTCTAAGTTATTTTGTTATTTTTGCATTCCTTTAAAAATATCATCATTATTGCTTCCATTTATGACTTTTTGTCATAAAAATTTTACTAATGAATGATGGTTTATTTATTTTGTGTGTTGGTTATGTTATTTATATTGTACACTGTATGAATGGTTGGTTTGGATTATTTATCGCTAACCTTTGTTTTGTAGCATTCAAAATCCATGTCTCATGTACTTGTCACCCCAACTAGGGGGAGTATAGGCCAATAGGGAGCTAATCAAGCTTGGGCTTACACTACCTTCAGCTACGCTTCTCTTCTTTTTGTTTCGACAAAAACGGGGAGAAAATATTATAATCAAATTCACAATTTTATACAAACATCTAAATGAATTTAAAAAGTTGCATAAAACAAGTTTAATCTATATTTTTAAAGACTTGCACTTTATTTATCTCATTGCTTAAAAATAAACTTTATATTTTGTCCTCAACAGAAAGGGGGAGATTGTTGATACAAATATCGTCCAACAAAAGTTATTTACATTTTATGATCTTTGCTATATTTTGTTAACGACAATTATAAACTTTATTTTAGTAAAACATAAATATAGTTAAGTCTCTTGTATATATAGTCACATGTCTTTCTTAAACAACATCATTTAACTAGCTACAACATTCATTCTACAAGTTTACTTTGTCAAACATATTAATCAAAATGAAAATGTATTTTTACATCATTCCATGGATCATCCTACTCTGATCTAAGGTTGCATATCTCTTTAGGATCTTTGAAAGATATGATAAATATTTTGGTTAGATTATCACTCTAGAATCTTTGAAAGATATGGTAAATATTTTGGTTAGATTATCACTCTAGAATATTTGAAAGATATGGTAAATATTTTGGTTAGATTTGATAAAAGATTTTGATGATTTTCTGTCAGGTCCTCGCGGAACCAAAACCATACACGAACGGATTCCTGGATTTGGATCCGTTTGATCAGTGGTTAGCTGGCACTTCTTGCCTATAAATAACAAGTCACACCATGTTGATTTCTCATCACTTACAAGCATAAAAATAACATACATTCTCTCATTCATTATTTATTATTTCTAACTCATTCATATTTCATTTTAGTGAGCTTCTTTTGTAGCAAGAAGATCAAAACATTATCAAACGACTTACAATCTTCAACAGTGTGTTGCAAAGTCTTGTTAGTTCATCATAGTATGAATTATAGTTAGTTCATACATCATTGTTTGTATCAAACCATCATAAACCTCTGATAGTGATCGGTTAGTATTTTAGTCCTCGAAATACATAGTGTGACGGGAGTGGTTATACCCTTGTAAAAGAATTCGACATCTAGCTTTTGTCAGAAATATTGTGTAAGCGAAGTATAAAGGTTTTCTTCGCCGGTTAAAGGAGCTTGTTGATTAGTAAAGATAAACTCTCGAGTTGGAGACTCGGGGAGTGGAGTAGGGCAAGAAAAAAGAGTCTTTGTAGACCGAACCACTATAAACAATCGTGTTGTGGTTTGATTGTTTCTCTCTTTACTTTCATATTACTTATTGTCTATTATTTACATTAACTCACACAAAATGGAAAGTAAATAGATTTTAAAACGGTAAAACTATTCAACCCCCTTCTAGTTTTCCACACATAGGATCACCTACCTAGTGGAGACACTAAAGAAGTAAGGGAACCTCAGAGCGGACCATGCCGAGTTTAGTGCTTTATGCACTAATAATAGGTTTAGAAGGTAGCTTGTACATAATGACTAAGGATGCGTTTATCGCGATTTCCATCGAGTAACTATGGTGGGATAGGAATCTAGACTTATAGGCTAGACGAATTGACCTAAGGCTGTCTAGTGATATTTACCCCCACATGAAGCGTTAGAAGGCATTAATACAAATTATGACGTAATAAGACTAGTAACTAGGCTAGCACATTTCTCCTCATTGATTGTCTCACATTTATTTAATTTTCGCAATTTATTTTATTTTAATTAGTTTAATACAAATATGTTGTTCCCCGTTCACTATCGTTTAAAACAGTTTAGAAATATAAAACAAGTTAATAGTGAACAATGAGTGAAATTAACGTAAGTAAAACACACTAGATAATTTTCAACATCATATTCTTATTAGAAATTAATCGTAAAGAATCGTTACCCAAGTACTTGGAATAGCACTTGGGATTGAAATGACAAAGGTTGGTGACTCCTTTCTAAGCTCGGGCTAAGTCCGAGCACAACTCTTAGAACCACCGAGCTATCTCGGGGATAAAGTTGTATTTGGAGGTGAAAAGAAGGCTTGCGTGTGTGTGTTTTACAATTCACAAGCAATCTTTTCACTCCATCTCTTATGCTATTTATACATGTATGATATTTGACTCTTTCCTAAGTGACAAGCGACATCATCTGAAGACAAAATCTTGATGTATTTTGTCTCTGTTCTAAAGACTATTCTAGGTAAGAGACAAGACTACTTTCCTAAGTTCGGTGATGACACCGAGCACGATATTTTGCTATTAGGGAAAGTTGACTTTTGTTGATAAGTACTTCGTCTTATCGATTCAAACTTATCCGCCATGTCCCGCTCTTTCATCGGTCTTTACATCCTTGATCTTCTACTTCAGGTTTGTCTTGATGTAAGTAGTTGGAGAGAGTCTTAGGGATCGATGAGTTATTGTCATCACTCCTTGAATCCATCATCTTCTTCTTGACCGAGTCTTCACCCTTAAGTTCCGCCCTTCGGTGGAGAGACTTCTTCGCCTCATCTTGGTATCCACGAAGATGACTCACGAGAGACTATGCACTCGGTGACTGTTAGTGTTAATGGACTAAACACGGGCTATTTTCTATTCAAATCCTAGATTAAGGGGTTTGGGTATTCTTGAACCCAATGATCTCCCCTATTTGGATATACAAATAGCCTAAGTGTTTGATCGGTGTAAGTGAGCAAATGGCTTCTTCTTACATCGAATGTACTAATGAATACAATAAGGAACTTTGAATATTTTAACAAAACATACATCGTTTATTGATCAAATTACAAGGTTCCTATCACTAGTACAAAAGATAAATCAAAATGATGTCGGTCGGATGGATTCCCAATGCTTCAAGCTTGACTTTCTTGGTGATAAGTGTTTCCTGTCGGGATGGTCTCTTATCTTGGCATTCGGTCTTGACAGAACACGATGTTTCTTTGGGGTTTGATCACGAGAGGCCACCGGTATGTAGCTCGACATTGCGGCTACACCACCGATCAATATCACTCCATCTTTGAAATGTTGGGTTTCCATGACATCAATGTGGAATAGCCCTCTTCGAGCTTTCAATCACTAAATAGTTCACGAACTTAACACCTTCTCGCGTTCCCTGTTGCATTCGAATCTAGGCACTTTATCTCGGTGGAACACAACCCTTTTCCTTTTGCCGGTGGATGATTGTGGTTGAGATCCTTTAGGTGCGATTAAGGCGGGTTGTATTCCCGTTGTCTTGGTGTATCTCGATCTTTCATACCTCTTCTTGAGCATCTTCATCGACTCCTTAGCTGCTGCATTTGCTTCTTTTCAATAATTGGACGAGTTCATCGAGTTCGGTGATCCCAAAGTCAATGAATTTTGGGGATCATGAACCTCGAAATGCCTTTATCATCCCCCCAGACGTTCATTGCGATGGTTTAGACACAGGGATGATTTTGACATTAGTGATCTTCTCGGTAGTCTTACGCTTGTCATTGTCCAATTATAATGGTCAATTCTTGCTTTCACGATGGTCGTAGTTCTTTTGTTCTTTTCATCCAGCTGCTTTTCATTTCGACCATTTTCTTTGCTGAGCATCCTTGAACCTCTGTCTTGCTGACCCTTTTCAAGCTTATTTGAATCAATTCCACATTCTCGACTTCTTGCAATCACTTGAATCGATGCTTCCTTAGTCTTCTTATCGCCCCTCGACTTGTTTCAATCTCCTTTCTTCTTTAGCGAGATATTTGGTTATTTGTTGAGGTGTGAGAAGGTATTGATGTCACCGATTTTGTAGGAATCTTCTCGGGCTCGATGGTGTCATTTTGCCTTTTCCTTTGTCTGGCACGAGGAAGATGATGCAACCAAGGGTGGTGTTGTTGTCATTATAGGTATTGTATTGTCGGTGTTGTTGTTGTTGTTATTGTTTGTGGTGGAAGTGATGAGATGGGTATTGATGAGACTCGTGGTGTTGGCTCCCCCGGTGTGAAGAGTTCTTGACAATATTCTCCCCTCAAGCGTTCTTGGGGCGTCGGTGAGGCAAGAGTTAGTGTTGGTCTTGAGGGGATGGGCTGCTTGACCCTTGAAAGCTGATAAATTCGGTGATCATGGCTAGATATCTCAAGTATCTGTTTGTATGCCGGTGACCTTAGCTTCCAAATTAGCCTCGAGATACTTCCGAGCGGTCATCGTGGCCCAAGATTCGAGCCAAGGAAGTAGATGCACGAGCCAACGTAGCCATTTGAGTGTTCTGAGTTCAATGTGGTTTGAAGGTTGGTGAAGAATGAAGACCACGAACATTCTTGATTTGAGCATTCGATCAGTTCAACGAGTTTGGAGGATTGTTTCAAATCGCCTCTAGCCTCCAACACTTTAGAGTTGAGTCTTTGAGTCATCTTTAATGATTCACGATTTCATCTACCTTTGTGCCTACACCACGAAGGTGTCGAGGAATTTAGCCAAATTTTCATCCGATCTGTGAATGTTGTCATACATAAAATCCTCGTGCTCATGAGCGTTTTCATCAAAGGCTTGGACCTCGACCTTCGGATCGGCATAACACACCGGCTTGAGTATGTTGTTCCCCGGTGTTTGATGACCCCAGTATAATTTCCTTGAAGCTTTGGTGATCCACTAAGCGAGCGCCTTTCGATGAGTGGGAGAACATTATCAAATCTTGCAAATTCATCGGTGGAGGAAGAGGTCATCATTTTCGGTTGGAATGGTGATTCGGTTTGCTCCTTTGGATCGGTGAGGCTCTTGTTGATTGACCTCGTCCACTTCTTCCCGGTGATAGAATCTCATCATCGATGTCGACAAGCTCATCTTACGAGAACGATATTCGATAACATCAACAGCGGTTAACGGGGTTGGTGATGGGTTCCATATCGATGGGTGGTATTAATCCTCGAGTCTTTGTCCCCTTGACCCCTCGGACATCGGTGGAGTTTCCAGTGCCTTCTATGGAGTCGGGATTCGTTTTGGGTTCCATATCGGCGGGTTGTTTCTTTCCTCCAAGTCTTTGTCCCTTTAGACCCACGAGAGACGATGGGTATTTTCCAAGTGCCTTTAGCGAGTTAGTGACGATGATATCCCTATCGGTAGGTTGTATGGTTCCTACGAGTCTTTGGGATCGATCGGTGTGCCCTCGAGAAAAAGGCTTGGATTTGCTAATGTCATCATTTGGGCGTTGTGGAGCGCGCCCCTACCGGCCGGGTTGTATGTTTCCTACGGATCTTGGGAGTAGTAGTTGGGACCAAGGGCACCGATTGTGATTTATCGGTGTCCTTCGTTGTCAGCGGGTGGATGTTGCTTGGTCTCAGCGGGTGGCGTCGGTCTTGGGTTTCTTTGCCTTTTAGGATGTGCTCACGAAGCCTCGGGGCCACGAGACTTAGGTTTGGTTTTAGTCCCATCGAGACTTCCCTTTCTCTTTGTAGGAGCGGGGTTAGGAGACATCGATTCCTCAGGTTGTTTACAACAACCATATGGGCCGTCAATTCAATGTTTGTGACAAGGGATGGGTCCTTTTGAAAATTTGATCGGCTCGGGATGCGGGTAAAGCACCAAAATTTTCTTCACGAGGATAATTTGTACCCGGTAACACTTGCAAGCACAAGAGACAAACCTAGGATCGAAACGATTTCGTCCTAGTTTTGCTCGTAGCTTGGTTACGAGATCACTATAAATGATCTCCCCATGTCGACAATGACCCCATTCATCCTAAGAAGTATGCCATCATCAATGAATAGAGTTAACTTGTTCGGTTGATGAGTGATTCCGCCGAGGGCACGAATCACAAATGTGAATAGGATCCTCGAGCCACGAGAAATGAACTCTTGGTGACCGGGGTCTTGTCCAAAATGTTGGATCTAAAACAATTTGTTTTAACCCATCCTTCATTGTGGAGGGTTCGGGATGGGCGACATAAACACCTTTGTTATAATCTAACCCTATTGACGTGCAAAATGTTTTATAATCCGGGGTGAATTGTTGCCCCCGTTAAGGCCGAACTCGATGAGATATTCCACGAGAGGTCTAAGGTTGTTCTCATCGCAGAGAGGTGTCGGTCAAAGGCCTTCATTGTTGCCCAAAACTCCCGAGGAGGTTTTGGTATAGTACAAAGGACCTTTGAATAAAGGTCGTTTCGGTGGGCGGTTATACAAAAATTTCATAATGTCTTTATAGGCGGGGCGGTTGGAGGATATTCAAAATTGCCTATGACATTATTTGTTTTAAATTCAACATTGCTAAGATCGCCTACCCTTTGTGAAGCAAAGCGAATAGATTGTGTTCTTGCCATTTCCATTAAGCGGTTTTAGGGTTTGAAAAAAATGTCTTGACAAGAACAATCAAAAGTTTTGTCTCTTAAGTTGTGATGAAAACTTTTGTAAATGTTTACAATGAAGGTTTTTCCGAAAGAGGTGTTGGATCGATATACTTTAATCAAACTAAACTAGCTTGTTAAGGTTTAATAACCTCGGATAAATCCTAAGTTATTAACAAAGAAACACCGAGCAATCTTTATCAAGTACGCGAATTTACTTAACAAAGCTAAGAAGAAAACTTTATTAATAAAACTCTAAATCGCTTATTATGCGATACTCTAATACAATTCTAAGATATTCGAACTTTTCTCTAAACTCTTAATTCAGTAAACTCTAAAACTCTTTTTACGAAATCGTACCTCTAATACCAATCTAGGAATCCTTTTATAGACTCGAGGATATCCTAGTCGGTTTACAATTGATAACCTTATGCGACAAGTAATCTAAACATGGAATACAATACTTTCCATAAACGAATATAATGATCTTACGTCCTAGCGATGCTGACTTCACCTTGCATTACTTTGACTTTATCTTTAGCGATACTTTGACTCTTTGACTTCTTTCGGTGCTGCGACTTACGGTACTTTCATATCTTGATGCTTTACTATCTTGACACTTTCATATCCCAACAATCCTCCCCAACTTGAATTCTACTTGTTTGACTTCAAGTTCCTTTATGAATATATCTTTATGATTCATCTTTAAAATGGATTGTTCTTTAGTCTTTAGATTATATCTTTGTAGAATCGTGCTTTTGTCAAAGTATCTCTTAGAATTGTTTTCTTCACGTGACATTCAAACAATCTCCATCTTTTCGACAACACGACAACATATGACAATGTGTACAATAATTCAAGTTTAAGTTGCATACTATTCTCATCACATCTAAGTGAATCATTGAAAATTCAATGGATTTAGAACTCTTTACCAAAGCCATTATCTTTGGAGTAGCCAAATGTTTTGGTGTGTAAGACCATGGTACATTGATAACCATATGATTTTTAGCAAACCACCACTATCAATGATTTGTTTTGTCTTTACCAAAATTTGTACCTTACGGACTAGTTAGTTCTTTTATCTAATGGTGAACTAATTACCAATAATGGTTTTCCACTACCTTTACCACAAGCCATTTCTTGTGGGCTAGCCAACTCTTCACATTCTTCGATATGGTGAGTTGATAACCATCCAACTTATTAGCAAGTTGTCAACTAAAAGCAGTTTGATATATCTTTACGAGCCGTTTGCTCATGGATTAGTCAATCCTTTTGTAACCATGGTGGATTGATAACCTATTGATGTTATCATCACAAAAACCATTTATTCAACCTTTATTTCAAAAATAGTTATTATTTAGCAAAAGGTTTCATCTAAAATTTTTAAGCGGTTTAGTTAAATAAGCGATACTTTGATGAAAATCTTGTCGACTAGCGATACTTTGAATAAAAGTCTTGATTATATCAAAAAGTATTTATTCAAAAATCATACGGTTATAGATCATTCTCGGCAATGGTAGTCCGGTCTATAAGCAAATTGATAACCATGCAAGCAATTTCATCACCTCTTCTACTTCCAATCCATGCTCGAGCATTCTTCTCATGAGCTCAGCAAGAAGAGGATATCTTCTTTACGCAAACATGTGAATCATTGTTCCATTTTCTAGCTCAAGACATGAACTCCAGTTCTCCAAAGAATCTCCGACAAACTATCTCCGGTTTTCTTGATCCTTCCAAATATCATCGATTACTCTTTTCATCGGTTTCCCGCATGGTTATGAGATCCCCTTGTAAAACCAATCCAATCCCTTCTAATGGATTATCTTCAAAATAAGTCTTCTGACATGATATAAGTAGAATAGATCTACTACATCTATGATATCGACAAATCCATAGCCTTTTAAAACTACGAAACTTTTATCTTCTTTGTGAAAAACCATGTAATCTCCATTCTTTGATTTCTCAACTTTGAAAGCAGCGATCTTTGATCATTCATCTTCATGTCATTATCTTCATCGTATAATCAAAATCTACCACTCGAGATAATTCTTCAATTCATCACTAGTCTCGGATCTTAATTCAACCTTCTCTTTCTTTGGCGAACATCAGTAGCTTCCGGTTTTCTTTTTCTCTTTAAGTTTTTCTTCCTTTCGACTTGGTCCAATAAGCTTCTTCTCTAAAGTCTTTGATGCTCGCAACATCTTTCTTATAAGCTTCTCTCTCGGCATCATATAATCTCTTCATATCCACATAATTTAGCTTACGTAATCCTTTAAATCCTCTGCTTTTTAGATATGCCATCATTGCATTCCTTTCTTTAGCTAAATTAGGTCTTCTTGACATGAATCTAACGGTGTTGGAGGCGTAAAGGTTCGTGATTTCGACATCAATTCATCTTGCACTTTTGAGTTGCTTTTCTATCCAAAGCTTCTTGAGCTTCTCGTTCTTCTCTATCTTTAGCATTTATCTCTTCTTGAACTTTTCTAGTTGCTGACTTCATTCCTTGCAACTTCAAATGCTCTAATTTACGCTAAAGTAAGCTTTTTCTTCTTAACTTCAACCAAAATACCTTTTCCTTGTCTTTTGGATCAATTGCGAGTTGATCGGTTTTTGGTTGTTCTTCTTGTGCTTCTCTAATAGTAACACCTCCTCTTGGTTGTGACAAATCAAAATTGTAGCAACTAATTCATCATCACTTGGTGAATGAATGGGTTTAAATCTAGGTTCCTCCTCTTCCTCTATAACAAGCTGTAGAAGGACGACTTCTTCTTCAAAATTCAAAACCCTTGGAGTTATTACTTCTTGTCGAAAGTTTCATGAAAGCGGTACTTTCATGTTCGATACCTTGATCTTCAATAATTAGTTCTTGATGCTTTGAGGTTCAATCTTTTCTTCAGAACTTTCAATATGAACCAATTCTTCAGTACTTTGAGATCCACTCTCCTTGTTATCATCTTTCTTCTTATCATGTTCTTTCTCCTTATCATCTTCTTTCTCCTTATCATCTTCTTTCTCCTTATCATCTTCTTTCAATTTCTGTTCTTTAAATTTCCTCCCCAAATGGACAGAAGATGATTTAGGAACTTTCTTACGTTGTAATTCCTTACGAAGTGCTTTTCGACGTTTGTTCTCCTCCTTAACCCATAAATTGAAGCCTTGAATATAGGGTTTAACAAAATTTCGCAACGAAATAATTTTTCTTCAATTTTCTAATAGTTCTAGCTTGGCGTGCATGATTTTGGTCAACGAACTATTGCCATTGTCAAAGCGAGTTATCCATAGGTAACCCTTGGCTTGGAATTGCGGGGCGGCACCATGAATTGGTGAATGTTCTGTGAAGCGAGCTTATTGTGGAGATGGAATAGATGTTTCTCTATTTCTTCTTGAACCTCGGGACACGAAGAAACATCACCTTATAGCGAAGCGATATCTTCACGAAGCGATGCTTGCGGTTGCGGTACCTTGTGAGCGACACTTTGTGAAGCGATCTTGGTTGAAGCGATACTATGTGAAGCGATACCTTGATCGACATTAGTACCTTGGTTTCTTCATCCTCTGCGGTGCATTCGAGCGACTTGCACAATTTCCATCATTGATGTTGTTAAAGGAATATCTTCACCTCGAAACAAGTTACTTCTTTTAGCCATGAATGTAAAGATTTTGGCTTGTTGCTGATAACGGTAGTAAGCGATGGGTTTGGGAACATCGACCAATTGCTTGTTCAAGAAAACACAGTATAAACCTTGGATACATCAACCAAGTAGCCCCGGATGATATATGAGAGCATTCCATCCAAAAGAAGCCGTGAAAAGTTAAATACTCTATCCGTTGCTAAACCAACTCTGCGGATGCAATATTTGAACCAAGCGCTCCCGAAGTGCTTTTAGAACTTATGCGGTGGAGCAAGACATGGATCAAAAACTTCCATTGAGGGCGAATAAGGCCTTCTTAAAAGTTTGTTCGATCAAAGAACCTTCATAACCTTGATTTCTAAAAGTATCCCAAATCGGTTGCTTGTCAAATCTAATAGCCCCATCTTCATCTTCAAATAATAAATCGGCGAATAGATGTACGTGATCTTAATAGTGCGACCGACCTTGATTGATCTAATATAGTATTCATCCTCCTCCATATTTTCTCTAGCATTAGCCCAAAATTCTGAATCCATGGTTCAATAACATCGGCTCAACTAAAGAGCATAGCTAATAGGCGACCCGACGGATAATCAATAATATCATAGAAAGCCACGTTCGCCTCGGTCTTGTCCAAATTAGCCACCATATTGTGCTTGAAGCAGTTAAGCGATTCACCATTGTTGAAAGAATAAGCACAATAGAAAGATTATATCGAATATTAAAGAGATGGTAATTGGGAGATAAATATGGAAAAGATGTGAAGTAATAATATGAGAGGAAAATCGGAAGAAGTTATTTATAGGTGAGATTTGAAAATCACGACCTAAATAACAAAGTTACCGTTACTACCAATTACCCTTCAATATTACCGTTGGAGCAGTACTTTGTCGACAAAGCGGTACTTTCCACATAAGCGGTACTTTCCCAGCGGTGCTTTGGAAAATACGATGCTTTGCCAAAAATCTTCAAATAATCTAAGTATACACTAACATCCTCCCTCAGCAATACAGGACTATATCAAACATCTTATAGTCCTCCCTTAAACATAGCTTAGTAGTTAATCATTCCAATGCTCACGACCAAGTGATTGAATCGTGACACATCAAAACCTTTGGTGAGTAGATCACTACATTATCATCGTGTGGGCTTTAACCACATTAATGAGCCGATGCTCATAACAATCTCGATAAAATGATGCCTAATCGAATATGCTTTGTCTTGGAATGATACAGGATTCTTCACAATACAAATAGTACTCTCATTATCAATGTTAATAGGAGTATTCTTAAAGTTGAACCCATAATCCAAGAGTTGATTTTGCATCCATAAAACTTGACCACAACAACTTGCGTGACTACATATTCGACTTGTAGATGATGTTCTTTGCAATTGTCTGTTTCTTGCATTGCCATGAGACTAACCTTCTTCCAAGATATTGGCATCCACGGTTGTGGATCTTCTATCATAGTTATCTCCTGCATAGTCTTTGTCGAAAAAGCTTCTAAGTGAAAAGGTGACTCTTTAGGATACCACAACCCCAACTTAGGTTGTTGTTTCAAATAACGAGAATATTCTCTTGTGACATTCAAGTGAGAGATCTTTGGAGAAACTTGATATCGGCACATAAACATCTTGCAAACATGATATCGGGCCTTGATGCGATAAGATACATAAGAGAGCCAATCATAGATCTGTATAACTTGACTTCACGGTGTCCATCTTCATCTTTTCCCAATGAATTGATAGATTTAATTGGTGTAATGTGACCTTCATATCATCAAAATTAAACTTCTTAAGTATATACGTAACATACTTGTCTTGGCTAATAAAATTCCTTCCTTAGGTAGCTTAACACGAAGTCCTAAAAGAATGTTAACTCTCCCATTGAACTCATTTGAAATTCCTTACGCATCGGTTGCTCAAACTCCTTAACCATGGACTGTTTGGTAGCCCCAAAGATAATATCATCAACATACACTGTACTAACATGATATCCTTCTTGTCTCTTTTGATAAACAAAGTCTTGTCAATGGCTCCCCTACGTATCCATGTTGTAATAAGAATGTGAGAGCCTCTCATACCAAGCTCTAGGTGCACGATGAAGACCATATAAAGCCTTCACCACCTTATAAACTTTGTTAGGATGCTTAGGATCTTCAAAACACGGAGGTTGTTTCACATACACCTCTTGATAATAGTGCCATAAATAAAGGCACTCTTGACATCCATCTGGTATACACGAAAACCCATATAAGAAGCAAAAGCAAGAAAGATTGAATTGCTTCAATCCTTGCCACAGGAGCAAAACCTCATCATAATCTACCCTTCTTCTTGTCTATAACCACGAGCAACTAACCTTGCCTTGTTCTTGATAACATTGCCTCTTTCATCTCTTTTGACTCTAAAAACCCATCGGTTCCAATAACTTTCTTCCCATCGGAAGATCACATAAAACCAAACCTCTTGAAGTTTAAATTGAAGAAGTTCTTCTGCATAGCTTGACCCGACTTTCTTTAGTCAAAGCTTGAGCAATGTTCTTGGGTTCCTCTTGAGAGATGAAACAAGTGAATAAGCGGGTTTGATGGTCCTTATGATTAACTTTGTTTTGTTTATACACAAAGCTAAGTAAAGCATTATGAGGTTTTGTGAAACCCTTAGCTTTGTGTCTTGTCATAACTCCAGTAGAAGGACCAATGATTTGATCATTGGATGATTCTTATGAATTCGTAAGATTGAGGCGTGGAACTTCATATGTATCATCTAAGTTAGTATAATCGGCACCTTCATTGGAATTTGTGAAAATACCTTCATCTTCAAGCTCATCATCGGTTTCTTCTAGCCGGGCATGGTAGGATCATCCAAATCATCTAAAATCTTGTCAAGATGTGCATCGACACTTTGGTTGAAAATCTTGTCAAAATCTTGTAAGAGAACTCTGCGATCTTGTTCTTCTTCTTTTCCTCTTCATAAGCTCTCCTTTGTTCATCGTGTAAGAATGTGCTAATACATCTTGAAGAAGCATCGATTAAGTTCCTCTTGAATAGATTGATCCTCGTGAGATAATGAGGATTGTGGAGCAACGATGCTTTGTTTTGGCGAATCGGTACTTTGCTTAGGAACATCGATGCTTTGTTTTGGACTCATAGAATCTTTATCGGGAATAGTATCGGGTCTAAGATGAATATCATGAACAACATATTGAATATCTTCTTCATTATGCAAAGGTTGATTTTCTTCTCTAACGGTACATAATTCATTGAAGGAGATAAAATCTCAAGATCAAACATCAATCGGGACCCTTCCCTTTCTCATTGTCTTGATCCTCTAAAACTCAACATGAAGACAATCTTGAATCTTCTTAGTAACTCATTGTAGACTCTAAATCCTTCTTTGTTAGTGCAATATCCCAATAAGTAACCTTCTTGGACTTGCCATCAAACTTCCCTAAATTATCAATAGTGTTCAAAATAGTAAGAGGGCATCAAAAGGCTTCATAAAGCGAATGTTGGGTTTATTGCCCATCAATGATTCATATGGTGTCTTCATACGTGGTTTGTGTGAAACCCTGTTGAGTACATAACATGCGTGCTTACGACACGCCCAAAATTGAATAGGGAGATGAGAATCGGCTAACATGGTCCTTGCGACTTCAATCAAGGTTCTATTTTCCTCTCGCAACACCATTTCTTTGTGGTGTTCTAGCAATACTAAACTCCCTTTTATGCCTTTATTTGCACAAAAATCATCCATAGGCTTGTTCTTGAATTCGGTTCCATTGTCACATCTAATACCTACAACCTTGAGTCGTAATTGGTTTCTAGTGCTATTATAAGAGTTTGAATAGCATCAAAGGTATCATCCTTAAAGCCCAAAAGAAAACCCAATGAATCTACTACAATCATCGGTAACAACCAAGCGATTCTTCTTATTTAAACTTGCCACGAGAGCGGTCCAAATAAATCCATGTGTAATAGCTCAATGGTTCTCGATATTTCTTTCATCAAGCTTCTTGCGGGAAGCTTTGTGTTGTTACCCTTCTTGCATGCCAAACATGATTGATCATTCACGTAAGTCTTTGAAGGTAAACCTCTAACTAAATTGCCTTTGACCGGTTTGTTGATGTTCTTGAAGTTCGCATGGCCCAATCTTCTATGCCATTGATGTGCCTCTTGAGATGTTGCTTTAGCCACCAAACATGTGGCTCTACCATAAGAATGTAGACTCTTCATGTCTAAACTATACACATCATTTGTCCTTGGTACCCTTAGTACTACCAAGTCATCATCAACGGGTTTGAAGTCGAGAAGAAAGGATAAGACATTACGTGCCGGTGAATAACACGGGATGCTTTTTATCCTAATCGAGAGGCCGACAACAAGTTGAACTTGACTCCTTCACATATCGACATTCTCAAAATCAATTCTCCCGCTTTAATTGTTCCTTTCCTGTAATCCTTCCTCCATTGGGATCATTCCCAAATGCAACTTTTCCTCCACTAATACTTCTAAAATCGGACGGGATCTCTTTATCACTGTCATACTTCGAGCAACCACTATCCACAATAAGATGATCTTTAAGCTCCTCTTACGGGTTGCCACACACAAAGAAAAGAGTTAGAAACTTTTAGGAACCCAAGCCATTCTTGACTTGTGTTCCCTTGAGAAATCACAAACTCAAATTCTTTGAGTATGTAATTCTCACTATCTCTCGATTATGATCCAAAATTATCTTTTGATGTTTAGCATGTGGATTTTCAAAACTCTTGATTTTTCAACATAAATTTCTTTCACGGATTATTAGCCTTTTCTTTTAACACAAAAACATCGATTCACTTTGTGTTGAGCGTCTTGTATGTCTCTCGGTTCTTTCCCTTTTAACCCATTCGGTTTTAACGGGGAGGTTCTTGTGATCTAGATCCCTATATGAGCTGTGATAACTTCTAGGTTGATAATGAGGTCTCCTAAATTTCTATCCCAGTATGGTTTCGATTACCTTGTCTACGGCGATGCTGGAAAATCTTGTGAGATCTTGAAGTTCTTCTACGATGTGGGTATCTATAGTGCGGTGTGAAGTTTACGTGATTAACCCTATTAGAATTAGTCCAAGCGGTTTGTGCTCTCTAGGTCTCTGATTGTTAGACTTATTCCTTGGAAACTTGCTTAGATATTACAGTGTCATCACAATCTTTGATTAAGTGAGTAGGACTATAACACAAAACTCTGAGTTTTGACCCATATGTCAAAGTGATTTCTTCTATGTCTATGCCCAAAATTGTTTTGCCTTCTTGAGGTGATAAAATTTGTTTTGACCAAAATTATCCCAAAAGGTTTAGCGATCTTGTTTTGAAAAGGTTTTGCGAGAAGTCTTGCTTGTTGAGCGATACTTTGATTTAAAATCTTCTTTGGATTTTGAACATTGTTTTCAGTTTCTTTGGGTTTCTCGGATCTAGATTTAGCAATTAGCTTATTCCTAAACTCTAGACTATCTACTCCATAACGAGAAACATCGGGCCTAGAGGGATGATGACTAATGGGATGAGGAGCGACATGATAACCATTGTCTTTCTTGGGAGGCGGTTCACTTGCGAGCCTTCATTACTAGATGAATCTAAATAGTTAATGAGCTCATCATCACTAGTAGTTATATCCTCAAAATCACCATCATCCACGATCACTAGGTTGATTTTCTTCTCTGATACTAAAGTCCATTCCAAATCCTAAGCTGTTCTAATGTAAGCCGCCTACATTTTTCAACATAAGCAACTTGGGACAAGCGGACTCTTTCAAGCGACAAACTTAGCTACCAAATCATCTCTTTCCTTAGTTAACTTCTCAATTTCAACAATTTTACAGTTTAGTTTCCATTCACTAAGTTTTAGCGATAATCCATTGTTCATACTTTTCATTGAGCCATTTCATTATTTTCATGTGTTATGATTTTAGCTTCTATAGACTCTAAAGTGATTTGATAACTTGCTACCTCGGACCTAGCCTAATACAATTATCTCTTTCAATCACATAAGCTGTTAAGTAATTTTGATAGAATTCATAACAGTTTGAGCATACCTCGAGAGATAGGAGGCGGAGTTGGTGAAGTAGCCACCATAGCAGAAAACAGGATCATCTTCACTTTCTTTGCTCCAATCAAATCCTCCAAAGCCATCATCGATTCCAAAGCGGCATGTTGATTCTTCATCAAAAGCAATGCTCGGTCAATGCTTCCTTTGTGTCTTCAGTTGCATCTTCCCTTTGCTACCATACTGATAAGTCACCGGTTCATCATCAAACTCTTCACTCCGGTCAACCTCGATAAATTCTCTTGAGCAACCAAAGCCTTTGTTTGATTATTGGAATTTCCTTGAGCTCAAGTTTAGGCTTCTCGGATGTTACATTTGCTTGATACTTAGCAAACTGCACTCCTTGCAAAGTGACGGTCTTTTGACAATTGAAGCATTCAATTTTAGATTTGTCAAAGTTATTCCTTGTTTTGGTTTGAAATCAATATTTTTGCTGTCTTCTTCATGTACTTTTTGATTCTTGCGGTGATCAAAGCAACTTGCCACGATATCAATTTCCTCAAGTGCATCTTCTTGATCATGCTAGATCCTCTTCATAAGTGACGGGTAAGCTTGCTTGTTGTGCAAAGAAGGAGCACACAACTTCATCTGAGTTCAACGTGGTTGATGGTGGGGCTGCTTGAGTATATGATGGGGGATTGTAAGCGGTACTTTGAGAAGCGATGCGTTGAGGAAGCGATACTTTTGGAAATCTTGCTCTTCTTTCGAGAAGATAGAAAAGCAATCTTGTGAGATTTTGAATTTGATTGACCACTCATCTCATGTTCATACACCTTGATTGATGATAGAGATCATCAAAGTCCATAACCTCAGGTCCTTGTTGTCCTCGATCATAGTAGCAATCACATGCCATGTAGATATCAAACTCTTAGAAACTTTAAATTAGCATCCTCAGTCGATACTTACGCCTTGTATAACTCCAACATGTTGAGGAGATTACGAAACCTATCATATCGACATCAAGACTCTCTTTCTCCTCGTGAATGTTTCAAAGCTTTGTTTGACAAGTTTACATGCATCTTCTTAGAGGCTTCATTCCTCCAATCTGGTCTTGAGAAGCGACCCAGCTGCTTAGCATCTTTAGCATCGTGAAATTTAAGAAGATGACCATCTAGAATGGCGAGACGGGAGAATGTTAAGAGCCTTCTCTTGATTCCTTAGGGTTGCTTGTGGTAAAAGCGCTTTTGGTGCCAAGGTTGTCCGGGGAACTTGAGCAGGTTGGAACAACTTCATTCCATTGACAATTACATTCCACGAGCATGGTGCGTAATGGCAATATCTTGCCTCATCTTCATGCACGAGATCATATTCTCCTTCTTAATTTGGAATTACGAGTGAGGTGATTGAGGGTGGTGGAGCGACTTGATCGTCATCTTGAATTTTGTAGGGTTTCTTCCTAGTCGAGTTTCCACACAAGCTCGATACCACTTGTTGGATCGATATACTTTAATCAAACTAAACTAGCTTGTTAAGGTTTAATAACCTCGGATAAATCCTAAGTTATTAACAAAGAAACACGAGCAATCTTTATCAAGTGCTGGAATTTACTTAACAAAGCTAAGAAGAAAACTTTATTAATAAAACTCTAAATCGCTTATTATGCGGATACTCTAATACAATTCTAAGATATTGAACTTTCTCTAAACTCTTAATTAGTAAACTCTAAAACTCTTTTACGAAATCGTACCTCTAATACCAATCTAGGAATCCTTTTATAGACTCAAGGATATCCTAGTCGGTTTACAATTGATAACCTTATGCGACAAGTAATCTAAACATGGAATACAATACTTTCCATAAACGAATATAACGGATCTTACATCCTAGCGATGCTGACTTCACCTTGCATTACTTTGACTTTATCTTTAGCGATACTTTGACTCTTTGACTTCTTCGATGCTGCGACTACGAGTACTTTCATATCTTGATGCTTTACTATCTTGACACTTTCATATCCCAACAAGAGGTTTGAAGAACACAATGATTTACGGGTTTGAAAGAGATTTTGACAGTTTTGTTTGCGAAATCAATTGTGTGTGTTTAATATTTATGAGAGGTATTTATAGAGTGGTGAGAGGTGGTTTTGCATAAGCGTGGATATGTAAAGGCGGTTTTGAAAACATTTGAAATTCCACATTTAATGCCACCCACCACTACCCATGATAAAGTCCGTATTTCAAGAGAATAGGTTGTAGTGCGGTAAAAGTGCACTTTGCGCAATAAATATCCATAGGATATTTTATGTGAGAAGGCATTTAATGCCAAGTGGGATGAGGTAAGTGAGGAGACCCACAGCGGTAAGACATATATTCCTATATTAAATTGGCATAGTTACCAACCTAGGACATTTAAGTAGCGATACTTGGATCATTTAGTTACTCATTCAATGTTCAATATCAATCGTCGGGGTCCCCGAATGAGTCTTACTCATTCGGTGAGAGGATGTTTTGTGGGTTTCGTTCAGGAGGAGGAACCATTTCGAGAGAACTTCTTGAGATTGGTTTCGGATGCACGACTTTCAATGTCAAGCATTCCCAATTCGACTTTCGGTCTTGAAGGTAGGTTCATCCAATGGTTTGGTGAAGATATCGGCAAGTTGATATTGAAGAGGATGAAATGAAGTTCTATGTCTCCTTTCATTATATGATCCACGATGAAGTGATATCGATATCAATGTGTTTAGTTCTTTGGTGGAGGGCGGGGTTGTTGGAATTGCAATAGATTGGTGTTATCACGAGAAGATGGGTACCATTTTGTAATGGATGTCATAGTCATTTGAGTTGACTTTTCATCCATAATACATTGGCACAACATCTGCTGTGACTACATACTAAACACATTGAAGACATAGCCACCGATTGTTGCTTTCTAGCACTCAAAGAAACCGTTTTCCTCCAAGAAATTGGGACCACGAGGTACTTTTCTGTCCATGTTGCGGCCGACATAATCGAGAATCGAGTAACCTTTGAGATCAAACCACGAGCATTTTGGATAGTAAAGTCCAAGGCTTGAGGTTCCCCCGGTGTCGAGAATTCTCTTGGCTGCGGTGAGATGGGATTCTTTAGGATTAGGCGATATCTTGCTATTAGGCAGACCGAGAATGGATGTACGGTCTAGAAGCGATTAGATACATCGGTGAGCCTACAATCCTACGAAATGAGTTTGATTGGTGATTTGCCGGTGAGATCGGGTCCAAGGTTGTTAGGTGGGACCATTGAGTCTTCATCGAGGCACAATCGGATATCTCATATTTCTTCAAGAGATTTACGGTGTATTTCTCTTGGTGATGGATATTCCTTTATCGGTTTGCGATTTGTAGTCGAGGAAGTATGTGAGTTCACCCATCATGCTCATTTCAAACTTCTTTGTCATCGGTTTTCAAGCTGTTTGCAAAGTTGTAGTTTGTTGAGCCAAAGATGATGTCATCAACATATACTTGGACTAGTATCACATCTGTTGTGTTCTATAGACAAAGCGATGTGTTGTCTATCTTTCCTCGACAAACTTGTTTTGGATCGGGAAAGCCGAGAGTTTCATACCATGCCACAGGAGCTTGTTTAAGTCCATAGAGGGCTTTGTCAAGCTTCGAGACATAGTCGAATTCACTACTCTCAAGCACGGAGGTTCTTGAACATACACATCTTCCTTGAGATCACCATTTAAGAATGCACTTTAACATCCATTTGGTAGACCACGAAGTTCATGTATGTTGCATATGCAAGGAAGATCTGATGGCTTCCATTCTTGCAACAGAGCAAATGTCTCATCATAGTCAATGCCTTCTTGTTGACGTAACCTTTGGCTACAAGTCCGGCTTTGTTTTTAATGACGTCGTTTTCATCGATTTTGTTTCGAAAACCCACTTCATTCCTATGACTACTACATCCGAGGACATTTTATCAAGGTCATGACCTTGTTTTTATCAAGCTATTGCAGTTCTTCTTGCATAGCTGAACCCGGCTTGGGTGTTTTAGAGCCTCGGTGACACTTTTGGGTTCTATATCGATAGGTAATCAACATATAGACATTCATTGGTGAAAGCTGCGATTAAGTTAGCGACCATGCTTCTAGTGAGCATGCCTCGGTGGGTTCACCAATGATGTTTACAAGCTCAATGTCCCGAGATTTTGTCCACTTACTTTGTGGCCTAGGATGCGAACTTGAGGAGGTCACTGGAGACTCGGGGGTGAGTTACGGTACATGAGCCACATAATCATTAAGAACATCTATTGAGATGTCTTGTTCGAGTTGGGTTTCATGAATCACGGTGCACGATCATTTGGATCGATGTTGCCTATCCCGGCGAGGACCGATTGATTATCAATGATTCACTAATGGTTGGTTGGGGTAGGTTGTGAGGTAAGACATAATATGAGATGTCGGCATCGACTTGATATGAGGAATTGATTTGATGTTGAACTCATCGGGAGGATATCTTGATGAGTCATCAATTCCTATTTCCTCACCGAGGTATTGGTGAACTGATGCTTCGAACTTTTATCAAAGGTGACATGAAAGGTTTCCTCGACTTGTTGTCTTACGGTGTTAAACACCACGAAGGCTTTGGAGATCGATGGTAGCCTAAAGTATCCATCATCGCCTTTACATCAAATTTGCCTAGGTGATCCTTGTGGTTATGAATAAACAGGACACCCAAACACATGAAAGTGGCGATGTCGAAGTCTACCTTTGAAAGTCTCATATGGGGTTTTATTATGTCTTTTGACAATGATTGACTGTTTTGAGTGTAACAGCGGTTTATTGCTTGATCGAGAAATGCTTTGAGAGGGTGAGCCATTTAACATGGTTCTTTGCCTCAATGAGAGTTATGTTTTTCCTTTCAAGACCCCATTTTGTTCGGGGTATAAGGAGATGAGAAATTTGAGAAATTCCTTTTCATCACGAAGTTTTCAAGCTCTTGATTTACGAACTCGGTACCATTGTCGGTTATGATTTGTTTAATGATAATGTCATTACGGTTTCAATTTTTACGATGAATGAGATTATTGTATCACCGCTCGACTCTTTTGGAAAGAAAGTATACCCAAGTGTATCTTGAAAACTCATCAACAATGACAAGTGTATACTTCTCATCTTGGATTGATCGGGGACCGACAGGTCCAAAGAGATCCATGTGCAGAGTGAAGGCGGCTTTGATGGAGAAATTTTGTTTGGTTTTGAAAGATGCTCTATGGTGTTTACCTTTCTCACAAGTGAGCATGGTTTGTCTTTGCAAAGGTTTAGGCAAACCTTCACCTTTGGGACGAATGGACCTTCATTAATACATTTTATGTAGTAAGGTTCCATTCGATCAAATAGCAAAGCATTCGCTTTTCCATTTGTTGAATTTGCCAACTTCAAGTCGAGGGGCATTAGGCGTATAAGCTCCACCCTTTTGTCGACTAGTTGGGGTACATCAAAATCGACCATTTAGGATCCTAATTTAAAACTTTTGAGCGGCCTAAAAGCGAGTTTTATAATTAGCCTTGCTCGATACCACTTGTTGTTCCCGTTCACTATCGTTTAAAGCAGTTTAGAAATATAAAACAAGTTAATAGTGAACAATGGTGAAATTAACGTAAGTAAAACACACTAGATAATTTTCAACATCATATTCTTATTAGAAATGATAAGTAAAGAATCGTTACCCAAGTACTTGAATAGCACTTGGGATTGAAATGACAAGGTTGGTGACTCCTCTCTAAGCTCGGGTTAAGTATGAGCACAACTCTTAGAGCCCATTGAGCTATCTCGGGGATAAAGTTGTATTTGGAGGAGTGAAAAAGAAAACTGCGTGTGTGTGTTTTACAATTCACAAGCTTAATCTTTTCACTCCATCTCTTATGCTATTTATACATGTATGATATTTGACTCTTTCCTAAGTGACAACCGACATCATCTGTAAGACAAAATCTTGATGTATTTTGTCTGCATTCTAAAGACTATTCTAGGTAAGAGACAAGACTACTTTCCTAAGTCCGGTGATGACATTGAGCATGATCTTTTGCTATTCGAGGAAAGTTGACTTTTGTTGATAAGTACCGTCTTATCGATTCAAACTTATCCGCCATGTCCCGCTCTTTCTTGGTCTTTACATCCTTGGTCTTCTACTTGATTTGTCTTGATGTAAGTAGTTGGAGAGAGTCTTAGGGATTGATGAGTTATTGTCATCACTCACTGAATCCATCATCTTCTTGACCGAGTCTTCACCCTTTAAGTTTCGCCTTCGAGTGGAGAGACTTCTTCTTCGCCTCATCACGAGTATCACGAAGATGACTCACCGAGACTATGCACTCAATGACTGTTAGTGTTAACGGACTAAACACGGGCTATTTTCTATTCAAATCCTAGATTAAGGGGTTTGGGTATTTACTGAACCCAACAAAATCCCAATCAAAATCCCCCTTTTAGTGACAATAGAATTTGGAATAAATCCGCACACATAGCTCTTGGGACGACCTCGGCTTTACAGATTACTACACAGCACACGACCGGGTTCTCTGCCCGTTAGTGCATTAGGTAGACCATAGGTAGATGAGTTATTATAAATATTAGAACATGTTCTGAAATCCATCATCACCAATGTTATTTCATATTAATTGACCATTAATATATTTACAATAAATATGTAAACTACAATCTCGAGCTATTGTGTGTGACCCTAATTGATCATATATCTCACTATGGAGTTCGTGGTAATCAGACATTCAAGGTCAAAAATACTTTGCCAGAAAAGAAATTTTACACAAATTTTATAAATTATCCAATATTATCTTGATAATATTACTCAAATCTCTACTATTTATAGAGAGTATATATTTTTTCTTGAATTTTGAAACTTGAAACTTAAATTAATGTAGTTTAGCTAAATTACCGACTTGACAACTTAAATTATGACTTTTCTTAATCAATTATAAACTTCAAAACTTTTTATAAACACACACTATATTAAATTTAAAAACAAATGCTTTGCATAAAGATCGAACCAAAATGAGGATTTCACAAATATAATTATTTGCCGCTATACATCGTCTCTTTGCACGGATATTCGTCTAATTCTAAGGCTAATGCTAATGGTTCGGTTGGTTGACCCCCAACCGAATTGGTGACCACAATATCCCCACTAGCTCAACCGGATTGGTGATCGATCCCCCAACCTTTCAATTGTTTTGGTTTGTCAGCCAACCACATATTTCATTTTCTTTTGTGTGTGTGAGTGTGTTTTTTATTAGTTTTTGTGGGGAATGTTTTTGGTTGTGATTGCGGTCGCCTTATTAGAAAATTGTGGTTGAGTGTAGTTTTGGAGAGAGAAAGCTTATGTGGCGCTGATGTGGCAGGGGGTGACCACAATATTTATGGTTGCCATTAGAGCAAAGGGTGTGGTAACCTTAAGTTAAATCTTAACACACTGCTACCTCTTCGCCACATCCATCAGCTTTAACTTTTTCACCTTAACTAAAAAAAACACCCCTTATCATAACTCACCCTTAACTCATTTTAAATCACTTTAACTCAAATATTTTTAAATTCAACCCCTAAACTAAAACTAATACTTCATTTAATAAAAAACATAACATTAAATCTTAAACATTACAATACGAAATATAAAATAACCAAAAAAAAATTACAATGAAAAAAAAAATTGAAACATAGCAAATTTAAAAACATACGAATTACAAATACTTATTCATCGTCTTCGGACTCTTGTTGTTGTTGTCGTTGAAGATGGTTCTGCCAAATATGCTCCATAAGGTCTAGTTGGAGTTGAGTATGGGTTTCTCGGTCGCGTATTTCTTTTGCCTTGCGACGATGGGTATCACATCTTTCGACCCACCTTTTCTTGCCTCATACGTGCTGACGAATCCATCCACATTTCGCCATAGTCACGTAATGCAAACTTTTGATCTTTTAAAATCATGTTGTGCAAAATAATGCAAGAATACATGATTCTATGTGTCTTGACAAGTTCCATTTGACGTGCCGGTTGTTGTAGTATACCCCAACGTCCTTGAAGCACACCAAAAGCACGTTCAACATCCTTTCGTGCAATTTCTTGTTTCATTTTAAAATGACCATGTTTTTCGTCAGTTGTTGACGAGAAGGATTTGACGAAAGTTGCCCACTGTGGGTAAATTCCGTCAGCCAAGTAATATCCCTGTTCATACCTGGTTCCATTTACCATATAAGGTGCTCTTGGGGCAAGTTCAGCAAGAATGTCGTCGAATAACGGAGAGTTATCTAAAATATTAATATCGTTATTCGCCCCCGCCATCCCAAAAAATGCATGCCAAATCCATAAATCTTGCGAAACAACAGCTTCAAGCATAATTGTTGGGTATTTTTATCACCCATCCCAAATTGCCCTTGCCAAGCCACCGGACAATTTCTGCATTCCTAATGCATGCAATCAATGCTACCAAGCATTCCCGGAAAACATACCACTCTTCATATCTTTGATAAATATTTTGAATGTCTGACCATGTTGGTTTTCTTAAATACTCCGGCATAAACAAATCAATAACGCACTTGTTAAAATTATCAAGACAATCACGCGAAGTATGCTCACCCATTTGCAAATATTCATCAAACGCATCGGGTGCGGTGCCGTACGCCAATTGGCGTATGGCAGCCGTACACTTCATAAGAACACTTAAACTCATTCGACCCGTAGCATCGGGTGATTGGCTAAAGAATTTAAAATGATCTAGAATAAATTCGGAAGTATAAGATTCAATACCTTCGACTATTTGTAGAAATAGTTTCCGGCTCGTACGAAATCTTCTTCAAAAATTCCGGTTCGTATACTTAGAACCTTGAATGAAATAGTCGTTACGCAAAGCGTTCTTGAAGCTCACCTTCACAATATATCGGGTTACGAGTCACGCGAGGTTGGTCGCTTGTTCCAAACTGGCGATATTCGACACGGTCATCATAAAATCAAAGTCAATTTCGTCATCTACGTCTGATCATTGTTGAGGTAATTCGTCACTTTGATTCGGATCCATTGTGAATGAACAAGATTTTTTTTTGTTATAGAGGAAGTATATACACTTTGATATTTAGTAGTGGAAGTGTGAAAAAAATTATGTGTTAATTGGGTATTTATAGTGGTGGGAAAATGGTTTTGAAATTTTTTATTATTTTTTTAGGCAAACTAGCCATTGGAAGTTTGAGAGGGTAAAGTGAAAATGTTTTTAAAATGTAACGGTAACATTGTGTGTGTAGGGGTAGAAATGATTTTTTATTTATTTAAAGTAGCAGCTTAACGCTGCGTTAGTGTCCCAACGAGCCCACGTTAACACGCATTTAACATAGAAACACGATATGGGTAACGCACTTTAACACGCCTGCGTTAAAGCTTAACGCCAGTGATGCGTTACCATAACCTTTTCTCTTAGCAGCGGCCTAATAATGTCTAATTAAGAAAAATAAAAATAATTTAAAAGCATTTTATAAAAAAATAAAATAAAATTTAGAGCATCTTCATTTACAACATCAATCACACTTAGGTGTTGTTTGTTTGTTAAGAGGCTCTGACTCTGAATCTGATTCGCACATCTGAATCTGACTGTGTGGTTGAGAAATTTGAATCTGATTCCAACTTAATGTGAATAAGTGGTTGAGAAATCTGAATCTGATTGATACAAAAGTGTTTGTTTTGTAAAAGTATTTGAATGTGTTAGATTATTAATGTTTACAATAAAAATATCTAACAATTTTTACTAGGCGTGAAATTTTTTCACCCGCTACAAAATATGATTTGACACGACACAATAATAAACAGGTTATGGTTGTGATTAAATGGGTGGTCGACACGATTAACACGTTTATAACGAGTCTGGTTTGGCTTGACATTCTCAACACATCAAAACATGTTTAGGTTGAGATTTAACATTTTAACACGAATTAGCACCCTAGTTATTATTATGTTGTACATCCTTTTTTGTGCGATGATTCTCCTTAAACGTACATTTTCAAGAAAACAAACAAAATAAACAAAATGGAAAGAAAACTAAGTATAAAAGATTAAAAAAAAAAAAAAAAAAGGTTATGAAACATTAAGAGGTGTTATAACACCTCTTTAACATCTAGTTCAACAAGATGTTTTTACCTCTTACCGCCTCTTAGTGATTAGAAAAAATCAAACACTTTTAATCTTGATCGCCTCTTACTGCCTTTTAATGAGGGAAAAAAAAACAAACATACTTTTTTGTCTAAATATCTGATTGCATCTGACTCAGTCGATGTTACTCCTTGAGCTAATTTCCTATTGTTTTCGCGCATTAAGCTTAGGAATACGTTTATTTGCTAATATGATGGCCGGTCATAGTTTAGTAAAGATTTTAAGTGGGTTCGCTTGGACTATGCTATGTATGAATGATATTTTATTTTTTATAGGGGATCTTGGTCCTTTATTTATAGTTCCTGCATTAACAGGTCTGGAATTAGGTGTAGTCGAAGGGGCTGTTTGGTTCACCGTATTTGGATGGTTTTTAATGGGTTTGACATTGAAATACAATTGTATAATGTGTTTGGTTGATAAAAAGGAAAGAGAATTTGCCTTTATAATACTGAGAATGGGCGATATATAAAGCAACCCCACATGGGATGAATTACAAAACCAGTGGGGACACAAACTATTAACTGTTGAGTTGGACAAATATACCCATTCTCCAACATTACATATTTTTGTACGGTTCTTCTTCATTGTTTTTCATTGTTCTCCATGACCATCTTCTCAAATTTCATTTGCCATAATTATTTTTTAACATCATCTTTTTTCTTGTAAATTTCATCTATGAATAATTTTTCTTTATCATTTACTTATCTTTACTTGTTGTAAGTTTCAACTTTTATTTTCACTCATTTATATCTTCGTTACAAAAACTGATTTGGGTAATAGGGAAATCAATTAGAAATAGGCGTTCTTTTATTTAAAAGATTCGGATTTCGATTTTAAAGGAAAAAAAATGTTTTTCAAGAACGGATTTTGTCTCCAAGAACACGATCTAGGGTTTAAAAAATCAATTGTTTTTAATTTTACATTGTATGCAAATCTTTTTAAATACAATTATTATTATGAATTTGTTTTTTGTATAAAGTTGGTAAATTATTGGTATTTTCTATTGGGAATTCCATTGTTGTTCTTTTAGTTTTTGAGCTACTGGGATAATTTACAGTAATAAAAATTGGTTTTGATGTAAAGGGCAATAATGTAATCAACTACTATATCAGTCTCAATCTTGAACAAAAATCTTGTGAACCAAACAGAAAATGGGTTTTTCTTTGTTGGGTTTTTTAATACTCCATTATTTGAATTTGCCAACAATTGAAATTCCATGATTTTAAATTGAATGAACCAAACACCCCCTAAGAGGAAGAAAAACAAACTCAACCTTACTTCACACCCTATAATCCAAACTCCAAAGTTTTTACTATCCTAATTCCTTTTCCTCACCCTTGCTGAACCACCGCCTCTTTTGCTACAACTCCTCCCTCACACTCCCACAAAACACACACAGAAACACCAACACAATGTCCACAGCAACCGACTCAGCAGCAGCCACACTCCCAATCGAACCACAATCAATAAAAAAACTCAGTTTCAAATCTATTAAACGCTCTCTCGATCTCTTTTCACCTAATCATTCTCAATTACCCCCTCCTGATACCCTCAGGTCTTTTTTTTTCAAACCCTAATATTTTTTTATACAGTTTGTGACTTTATTTATATACTAATGTGACATAATTGTTTCTTTTCTTTCTCATTGTTGCAGTAAGAAGATACGAATAAACCATAAGGTTAGTTTTTAGCTATAATGACACGTGTTTTATTTAGTTTATGATATATTGTTTGGTATTGATGTGTATTGTGTTATTCAATAGGTTGCGGTTGAGTACGGTGGAATAAAAAGCGGTGCGAATCAGCCGGAGAAGAGTTCGGTGGGCGCCGTCCAGTTCGACTGCTCTTGTGCTAGCAGGTATATATACAGGTTTCTGTTAATGGTGACTATGTATTGCGATTTGGTGGAAGAAAATGCTTGGGTTTGAATAAGGTTAAGTTTAGTATTAGCTTTTCGGTTATAGATAGTGGCATAGGAGAGCTACCATACACTTATAAAACATATAGAGGCTGTTACAATTTACTTTGTCTATTGTAGAGGTAGTTGATGAATGACGAGTGATTATTGTTTAGATACTTCGGGTTGCTCATGGCGCAACTGTAGCTTTATTGAACTATTTTTGTTGATTGTGTAGTGGATTAGAGTAAGTGTAGGAGTGCAGTGCATTTAGTAAGATATTAGCGCGAAGGCATCAATATAACAGGTTACTCGGAAAGCTCTACATGTATGTGCCATCTGTTACAGTCTTTAAAGAAATGGTCGTAATATGTAAATTATGTGTACACACTACACAGTATATATATATATATATATATATATATATATATATATATATATATTGCACAATGATGTTAGATAATAGTCTAAACAGTTAAAAATTCCCATACAGGATTACAGGTAGAAGTATTTGTAAAGCACCTTTTGTGTTTTCTTTTATTGTTCTACTTAAAAGTTAAAGCCTATATGACATCAAAAACCTTACGTAACCGCCCCGGTTTATAGGATGCGGTTTCATGAATTTTTTAGTTTTTAAATGTAGCTGTTTATATTTTTTATGTTAGCAACTTGGATATAAAACTATATAGGACATATAACTTTGCATCTTTTAGTCTTATATGTGCTCAAAAGTTAAGTTCTTAGTCTTTCTGATACAACCAAAGTGGTACTTTGACCAATTAACATCATCGGCAGGATAGTAAAGAGTTGCAAAAAAACAGTGCTGTGATATCACTATGATGAGAAGTGTCAATCTTTTGACTTATACCAAACTTATATCTATAGGTACTGAGAGTTCTAAGAAGGCTGGTGGTCAGAGTGATTCAGCAATTACGCCTGTTCAACCGAAGAATCTGTAAGCATTATTCTATATTCGAATGGGCATGTTTGTCCCTAGATTGATTATATTGTATATCTTTAGTTTGTAGACTGATTTGGTTATGTTAATTGCTGTTTGGCAGAGGTGACGGTAGTTTGACAGGCAAAAGTACTGCAGTCGTTCCTGCTCACATGGGTTCAGAAAGGTTAGAATTTGCTTTTAAAATTTTAACACATATTGAGGAACTTGTCTATCTCTTTTCTCTAACTATGCATACATGTCTAATATGAAACTTATCTGTTTACCTCAGCTCCTTTTAGTATCTGTAACAAATCACGATCTCTTGTTAAATTTTGTCCTCCTTTTCCTAATAGTTCATATTGTTTCTTTCAGGAATCTATCTACTGCAGCCCTTATGGAGCGAATTCCTAGCAGGTGGCCACGTCCTGAATGGCATGCTCCATGGAAGAACTACAGAGTAAGAATCTTGGCCTTAGCATTTTTTTTTTTTTTTTTTTTTAAATTTAATTTAATTAATTTATTTATTTTCTGTTTGCATCCTATTAAAGAAGGATTCTTTTTTACTTGTCTATATAGTTTCTGTGACTCATGCTATAGATTTAGGACAAGAAATTGACCTTTATGTGGTAAACAAGAATAATTAAATATACCTCCTCTGTCCCTATTTTATTGTCCACAAACTCCAAAGGAATTTGTTAAAAATATGTTTTAAGTGTAACTTGTAGTTAATAACATGTCATTTTATTCTTGCATTCAATACACCGTTAAGTTGCAAAAATCCAATACTGGCAATACATTAAGAAAATTGGAAAAGCTAACAAATTTTAACTACTCGTATTGTTTACTAAAAGTGACTATTTTATTAGGAACAAATCAAAATAACGAAGTGGACAATATATTTGGGACTGAAGGAGTTAACTATTGTTTTCACTTTTTGTAAGCCAGATTTTTTGACTCTATGCTCAGTTGGTGTTTTTAGTGTAAAATTAGTATATTATTACTCAAAATATAGTATCTGCAGTCTGGCTCTTGGATTTACATATTTCTGTGATAGTGATGTGCATATTTGATTCTTGGCCTTATTCCTGCTTATTACTTTTTTAGTTTTGCTTGTGCCTACCATACTGAGCTAATATATGTATTTGCAGGTCATTAGTGGCCATTTGGGATGGGTGCGATCTATTGCATTTAACCATGACAATGAGTGGTTCTGTACAGGTTCTGCAGATCGAACAATCAAGGTAATCATTTTTTATTGTTTGCAGTGCATACTAAGGAACACATAGGCTTTGGCCCAGTATATTTCATATGTATGGTTCAAAATCATTGTTGCTTAAAAGTGTACCAAGTTCTTTTAGAAGGAATCCAGCCTTATGTGACAAGGTTTTAAGTTATGACGTGTTCTGGGTGAAGTATTTTAAAAAATACGTGATAGAAACTGTAAGAATTAGTTAACAGGTTACTAGTTAAGTATATATTCTCTAATTTGATTTGGTTAATTTACTTATTATTTGTAAGAAATTATAGATACACAAGCTTATTTATTGTTCAGACTTTTTGAATTATTAAGAGAGTCTTTTCTCGGACGCATATAATGGGATATTAGAACCAGGCGTAAATGTATCAAATGTACCACGTATGCAAACAATTATGGGATTTATGAATGTCATTGACATGCCAAATCACACCATTTCTATTTAAACTGGTATGGTCCTGTAGATTTTCACCCAGTTCACCTATAAATTGGTAAAAAAAAACCAACACCAATTTGAGTTTACAATTCTATATGAATCCACTGGAATTTTGTATCTGCCAATTTGTATCCTTAATCTGTCACTAAATGATTGTTATTGATTTTGGACAGATTTGGGAAACTCATTCAGGAAAGTTAAAGTTGACTCTGACAGGACATATTGAGCAAGTTAGAGGTTTGATTTTAAACTAACCAGTTATTTACCAATGATCTCATCTTGCTATATTTTGTGGTCTTTGCATATGAACAAAAATTCAATTATGTGTATTGCAGGTCTTGCGGTAAGCACCAGGCATACCTACATGTTCTCTGCTGGCGATGACAAACTAGTTAAATGCTGGGATTTAGAACAGAACAAGGTTTTGATTAAATACTTACCAACATTTTTTCGCTTTCTTGTTTGTTCAAGTAATCGTAATGGAATTTGCCTTCTTACTATTTTTATGATTATTTTGTTTTGAAAGGTTATCCGATCATATCATGGCCATCTAAGTGGTGTATATTGCTTAGCACTTCATCCCACTATTGATGTTTTGCTTACCGGGGGACGTGATTCTGTTTGTCGGGTATGAACTCAATCTGTTTAGATGTTAATTTCAAAATATCTAAAAAAATTGTGTGTATACCAAATTAGCCATCAATTCCTCAAAATTCATCTGGGTACTAAACTTATTTCTATGCGGAAGTTTTTTCCCTTCAAATGCCCCAATACTGCAACAAACGAAATTTTAACTACACGAAAGCAGTTCAATTCTGCAAAAACTTTGCAACAACCAAAAAATAAATAAAAAATAAAAAAATGGAACTTTGCAATAAGTATATCTGGAGAGTTTATGGCTATTTGTTATGAATACAACATTATTGGCTATTATGTCAAAACCGTATATATTTTGATCATT
Organism: Chrysanthemum lavandulifolium; assembly: GCA_022545495.1. NCBI lineage: Eukaryota > Viridiplantae > Streptophyta > Magnoliopsida > Asterales > Asteraceae > Chrysanthemum > Chrysanthemum lavandulifolium. The sequence continues at coordinate 217,640,096 of CM040241.1, forward strand.
CTCACTTTTTAGTTAATGAACTGTGAAGTAAACATATGGTATGGCAATTTTTCCAGGTATGGGATATTCGCAGCAAGATGCAAATTCATGCCTTTTGGTCATGATAATACAGTCTGTTCTGCTTTTACTCGATCTACGGTATGCAATCCATTCAGTTAATGGTGTAGCAATAACTTCTTTATACATTATTTAAGAGCTTAAGACGATGACACATCTTCTTACAGGATCCTCAAGTTATAACCGGCTCGCATGATTCAACCATTAAGTTATGGGATCTAAGATATGGTAATATATCTATGAAATATTGTTTCATTTGACGTTTGTATATATGTTATCTTGCCACTGGATTTAATTTGGTCACTAATCTTTTAGGTAAGACAATGGCAACTCTAACGCATCACAAGAAGTCCGTTCGTGCATTGGCCAAGCATCCTACAGAGTATGTAGCTTTACTTCCTATTGGTTTATATAAGATTATAATTATAATCTCAATATGCATATTTTTGTTGGTGTTTTAATTTGTATCATTGTCTTTGAAATTGCAGGGAGAGTTTTGCTTCAGCATCTGCCGATAATATTAAAAAATTTAGCCTCCCAAGAGGGGAATTTTTGCACAACATGCTGTGAGTTTTTAATCCATTGTTATAATATTAAAAAATTTAGCCTCCCAAGAGGGGAATTTTTGCACAACATGCTGTGAGTTTTTAATCCATTGTTATATTAATGTCAAATACATCTAATTTATTGGTTATTCAAAAAGAAAGCACAAAAAAATAAAAAATAAATAAATAAATAAAATAAAATAAAATAAAATAAAAATAATAATAACCTGGCATGTTTTGGGCTTTCTACCTACAGTGTCCTATAAGACATCTATAGAATAAATGCATATTTATATTGAAATTTCAAAAATTTAGAAAATAGAAGCCCTTCTCTGTTTATATTAAATCATTACAAGTAAAGTTGTAAATTTTTTTGTTTTTCATCTGCAGCTCCCAACAGAAGACCATAATCAATGCAATGACAGTCAATCAAGAAGGCGTCTTGGCTACCGGAGGTGACAATGGGAGTTTATGGTTCTGGGACTGGAAAAGCGGTCATAGTTTTCAACAATCTCAAACAATCGTTCAACCCGGTATGTGCCTTTTAACCCTTTATATAAAAAAAATGTCTAGCTAAAAGGAGTTTATGGTTCTGGGACCGGAAAAGTGGTCATAGTTTATGTATGTATGTCAAATAAATAAATTTAGCTAAAAAAGGGAAGGGGTCAAAAGGATTGTAAGTTGCCCAGCGTCTATTTTAATGTCATACAACCTCTTAAATTATTTTATTCAAAGATTTAGACAAACACCTTTATTTGTCTATCAGACAAACACCACACAGTAATTATTACACCTTTATTTTACAATCGTAGCTTTTGCAATTATCATATACTTTTTTAGAGCTTTGTACTATTAATCTTAATTGAGGCAATATGGAGACCTTAATCAATTGTGTATACTATTAGAAATGGACACTAATTCTCGGACATGCACAAGGAGTAGCAGAATTGTTTTTCTCATCTTAAAAAGCACACGTTTCATTCAAAAGAAAAGCTTATCTGCTCCTGAGTTAAAACATGAAAGCAGATAAAGGAGAAGAAAAAAGAGAAAATAAGAGAGTAATAAGTACAGTTTTGTTTGTGTGACTCGCCCACTAATCTGAATCTTGTATGATATCTTCTGCAGGATCATTGGATAGCGAGGCTGGGATTTATGCACTATCTTATGATATCACTGGGTCGAGGCTCGTCACATGTGAAGCAGACAAAACAATCAAGATGTGGAAAGAAGACGAATATGCCACCCCCGAAACTCACCCAGTCAACTTCAAGCCACCTAAAGATATCCGTAGATTCTGAATGTTCTACAGGGTACATTTTGGAAGAATTTTTTCGGATTTAGTTGAACTGTATTGTAATTTGAGCTGTTTAGTACTACCTCAAGTAGTGTTATTTCTAGGGTTAATGAGAGATGTGGTGATACAAATAGGACCAGTGAAAAGAGAGTATTTGCAGGTCACCTGTGAAAATATTGTTCCTGAAAGGTTAAGCAACATGCAAGTATCTCTACATGATATGGGTGGTTCTAAAACATGTTATTACTTGGTCCAGGACAAATTGTTTTGAGGAACCAAAGTGTCCTCCTTCATATGACCTAACTTAAGCATTGTATGTATAATTTTTTGCTTTTCTTGTTACTTTACTTTTTCTTTTATTTTGTAACGAGCACCGCTATATATCCTCTTTAAAGTTTTCCTTAATTTATTTTCTAAACCATAGTTGGCATTTGGAAAATTCATAAGAGGGGTTAAGCAATTCGGCCGATGAAACTCTTCAGCCCTGCCACACCGATGAAAACTCGGCCATATGCTCTTAGTTATCTTTCATCTTTTTACTTGTTATTATGGTTCGGAAAATCGTCAAGTTCAAATTTAGTTTCGTTTTCTGTTTGAAGTCGTAAATGAGCCATTTCATATTAGTGTGATAGCAATGCCTATGGAAAATCCCAATTTGTGATTCAAGTCTAAACACGTGCCATCACTTTCAAAGTCATTCATTCTTATGTTCTTCAGCCAGACAATCCAAAGTCAGATGACTTTTATCTGTTTTAAAAAAAAGGATTGAAGAAATAGGAGTGGAAGTGAGGCACCTACGTGGCAAAATTTTGTCCATTATAAGTGGCTAAGCTGACCTGGCAATTTGCAACAATTTGAACAAGAGTACATATATCTTCTTCTTTATTTGCTGAGTTGTTAGTTGCTCTTAACAAACATAACAAAATGACAAGTGCAGCTGCAACTGCACTGACCTCCTCCACAAAAGTGGATTATTTGGCCTCGATAATCATCATCATCATCACCACTTAGTGAAAACCAGTTTCAGTTATAATCATCTTCATGGTAGACAACAACAACGGTTGGTTGTATTAGCTTCTTCATCACCTCCTCCTAGTGGCAACAGCGATGATAGAACTAAAAAAGGCGATCAACAGGTGTTGGTTATATTTAACATTTTTTGTTTAGCTTGCTTATTGACAACTTGAATTTTGAAAATCACTTTTATTTGCTTACGAGTTTATCAACTTGTGCGTTTGCCTCTCTTTCTTTGTGTGGTATGTTTGCGTGTTTGGGCGACTGAACGCCGTGTGGTTAGATGAAGCAGAGTGACAATCTGTTTAATATGGCTTATCGGCTTTTCCAAATTCAACAAGTCTATAAATGTGGAACTAAACACCATGGAATCTCCAATTCCTTAAATATGGGTCATATGTTGTCCCACTTTATGTCCATAGTTATTTAATCCATATGTTGGATATACTGGTGTAAAATGAAATGTGATTTTCTCAGCTTGATCATGTGCTGTTTTACTAAGTTTGGTATCATCATTAGATAGATAGATGATGGTTAATGTTAGAGATAGGGTATTGGTTTCATGATAATCATTTATGTAAACGGGTAAACAGAGAGGGATCCATGTTCAGGGTACCCGGGGAAAGTCGAGCCTTTTTGGCTCAGATGTACGTGGCCTAACCGGTATTCCCGTGGCCATTTCTGGACTTTTCCCTAGCCATCCCAAGATGTTCACCTAACGAGGTTTGAACCCGGGTCTCTTCTAAGAACTTCGGGACACCTTATCACTAGGCCACCTTGGAGATGGTAATCACCGATGTGCTTGATAAATCTTAGAATCGTGTATAAATGTTCACTTTGCTCCCATATTTTGCATTGGTTACACGAAGTTTATACTGAGAAAATCTAAATACAAACACTCAAGTCTAGGAAAAGAAAATATGAGCAAAACATTGAATATTGTTAGGTTTCTCATGTGTCCTACAATGAGGACAGAATACATTCTGTTATATCCAGAAAACTAGTTTGACAGTTATGGCGGTTAGAGCAGTTGGCGGGAAACCAACAGTTGTGTTTGTTGACTTACAGAATACTTGCGGGAAAAAAAGAGAGTAAATCAGCTAAAAGTACCAAAAATATTGTTTGGATCGGGGCGCTGTCCCTTGACCGCTGTTATTCGTTTTGGGCGGAATCAGTTTAGCTTACACGAGTTTGCATTTTGCACCTCTTAACTCATAGCTGAGCTTCACCTGAAATCCCTTCGGTCTCAAGTAGAAAGTAGATCTCAATTACGTTAGATGGATGTTGACACTAAAATTCCCAAAAATTACGGATATCATTTATCTTCAGCCTTGGTTGTTTGTTCTTTATAATACTGCACTTTTTTCATATACTTATTGTCAAGTATATGTTGATGCAGAAAGCTCTTGTCAAGGATGTGGAAGATGCTGCTAAAGCTACCCCAGAAGTAATTACTCTCGCTAAACTTTATTTGTGTTGTGTGTGTGTCTAAGGACTTCTTTTTTCGAGGTTTATCTCAGATTATTATAGTTACGTTGAATGGAATTCTGTAACATATAAGCCGCTTGTTTAGTTTTAGTTCCATTAGGTATTTAACCGGATTAACGGTTATTATTTGCAGATGAAAACAAGTGCGATGAAGACGCTAGTTGACGCCAGCCCGGTTGGATTAGGGAGACGGTCGAGACAAATATTCGATGAAGCATGGCGAAAATTTTCTGAATTGGGACAGATCTCAAGGACAATCCGCACCAATGACGAGAACAGCCTTCTTATCCAGGAAAGCGGTCCTATGTGTGAATTTGCAATACCTGGGGCTCAGAACACAACTGTTCTCGTTATTGGTGCTACTAGTCGTGTTGGTCGTATTGTTGTCCGCAAGCTCATGCTCAGGGGCTACTCGGTCAAGGTATTTCCACCTTATTAACTTATCATGTTAAGCTTATGCCTTATATAAGCTTATTAGCTCATCAGTTTGAACTTATGGCTTATCTAAGCTCAAATTGATAAGCTGGTAAAGCCCACCCCTGCGTAGAATAATCAAACTTCGGAAGTTCGGAACATCATAACCTATTACGTAGTACTTAATACAAGCTTAACCAAATGCCCCCTTAAATTAACAATTTCCAGTTATTTTAAACCTATTTAAAATGTGTCTGGGATTGTTTATTTTTTCTTCTTATGCTTTTATATTTATATAAAAGCTCAAAATAAGTACTTAAAGGAACAATGTTTGAGTTTTGTTACGCTGTAAAAAAAATGCTAAAATAGTTAACAAGTGGATAAATGAATGACGAGAGAGCCCATTTGCACATGTTCGTGGGGTTTTAAAGTTATATATGAAGGTAAGGGATATGTTCTAGTATTATTTTAAATAAGCAGGCTGGGATGATCCAAACTGATTTTCTGCTAAAAAGTAAGCAGACTGGTAGATAAACAGCAAACTATAAGCTATCCCAGACACCCTCTTACTTTTCTATAAATTAGGCTCTAATAAGGAATGCGGATCAAGAAGTCATGGACATGCTGCCAACCTCTGTAAAGATTGTGATTGGGGACGTTGGAGATCCTGCAGCTCTGAGAAATGCTGTTGAAGGTTGCAACAAGATTATCTATTGTGCCACTGCTCGTTCTTCTATAACTGTCGATCTCAACAGAGTTGATCATCAGGGTGTATACAACCTCAGCAAAGCGTTTCAGGTCCTTTTTTTCTTCATGCTTCTTGGAAAATACAGACTTATTAGGTTTTAATCACAAATGTTCCATGTTCGATGTATGTTTTGGGCTTATCAAGTGAATTTGAAATGTCAATACACTGAGAAACTAATTTAAGAAAGCTTATTGTTTTTCGGGTTGTTTCAGGACTACAACAATAAGCTAGCTCAGTTGCGAGCTGGAAAAAGCAGCAAAAGCAAGCTTTTACTCGCAAAGTTCAAGTCTGCAGAATCATTAAAAGGGTGGGAGGTTCGCAAGGGAACTTATTTCCAGGATGAAGCTGCCGCTAAATATGATGGAGGAATGGATGCTAAATTTGAATTCAGTGAGAGTGGAGATGCAGTTTTTTCAGGTAAACATTTCTAAACACTGAAATAAAACCCCACGTCTTCCGATGGTGATTACATTTCAGCATATACCATTTTGATATAGGTTACGTATTTACACGAGGAGGATATGTGGATCTGTCAACTAAGCTATCACTGCCTCTTGGTAATACATTAGACAGGTATATCTCATATAGCTAATGGCATTGAGATTACAATATGTGTACTCTTGCTTCAATTGTTAAGTCCCAACTTCAGGTATGAAGGTCTCATACTTTCGATAGGGGGAAACGGAAGGTCATATGTCTTAATTCTTGAATCTGGTCCTACAGCAGACGCAAGCCAGAGCAAACAATACTTTTCTAGAATTAGCACCAAAGTAGGGTTTTGCAGGGTGAGCAGTCTTCTTATCCTTCGGTCAGTAAATGTCTGGTCAATGGTTATGTGCCATTTAACAGTTTTATTATAACTTGTCTGCTTATGACAGGTGGGTATCTTACCTCTGATATTTGTCTTGCTAGGTAAGAGTACCATTTAGTTCGTTTCGGCCAGTGAATCCAGCTGATCCACCATTGGATCCTTTCCTTATACACACCTTGACCATACGCTTTGAACCTAGAAGACAGGTATTTTCTCCTTATACAAATTCTTCAGTCCCATGTTACTCATATATGATATAACCCATGGTTTTCCTTTGTGTTATCAACTATGATAGTCATTTTATAGTAGATTTCACTGGTTTTCTTTCATCCTTTCACCCTGGTAGGCTTTTAGCTTTACTATTTTTGGCGAAACAAAACAAGCACTTCTATCCCTAATTTATTTGAATGGGTGAATATAAGTTGTTTCATACATAATAGTCATATCGACTAGTTAAATTAACATTACGCTTTCAATTCTGATGGCTGAGTTGTTATATTAACTTTCAGAGACCTGCTGAAGGGGCTGTTGGAAATAACCAGGACTTGAGAAGCTTCCAAATGATATTGGAATATATAAAAGCATTGCCGGTGAGCAAGATCTTTATTGGTTTATAGTAATTTCACATCATGACTTTATTGCGAATATCCATAAATCTAGGCTTAAAGACAAACGGTATGAAGTTGGTACCTTTGGCATGAAATGATACTTAAAAGGTACTTTTAGAATCTGAACAGCAAACTGTTTTGCAGACCGGACAAGAAACGGACTTCATCTTAGTCTCATGTACGGGTTCTGGAATTGAACCTAGCAGAAGGGAGCAGGTTTTGAAAGCCAAGAAGGTCTGTACTTTCTTGGTATTTTCTTATGTTATAGTGTGCTACAACAAACTTATCTGTTGGTTGACATCTCTATAGGCCGGAGAGGATTCCCTGAGAAGGTCAGGCATCGGGTACACAATAATTCGCCCTGGTCCTTTGATGGTGCGTTCATTCAACATAGCTCTTTTCGCCATATATGTTTCTGTTTACCAACCATCTTTCCCTTGCATATGTAACAATCTTGTTTGGTTCTATTGTGCCTGTTGTATACCTTAACCATCTAATTTGCTTCTCACATTGGGTTTAATAGGAAGAACCCGGGGGACAACGAGCTCTCATTTTTGACCAAGGGAACAGGATATCTCAGGTGGGATAGTTATTACTAAATTACTACGTAATAAATAGTTCGTCATTGTCCATAATATGCTGCCTAAACTTAACATCATTGCTGCTTGTAGGGGATTAGTTGTGCCGATGTGGCTGATATTTGTGTAAAGGCATTGCACGACTCAACTGCAAGGAACAAGAGCTTTGATGTCGGTAGCATTATATTTATTTACTTTAATCTCAAATAACTGTGTTGGAATTGAGCCGTGATTTGGTTATGAACAGGTATGCTATGAATATGTTGCTGAGCCAGGGAAGGAGTTGTATGAGCTGGTAAGAGATGTTCATTTTGCACTTTTCCTGATTTAACTCACGGTCTTAAAAATACATCGGGTGACCGTGTGAACTTATTTGCTCAGAATCACCTACATGGCTACATTGGTTTTTTTACGCCATCTTATTTTAATAGCACTCGATACTTGAAACTGTGTTTCTAGGAAGAAAACTGATGTTTACATTTGTTTCCCTGCTTAGGTGGCACATTTACCCGACAAAGCAAATAACTACCTAACACCGGCATTATCAGCTTTGGAAAAGAACACATAATCATCTCATAGAGTGATGTTTGCTGTTATATATAGTTTGACATGGGATGATGTACATGGAGTTAAATACCTCATTCGCTACTTGTAAAGCTTCGATTTCAAACATGAAAGAAACAATTAGAACTTAAACCCCTGATGATCTTTGTTGTTGTATACCTGTATCATATAAACCACCTGAGAGAGTAATATCTGTTTATATACCTTTGTTTGCCCCGGGATAATGACAATGCAATTTTATACCTCCTTCACTGCTTGTTAGAGTTGTAATTCTAACACGATAACCGTGTGTAATAGATATTTAATACTTCCAAATAGTTAATGACTCGTGTAATATATGAATTCATTTTATATAACATTCTATAAAAATGTATGTTACCGATTAAAGTTTGCAATTTAACGGTGACAATATGACGATAACTTGATGTTGGTTTGAACAATGTTGCAAGCAATTATATCCTACAGGTACTCACTAAACAGCTAAACTTATCAGCTTTTGTTATCAAGTTAAAAGCTTTTGTTATCAGCTTTCATATGAATATACATTCATATCAAAATAACAATTCTTCACATTTTCTCGTTTTTCATTGCCTAAAATTTCATGTAACTCGAGGAAATAGTTAAGTCGAAGTACCACAACATGAAAAGTAATATTATACGATTCAACGTTTTTTCCTAGATTATCATTGATTATGATTAATCCCAGACAGCAAATATCCAACACAACATTGTATTGTAAAAGCTAGTGAGTTGATTAGCATCAACTTAATAAAAAGGTGTTCTTTAGAGCTTTATGGTAAAACTAAAACAGTGAGATGTACAAATGGGACCAGTGTTTGTTTTAGCATGTCTAAGAAAAGAGGGTATTTGCAGGTTGCTCATGAAAATATGCTTCCTGAAAGGTTAAGTAGCATGCAAGTATCTCTACTTATTTTACTCATGACATTGGGTTGTTGTAAAGCATGTTTTGACTTGGTCTAACACAACTTTTTAAGGACCAAAGTGTCCTCTTTAACATGACCAAACTTTAAATATGCCTTTTTATTTGTTGCTTTACTTTATTCTACTTTGTAAAATTCTTTTATCTCATCATTCTATTTAGTATTTACGTTTGAGTTGTTACTATCGACATCTTGTTGTCGACTTACTTTCTAAATAAAGATGATTTTGGGCGTGCACCAATGATATTATGATGTGCAAACAAACGTGTAGTTGAATTGTTAGTCAGGGCAAGAAAAGCTATTGGCGAGCACAAACACAATGGTTCATGTACCATGCATACCGTTTTTGGGTTGAGGGCGGTGCGCCCTTAATCCTGCTATTTTTTGGGTCTAAATTCATATTATGTCATGTAGCGTGTCGATTCATATGATCTCATATTAGTATGCCTCTGCACTATCTAACCGATAATAAAGCATGATATGAAATTCATTTGGTCTGGGTAAATCTTGCATACACAAAAATAATTTTACCTGCCTAGCGGAAAAGCTAAAACTTAACAAGAATGAAAATCTATGATATACTTATTAACCGCAAAAGTAGATGTCAAATCATTCGGATTATATACAATATATATGTTCAGATTGTCACATTCACAAATACGCCAAAGCATCGATGTGTCCAATCCTTGACGTAATATTTGAATTAAATCAACCATCTTCACACTTTTACATTATGTGTTTTTTGACATATGGTCATAGAGTACCAAGTAGTCACATTAAACTATCATCCTTTTACTTTATTTTGTGCTACACAGCTAAACGCTATGCCATTATAACAAGACTAGACAAAAACAAATTATCTGTACCATCTTATAAAGAGTTTAAGTTGTGTTTCTTATCTCAAACTTCAAAATTAATGCATCAACCAACTACAGACAAGCCTTCAATTTCAAATGGGTTTGTCTAACTTGTGACGTAGGGCACAAGTTAAACACACTAAAGTGACTGGGACTCACGAAAAGACTCAGAGATCCACACAAATGTATATTTTTTTGTATTTTTTTGTGAGTCTAAGTTTTTTTCGTAAGTCTAAATCCTTTGATATGTTTAAGGCACAAATTCGAAAAATCATAAAATTTTCATTTCCCTTTCCTTTGATAGTTTGACATATTTCAACTTACACAAACTTAAACACACACACTCACTCTGGCTCTCTGCTAAAAGTTATAAAAAATGAAAACCATCATTCACCACTAGAAAGCACAAAAATCATAGACACCAAGAACTATATCTAATGTCATTGTTTTATATCTACAACAATTAAGAAAAGAAAAAGCAAATTATTTATTTCCTTACACACTTTCATTTGTATCAAGGGGTCACAATAAAACTATAGAAGCTATCACCATATAGCATTAACGAACAGATAATTGGCAACTTGTTACTCAACAACTATTTTTTTCACTTTTTCTTAGGGTTTAGCCTCATGACTCTTCCATTTTATTTTATTTTTTCTAAAAAGCTTATTAGTATGCCATCATATATCAAATCGAAATTAGACAAATACAAAACACCATGGGAATACAACAATTATATATGATTTATATCTACACATTTTATAAGAAAACGGAAATTATTAATTTCCATTCATCTCGTCTTGTCAAGAGTACGAAATTAAATACCAACATCATTTATTGATAACGTTCTAACCAATTTAGTATTGACTTCTTTCATATGAAAAGTGCTAACTTCAATTCTTGAAACATCATAAATCTCCAACTACTTCAAAGATATACGTGGTATTTATTGTTGCCGGTGTTCGAGATACTCATTAATCAAGTAAATGTTTAAAAATAAAAAAAAATGTAGTAGTATTATCATATAGGAATTCGATGTTCTTGATCATCCATTGTTGTTTCAAAAAATGGCTGTCAAATTGCATGGTACAATTAAGATGTGTTGTGTTGAAACTAGCAGTTAGCAGTAAGCAGTTAGCAATAGTAATTAAGAGTAACAGTTTAATTTAAAAAAATATTTGGTAAAATATTTAATGTGTAAAATAATTGAATCTTAAATCTTAAACGTCAAACGCTAAATGTTTATTTAAAGAAAGTTGGAAACTAGCGTTTTATAATTTTATAAATGTATACGCTTTCTTCCAAACGAAACTTTTAATAATAATGTTAAATGTTAAATCTTAATCGCTTTAATATACTTTTAATTTGTATGCCAAACACACCCTTAGTTGTTAAAAAATCATTTTTTTTTTTAATTTCGCAAATGCTATCATGATTTTCTTTGTGAATTAGCCAGACATATCTTCTCTTTTTGAACTATCTTTTGGGACAATATTTGGTCAAACTTAAATACAAGTTTTCTTTGACGTACAAGCAAATATTTTCTGTTTACATGTAAGTTGATTGTTGCTATTTTAGGTGCTAAAGTACATTATACATTCATTCCTGATTGTCCTAGATGTTGCAAAATTTTATATGGAAAATTTCACTATTCAAGTTTACCCTTTTTACCTGTGCATGGCTATTATTTAACTTTATACTTTTTGATTTTTGTCCTCCATGAATTTTTATATAATGCTATTGTATGTAGGAAGTATGGTTCTTTTTCTAATGTAAATAAGTACAAGTATAAAAATATGGTGAAATGATTGAGACAGAAGTTGTGTGTTGGATGTGGGGACTTTCTGAATCATAAATTCTTTAAACAAAGGAAATTTGACTTAAGCGATTGATATTTTGCAAAATAACTATATTTGATCTTAGTTTCTTAGAAAGTTGTATATAATTAAAAATAATAATAATTCATTTATAAGTTTCAATGTTATTGCCTGGGTTATTGTAAATATCAATATTGTTTTGTAATTTAAAAACATGAATATTAATTATGGCTCCAAATCTTAAAAGAAGTTGTCTATTGATATGTTTTTTATTAATAAAAGATATTAAAAAGTTGGAATGTAATTATAGAATGTATAAATTGTCAAATGATGATGTCTTCTAGATGTCTCCTTTATGCAGTATTGCAGTCCATGTTGAGATGTTTCCATGGTTGTTTAAAGCTTATTTAAATGGGCTTATGTTTATGTAGCTCATCACTTTATATTTTTTTTATATATTTTACCACAATGTGTGATGACATATAATAAAATCTTATATGATCAATTTATTTACAGTACGCAAGAAGCCTTTTCAAATGATATGTAGTCCAGTAGTCCACAAACATACATTAGTGTAACTTTATCCGAATGCTAAGAAATACTTGTTGGTTGTATATTATATATAATATAATACAAGTTTCCTGACTATTGTAATCATAGAAATAAAATAGCAAACTTGATAACAAATCGGAAGTAATGTGACAATAGAAGAAGACTTGACCAAATGTTAAATACGAACCGTTGAATCTAAGTTGACATATATAACCAATTGTTTATCAGACATATGCTCAACCAAATAATTGTAGATGTTACTACTAGGATTCCTAACATATAGGCAGTTTAACTAAAATAAAAGCCATGATAACATGCAGTAGTTCGGCTAGGGTTGGAGATATTTGTAATTATATGTGTTTAGTCATAAAGTTTAGTCTATGAATATAAACTTAAACCATATGATAATTGATTTTTATGCGCTTGTTTATTATATCAACAAACATGATTTTAATTGCATCTTTAAAATATCAAAGCTGAATCATGCATGCATTTTTTTGTGAAGATTCTAGAAGTCCAAAATGAAATATCTTAAACAAATTAAACTCATATAAAGAAAAAACTTTTTTTTTTTAAACTTAAAAATTTTAAAAACAATAAGTTCAATTATACTATATAACATTCATTGAAAAGTTTTGAGAGCTGCATTGTTTAGAAGCCGCCGACTTGAAGATCGGCTTAAAGGAGTGGGGCGGCTTGAATGCACTGTGGAGTTGCGGCTTAAGCCGACACTGTTCACACGTCGAGCCGAGTCGAGCCGTCGGCTTGAAATGATTTAAATATGTTCTTAGTGAGTGGGGTTTTTGGTGGCTTAAGCAACCACTTGATTTCGTGGTAGGCTGCATGTTGTACACATATATTCAAAATATCGGTTCTAGATGTTTTCAGGGGAAACTTAGATCGGATTTTTCATTTGTTTGATTTTTTAATGTGATTCATTAGCTAGAAAAACATATACACACATAAACCGATTTTAGGTTTCGCTTAAATTTTGCAGTTGATGATCAAGTAATTGAGTTTGATTTTGGTTTGTGCTAAAATTAATTTATTTTTGCGCTTAATTTAATTATTGATTTTTGTTGTTTCAAATTAGATACATGTAATGGAAGTGAGGGTTGTAAGTTTATGCTCGAACCATCATCACGTAATATGAATGGTTGATCATTATTGTTAGTCTTTATGACTAATAGCGTTTTGTTTGGATTGTTTTGTTTTAGCATGTTAAATGTTTGCAATGGAGAGGCATTGTGGTTTTGCACTGAATCATTGTTGGCTCGAATCGACCCAAATTGTCTCTGACAAATTTAAACATAAAATAGCATAATACACCCTCTAAAGATCAGTGAGCATAAGTCTCTGATAAAGATCAGAAAGAGTGTCACTTCATAACTATCAATGTGAACATGATAGTTATCAAAAGTGAGAAACTTCATGATAGTTATCAGAAAACATGGCTCCCTGATTATTATACAAAAGGTGTTACTCACTGATAAAAGAAATCAGTGAGTGTTGTATAAAGCTCAACCAACTGTCTAGCTTCAGGTACATCAAAGACCAGGTGAAGAAAACATTTCACAAACTGATACGGTGTAAGGGAGTGATTTACAAGGAGCTACAAACAACACAGGTCACTGAGATCTGACAAATATTTCTCTGACTCTGAAGACTTAATTTAGTTTTTACAACCCCAGCCTCTGAATCCATGAGCGGGAAACTTCTTGAAGAAGATAAGTTCAAGTACTTATCGATATACGAGAAACAAAAATTGGGACCATAAGTTGTCAAATCGGGTAAGCCGAAAGTACGCTCAAGGCTAGCCTACTAGGCATGTGCCTATCTATTGCAAGTTGGCAAGTTACTATGCACCAATGTGCATCCACTGTTTCCCTCCCTATAGAAACCAATGGTTGTAGACAAGTTAAGTAGAGATTCAAACACACAAAATATTACAAAGTATTATAGTTAGAATCCTCCTCTCTAGGAACAACAAAGTTACCGACTCTTGTTGTTTAATTATGGAGAGTTAATTTGTCATAAACCGGGATAGCTTTCGTGGGCTATCCCTTGTAAATCTTTGATTCATTTCTTATAAGATTTATAAAGTTGAAAAGTACAAATGGTGTTATTAGTGTGTGAGTCATTCTCATGCAAACCGAACCTCAATGTTGATGTTCATTAGTTTTCATCACTTGCTTAAACTGTTTTTCTTATCCTTCATGGTTTGTGTGATCGTGTCGGACCTAACAATAGTTATCAGGTAATCTCAACGCTTTAGCATCGTTTTTTGGTTCTTATGTGGCAAATACTTGGTTAATTACTTTTGTTGGTGTTTGAGACTAATAGGGTGTTTCATTGAGTTATTCTTCTGTTTTGACATTGTTTTTTTTTCTTTCCTTAATTTAGCTTTATGTTGTAGTTAATTGAATTGGTTGGTTCTGTTGCTTACGTAGATGGCATGTTAGATGCATCCAGTGAGACTGATAGTCGTGTGTTTGCATTTATACTATCATTAGGTGAATAGGAGTTTTTGATAAGAATCCATATAATGGGTTGATTGGTGCAATATGCTGCATGATTCTATGATTTTATTTAATGCATTGTTGAAAGCTACACATGACATGTTAGAAACATAATTTAGCAAAACATGGGTGGCAAAAATTTTTGAAAAATTGTAAAATGTAGGTAGCGTAAAAATTGGTGAATTTGTTGCTTGCATCGATGGCATGTTAGATGCATGCAATGAGACTGATAGGAATGCGTTTGCATTTAAACTATCATCAGGTGAAATGTAGTTCTGATAAGAAACTATATGATGGGTTGATTGGTGCAATAGGATGCATGATTCTATGATTTTGTTTAATACATATACTGTTAACAGCTACACATAACATATCAGAAATATAATTTAGCAAAACATGGGTGGCAAAAAAATTTGAAAGAAGTAAAATGTGGGTAGCATAAAAACTTGACAGGATTCAATGACAATAAAAAATTGTATCGATAAAGTACAGGCCAGGTTTGGAATTTAGAGTAATTTGTTCTTGGATTTTTACCGTTACGTGTATAATTTTTGAAGATTGTTTTTCAGTTTCTTTCTGTTATTGCACATCTACTTATCAGTTATCGTATTATGGATGCCATTTTTAGTGTAGGTTGTTGACTTCGCAATTGTTATTAATTAAAAAAAAGGAAACTCGTTTATTTGTTTACAATATCATGTGTCTATCATGGTTTTTCTCGATATGGGGACAGCGTGTGATGTGTTGTATCGAGCTTTAAATTTATAGGGTATCTTGAATCCTTTAGATAATCACCAACACTTACGAGCGGTGTACTCGATCATGTAGTATAGTGAGTCGGCAAGACCCAGTCGTTTGCGAGGAGCGAAGAGATCCGAAATGTCTAGCGCTTTTAAGGTTGTCACGTCGCTTTAAACCACCGATTATGTTTTTAGTATGATTAATCTAAATAATGAAAATAAATAAATAAACAAATAAATTGAATTGGTTTATGAATATCAAGAGATAAAGACATGCTTACCTTGTTAATCCCTAAATTTATTAATGATATAGTTCTAGTGTAATGTTTATCTAGTGTGCTTTAGTGAAATCAAATATGTAAGGAGTCACTTGGTTATCGATTTTCCCCTACCTTTTTTCTAAAAGTCGGGCAAGCCTACCAGGTCATGCTACCCAAACTAATATTTCAAGCATTGAGTTCATTCAACTGATCTATGTAACCTATCTTTTTGAGTGCTTTTCCAAGCCACTTAGTTTCTTGACAAAATGTAAAAAGCCTTGGTTATCGGTCAGTCGCCAATATCACTACTAAATCTTAAACCTTATAGTATACCACTCTAAAAAGGTGAGCGCCTCGGTCCTGCCTGACCACTAAAACCACGTGACAAATTAATAATGAATCATAATATTGTCGACCACCTTGTTTGTACATCAGCCGACGTAAGATTGCAAGTTACCATAGTAGACAAAAAGACATAAGTCTATAACAATACATAAATTATCCAAAACACACATAGAATAAACTAAAGAACTTAAATCATTAAATATTGCAAGTTACCATAGTACATCACCGACGTAATATTGTCGAGCACCTTGTTTGTACATCACCGGCGTAAGATTGCAAGTTACCATAGTAGACAAAAGACATAAGTCTATAACAATACATAAATTATCCAAACACACATAGAATAAACTAAAGAACTTAAATCATTAAATAAATAAGGTTCATAATAAGACAAGTATAAAAGGCTTAGCCTTTCATGAAAAAGATAACACAAAGATTATTCATAGTAGCATAATAATCGAAATCATGATGAAAAACTGATAATCAAAGGTTTATGGTGTGTTAAACCTTCAATCTTTGTGTCTTCTAGAGTCTCCCAAACCTTGTGAAACTTCAAAACCTTGCAACTCTTCCAAACTCTGAACTCTTCAAATATGTAGAATAGGGTTGTATTTATAGGCCAAAATTAGGGTTTGGGTCGTCCAATGATACTGCAGATGCACCTTAAGGGTGATACGTTGTATCTTCTTTAATTTGCTCAATCGAATCTTCTAGAATCCTTCTACATGGCATATTAGTGGATGTTGAATACGGAGTATAGGTCTTCACACTTGGGAAAATAAATGCATGACGAGAGCTCACACGTCGTATGGCTTGGGATGTCATACGTATCCATCTTCAATCTTGGATAATTCTTTTACGAGAAGGCACACGGTCTATGGCTATAGAGGGTCATACGCCATATGAAACCTTGAAAAGGTGCTCTCCATCATACTTTGGCATTTTAGCTTGATTTTGTTGTTTTTCGTGAGAATTCCCTTTTTCTCTAAATAATTACTAAAACACAAATTTAAAGTAATTAACACGATATTCAATATAAACAAGGCAAAAGGAGTAATTATCATTTAAATTTGATAACTTAAACATGTATACATTAGGAGCTATCAAATATCCCTCCACTTGACTTCTACTTGTCCTCAAGTAGACTCTCGAATTAAACTTATAAAAATATCTTCTACTAACAAGAAGATAGAAATTTAAATTTGACCTACTTCTAATTTATTGCAAGACCAAGCACCTCACGAATAGGGAAAATATATCTCAATCACTCAAACTAATCTAGGTTTGTATTTTTGATCACTCAGGGCTCACCATGGTGTAGAAACTATTATAAGCTTGACCAAATTTCAAGTTTCCATCACTAGAGTCTCTGGTAATAATTATTCTAGAAGGCAAAATATGGTATGACACATATAATGGTAGGCTTAGGGTTTGAGTCATTCATGGAGGGTTGTCTCCACCAACAATAATATTTCAGCAAAAGCGACAAAATCACAAGCGCTCGCCCAAATCCATGAACGAGACACCTATGATTGCTCAAATCCTTCACTCCAATAAGTTAAAGGCTTGAATGACTAAGGGTATGATATAGGCATGTGACATATTTATGTTTTAGACACGGACACAAGACAAATGGATCCTTAGTCCACACTCTCCCCGCTTGCTATCCTTACTTGATCTCATAAAATATAGTTCTAAAATCAACCGAGAGTCTTCAAATGATAAGTATATCGAGTTAATACGATGTAGTGTAGTGCCCTCTTGAATCATATATATCGTAGTATTTGGGCACAAGGTGCATTAACTCGTTCTTCGTCTTAGATCATCGAGTTAGTATGTATGTAATGTAGTTGATGCCTCTTAATTCCATTTACTTGTAGTTTATTGGCATCTATGGTACACTAACTCGGCCTTCAATCAATAATATCCATAAGTGATAGGATTTTACAACATCATACCATCGCGCGATTATCTTCAAAACTTTACAACAAAGGTCGATTTATATTACGTAACGACTACACTAAAGATTTGTTGATTTATAACGTATCAGCTACAACAACAATGCATGCATATGATTTTTTATTTCATGACTATGTATTTACAAGATGACAAAAATTTATAAAATCTACAAATGTATCCCTCCACTTGAGTTCAGAAAATGATGATGTTGGAATCACTCCTAAACTATAATTCAAGTGTTAGTTATTCTTATGTAATAGGTAGCTTATTATGGCATTTATGTTTGTTATTAGCCTTAAGCTTATGTAGAAGGCCCATGAGCTTAGCCCAAGCCCATAGGAGAAAGGATGGGAACTAGGAGTGTTGCCCTAGCTTCCCTCCTATAAATACTCTTGTAAACCTTCATTTGAAGGTTGGTTGTTCAATTTACTCTTTCACATACACTCTACGCCTAACCTTTCTTTACTTGTACGTGTGCGTGTGTTTGTGTGTTGTTCAACCGCCTCTCTATCTCTTTCTAGTAAGCTTGTGTGGTAAATCTAGTGACCTAACAGTGGTATCAGAGCCTAATAGTTGAGTGAACGTATTGTTTGAAGTGAGTTTTGGTCTCACGCTTAACTTGCGTCTCCATAACTTTGGCTTGATCAAAACGTAATTTTACACTTTTTAATCCAAGATTCTTGTCCTTTCCACGTTATAAGGTGTTAAACTTCTCGTTTTGGCAAAAGTTTTGAACTTTTGTGTAGATCATCGTTTTCATCTAGTTTTTGCGAAGGTTCTATCCTACGCCGAATCTGTTTTAAGAGTTTTGGTTCATCAAGTTTCACACTTTTGTGTCTTTGGTGTTATTGAAGCTATTTCATCACATAAAACCGGTTTGAAACAACTTTGAGCATAATCATATTTACGAGTAATCCACGCGTAGCAAAACCCTAAAACTACGCGTAAGGTTATCCTTGGCTTGATCTTCGTTTTGTGGTTTACTCCGTGTTTTCTTGCTTGGATAAGCCCGAAAATCGTCGACTATGGATATCTTTTGCACTATGAAGTGTAAAGATCACTGGGATAAAACCCTAAAATTACGCATAAGCATAAGCTTACGCAGAAATCCCACGATAAGATTCATCTTACGCCTAAGCCTAGTCTTACGCATAAGATAATCCTACGCCTAACTTTCACGCCTAACTTTTGTCTACGATAACTTTAGAGTCTTTCCATACTTACGCAGAAGCTAAATCTACGCCGTAACTCCTTCTTACGCGTAACTTTGGTGTTTTACGCATAAGTGCTACTTGGTTATTGTGATTTCTACGCCTAAGGATACTTCTTCAACAAAGGTTCATTCGACTACAAAGATCCATTTTTACCAACACAAGTTTTTCAACATGTCTCAACCACCATACTCTAACTATTTCCCTTACACTTATTCTCAACGACAACAATAACTAAGTCCACAACATCAACAATGTAATCAACAACAAGCTATTTATCAACAACAATTTAATCAACAACATACTCCACAACTTGGAGCAATTCCTCCACCATAAATGGTTCAAACACCGCCAAGTCTTCAAGTTCAACCCTACACAAATGACTTCAATCAACATCCATCAAGGAACACTATGAAGGAACCCACTTGGTTTGCAAAGATGTGTGAAGCTTTAAGCGACCAACAATCAATTCATGAGGTTGGATCACTGATAGACCTCCAATGCTCACTCCGAAACTACGATCAATGGGTGATAAGGTTCTTTAGGTTTGGGATCCGAAGAAGCCACATGGAAAGTTCTTAAAGAAGGTTATCTTGGAAGGTCCATTTGAGATGCCTCATCGTCATTGTACCGGAGATCCTAATGCCATTCCACCAAGAGATGAACAAACAAACATTGCTCATTGTGTGATTTAAATCAAGCAGAACTTCTACACTATGAAGTCGATGAGCTTGCAATGCAATATATCCTTTTAGGATTACCTAACCCATTCTTCAAGTGTTGATGCTCAAAAGATCGCAAAGGAAATGTGGGACCATATTCATCTTCTTATGGAAGGATCAGACTCAATCAGAGGATTTGGAATCAAAATTTACTTGGCTTATGAACACTTTATGATTGAACCGGAGAGACACTAGAGTCTTATCATCATCGATTTTCGACATCATCAATGATTTGGATAAACACAACATCATCATGCCAAGAATTGCGGTGAATACTAAGTTCCCGAGTAGTCTTGGTCCCGAATGTGAGAAGTATGTCATTTTTATCCGTCTGCGAAGAATATGCATCATTCTACATATGGATTGTTGTACGATTAGTTGAAGCCTCATGAAAAGGAAGTTGATAGGAAAGGATTCTCGTGCTCAAATTGCTCCACCTACACATCCGAAAAATCAACAACTTGCCTTATCTAAACAAAGTTATCCTCCTCAACAAGCAACTCAACCAAGCGCCTCAACACACCAAACGATCAATCACAACAACCTCAACAAAATCAATTGGTTCCTTACAACAACAACAATGATCAAGTACTTCATAGTCAAACTAATGAGGAATCCAATGCATTCAAGCATTGCAAGTGGATTTGTTATGATTGCTAATGCTTTTAGCCGTTATACCAACAAATCCAACAATCGATTCGCTCTCATCCAATACACGAAATCAGTTGTTGTGAACAATGGACGAGTTGAAGTTTAGAATCGTGGTTATGGTCGTAAAATGGGAGGTGGTCAAGGGTTTAATGCTATGGGTAGGAATAACAATGAGCTCAAGTGGTGGAACAGGAAATGCTCATAATGGGTTGAATGGTCTTCGATGCTACAACCGCAATGAGAAGGGACACTGGCTAATGCATGCCCAAAGCCAAGGACTAGGGGCGGTGCTTATTTCAAAGAGGCTCTTCTTTTGGCTCTTAAGGATGAAGTGGTGGATCTCTCACAAACAAAGAACGAGCTTTATGGCGTATGCGCACTCGATGATGATATGGAGGACTTGCAGCCAATGCAACAATTATGTTGATGGCTAATATGCATGAACTACACATGAGTGAAACAGCCCAAGAGTGACATCGATGGCTTGTCTCAGTACCGAACAAACCATCATCATATCGAACTAATATCTCCGCCAATATTCGCATCAAGACGGCTCGATCGTTCAAAATGAGTCATCTACATCTCATTCTAACGATTTTCAAATAAACCACAGAGTTACATTTGACGATCAAGATGACCTTATGGTTTCCTTTGATAATCAAATTGACTCCGTGGTTGTACTTGAGGATCTAAATAATGATCATGTTGTGACTCACGCTGAACAAGCCGAACTGTTGCCTCATCCCGATTTTGCTCGTTTAATTCAAGACCATCAAATCAAAATGGAGGAATGTTATGCATTAAATAAGGAATTAAAACGCAAAAATGCACTTCATTAACCAAGGATTTTGAATGCTTAAAATGCAACTCAACTTTTTCAAAACTCAAGAAAACCGTGAAAAGGTTTTGAAGCCGCTTTGCTAAATCTCATCAAAACGAAAAATATTTAGAGACAAATGCGTGATCTAGCCGCTTGAAGAATGCTTTGTTGTCTCGAAATAGAACAATCAAACATGAACATAAAAAGCAAATTAACGCCTCACCTTGGAAAATCAAAAGCTAAGGTCGAAGTTGTTAACTTGTCAAAAAGTTCTCGCATACAAAAAGCATTCAACGAATCGGGTAGATGACTTTCTTGAAGAAATTATCGCTTGCAAAACAAAATTAAAGAGTTTAAACATTGTTTACAAACATGGTGAATCAAGAATGACTAAAAAGTTTACTTTAAAACCCAATCCAAAAGGATATGGACCAAATCTAGGCGACACAAACCAAAGCTTTCACTAAAAACATTCAAACCAAATCACAAGTTTTCAAAGAATATAAAATTAATGATATCAGTATGAGTGTTGTTGAATATCATCGTCAAGAGGAATTAGATGCGAAGGCAGAGTCGATCAAAATTAAAAACCTGTTTACAACAAACCTTTAATTATTCAAACCGGTCACTTTTGTCACACCAACGGATTCTTCTAACACACCAAGGGTTATCATCAAAACACCGAGTCTTCTAATGTTAATCCCCAACCAGATTATGCACAAATTTATGGTCCTTTACCTTCCATCGATGAAGTAAACTCAAAACACAAAATCGCAAAATTCTTAGATATTTTGATATTTTCATGGTCGACCTCAAAAATTTAGAACATGAGATAGAATATCATTCTCAAATCAAAGTTCAACACTTTCAATCGCCTCTCGGCGAGAACAAATAAACATTTTTCGGAAAATCTTTACCAAATGTTAAAAATTTGAAAAGTTGTGCATTGTCTTGGGAACAGGACTTTCATAAGGAACTTGGAATCATGAAGGTCGTTTTGAGAAAACTGAAACATCTATTTCTAATACTAAACGTAAAAAGAAACCGTTGAGAAAAGATGTTGATCGACTCTTGAAAGATGTTATCTGTGGCCGATATCCATAATGTTGTGTTATTCTATTCTTTGCCACATGCATCCGATTATATCTCTCACGATCATGTTGTTGACTGTGGTAACCATTGAGAATCACGATAATGTGCTTGGATCGAGTCTTTAAAAGTCGAAAATAAACGATTACTTAACGAACTTTATAATGCAAAACGTCGTCTTAATTGGTGTGAAAAGATATTCACAATCAACAACTTGGGTTTCAAAGAAAATCGCTCAGTTGCATGAAAAATCTTTTGATCCTAAATTTATGCAATCGGATGATCAAACGTATCTTTGAAAGATCAAATCTTAAAATATGAACAAGAACTTGTAAAAGTTAAACAGAATATGGTGTCATATTTGATTTACTCAATAAGACTCGTCATGAAGCATCAAACGAACTTGATCACTATCTTGCTCACACTAGAGAAGTCATGAATTTTCTTTGGTAATATTCGCTCGAAAATCTAGATTTGATTCACACTATCTCTAAGTTAAGAGAAATGTTAGGAAAGTATGAACAACTCCCGCCAACCATCATTAAGAGATTAGCACTGTAACACTTAGTAATCGTGCACCTAGAATCCCTACCGCCAAATCACAAGTTGCTAACGTGCTTCCTTCTTGAAACAGAATAGTTGCGTCTTTTCCAAACGTCCGCACTTCACGACCTAGGAGCACTCAATCGAAGAATAGGAAGTTGCGACCTAAGAAAAGATCAATAAGGATTGCTAAAGTAGAAGAACACCCTAGGACTATGAATAAGACCCACGTTGCTTCCACTATAGATATTGCGTCGGCAAATGTAATAGAAATAGTGATGTAACTAATGCTAAACCGTTAAGTACTTTTGATATTCATCGATGCACCTTGTGTTATTTGTCGTAAAAGTATGAATTTTGATTGTCATGACAAATGTGTTGCTAAAGCTATAATCTCTCGTTTACATAATCCTAAGAATCGAAATACCTCTAGGCCCACTAATCATTCTAAGTCGTGCTTGGTAGACCGCCTTCTTAAGATTCTCGTCATTCGTTGTTGTCCTGTAGCTCGGTTTCACCTCCTAAGAATGTAGTACCACCTAGTGCATTCACAAAGACTAAAGCAAGCAATGAGTTATAGATGGCGAAATGGATATATAACACATTAGGATTTAAATGGATGCCTAAAGCTATTAATGTGTGTATGTCTACTATCATCGCTTGAACCCTCTAACATTTCGGGTTCCACATCTACTTCTATTCCATCTGTCGTCGCATGTGTAATCGGTGATACGATCATTCTCGGATTCTTGATAGCGGATGTTCCCGACACATGACAGCAACCTTAAACTGTTATCAAACTTTATTGCAAAGTTCATTGGCACCGTCAGTTCGGGAATGATCACTCGCACTATCATGGGCTACGGAGACTATGTCAATGGAACATCAATATCGGCAGGGTTTACTATGTGGAAGGCCTTGGTCACAACTGCTTTCGATGGGTCGGTTTGTGATGGAGATTTGGAGGTTGCTTTGGGAGAAAACTTGTTTCATTCGTGATCTTCAAGGAAATGACCGTATGTCCGCTCGGCGTAATTCTAGTCTCTACACTATCTCTATGCAAGACATGGTTGCTTCATCTCCCATCCGCTTACTTTCAAAGGCAACATCAACAAAATCCTCGGCTATGGCACGTCGTCTCTCACATCTAAACTTTCAAACCATCACCAACCTTTCTCGACACAAACTAGTTGAAGGTCTCCCACGATTTCGGTATTCAAAGATCACCTTTGCTCACTTGTGAACAAGGAAAAAGCACTCGTGCTCATTTTCCTTCAAAGGTGGAACACAGCTCTTAGCATGTGTTTCATCTTCTTCACATGGATTTGTGTGGCCCAATGCGCGTGCAAACGATCAATGGCAAACGCTACATATTAGTAATTGTTGATGACTACTCACGATGGACTTGGGTCTACTTTCTTGAAGCAAAGACCAAGCTCCACAAATGATCATCACCTTTCTCACGGAAATTTAAGTTCACTCCGAACACCGTCCGCCAAATAAGAATGACAAAGGAACCGAATTTGTTAACCAAACCCTTCGTGAATTTTATGAGAAAGTGGGAATTCAAGATCAAACATCTATTGCACGACACCGTAACAAAACGAAGTTGTTGAAAGACGAAACCGAACGTTAGTGGAAGCGCAAGAACAATGTTAATCAATGCTAAACTTCAGATTACTTGTGGGCGTGTCGATTCATCTGCATGCTATACTCAAAACCGATCTATGATCACAAACCGCCACAACAAAACACCTTTCGAGCTTGTCCACAACCATAAACCGAATCTCAAACACTTTCATGTATTTGGATCTCTTTGCTATCCGAATAATGATCGTGATGATTTTGAAAGCTCAAAGCCAAAGCCGACATTACGCCTTTATTAGATATTGTGAGAATTCTAAAGGTTACGGATCGGAATCGTCGTACAAAACAGTGATGGAAACGATTCATGCTCATTTTGATGAACTCACGGAAATGGCTTCGAGTATACAGATTAAACTTCCTCAACCCCCATCATCACCGAACAAAACCCCGCTCACTCATCAACAAATGGAAAGGTTATTTGCTCCTCCATTCGGTGGCGATATTGATGAACGTGCTCGGTGTATCCGCCGCTCAACCCGATAATACTCTTATACCGATACACTGCTACAACAACTATCGTTGAAGAAGCACCACCATTGACTCCACCACAACATTGAACAAACCGCTTCCAACAATGATGAACCTACCGATGATATTCTAAATGAAGTACCCCCACCGCAGATTTTGATCCAAATGCGTTCTTTAACCCGTTTGCTAATGACATCGCTGCACCGATGTCGCAGAATCATCAACAAACCATTTGAATCCTCGTAACTGCACAATGTATACCAACATCAACCTCTACACATCGATGGACAAAAGACCATCCTCCGCAAATATTATTGGTAACCCGAATCAAGCAATCGTTACGAGACAACGTCTTCACACGATGGTGAACATTGCATTTATGCATTCATCACGTCGCCAATATGAGCCTAAAAACATTAAAGACGCAATGACAAAAGATAACCGGATTGAATCCATGCAAGAAGAACTCAACCAATTCAAACGTCTTGAAGTATGGGAACGGTTGAAAGACCAACAGGGTCTACGTCATTGGTCTCAAATGGATTTGGAAAACAAATTGATGATGAAGGAACGTAATCCGAAACAAGTCACGCCTAGTTGCTAAGGGTTATCGCCGAAGAGGAATAGACTTCAAGAATCTTTTGCTCCGGCTGTTCGCCTTGAGGTCGTTCGGATATTTTCGCGTTCATGCTCATATGAATATGACGGTCTTTCGATGGATGTCAAAACTGCGTTCGATCGAAGAAACGGTTTATGTCACCAACCCGAAGGATTCGTTTATCCAGAGTGCCCAACCATGTCTACAAACCGAACAAAGCTCTTTATGGTCTCAAACAAGCCCCTCGGGCATGGTACGATAAGCTATCATCTTTCCTCATTGCTAATAATTTCACCAAAGGTTCGGTTGACCCAACTCTTTTATACAATATCACGGGCACATATCTTAATTGTTCAAATTTACGTGGATGACATCATTTTTGAGTCTACACATAAAAAGTTTTCAATCGCTTTTGCAAAACTAATGAAGAAAATTTTTGAAATGTCCATGATGGGTGAACTTACGTTCTTTCTAGGATTACAAGTTCATCAATCACCCCGTGGTATTTTCTTGAGTCAGTCCAAATATGCCCTTGAATTGTTAAACAAATTTGGAATGAAAACCTGTGACACTTATGCCACACCAATGACTCATACCAAGAAGCTAGACGCTGATTTACATGGGAAATTAGTGGACCCTACCAAATACCAAAGTATTATTGGGTCTCTCATGTATCTAGCGACTAGCGACTGATATTGTATTTGCCGATATCTATGCTCCCGCTATCGATCGCGACCAAGCTCGAAACCCACCTCTCTCGAGGCTAAAGAATCCTCCGATACATCAGGAACCATTAACTGGGGATCCGGTATCCGAAGGATTCGGTTTGAACTAATCGCTTTTTAGACATGACGACCACGCAAGATGCTTAGACTCAAGGAAAAGTACTCAGAGCACTACAATTTCTTGGTGATAAACCGTGTCTTGGCAATCAAAGAAGTAGGATTGTACATCGTCATCAACCAAGCGGAATATGTAGCCATGTCCGCGTGTTGTGCTCAAGTCATCGGATGAGAACACAACTCAAAGACTATGGTTACGTGATTTGATGTAATCCCGATGTATCGCGACAATCGGAGTGCCATTGCGATCTCATGCAACCCGATTCAAGACTAAATCAAAGCACATCGATCTTCGTTATCATTTCATCAAGGACCATGTGGAGCAGTGGTACTGTTGAATTATACTGTGGTACGAATACCAATTGGCGGATCTTCTCACCAAAGCCTTGCCTCCCGCTAGGTTTAATGAGTTGGTCCACCGGATTGGTATGAGGTGTTTGACTCAAGAGGAATTGGATGACCTCCAAAAGCAGTCTTAAAAACCCACAAACACCAAAAATCTCGTTTGTAAATATTTCTCAAAAACAAAATACAAAATATAAAATCTTATAAAACAACAAAATATTCTTCTAATATAATTTTCTTTCAACATGACAAGTACATTTCTTCCATCAACACTATAATCTTTCAAAATTCAGTATTTTTCCGATCAAGTGTTGAGGGGGAGAAAATAATCACTTAACTGTTTCAAAACATCTGTGTACTTGCATGATTATCATATACCGGTTGTTTCTTTCATCAATGGTGGTAAACTTTTCTGGCTAAATGACACTCCTCGGACTAAAACTTATAACCTTTCACTATTTTATTAAGTCAAGGGGGAGTGTCGTCAAAGTTATTTCCTAAAATCTTTTGTTTGGTAACCAAAATGGAAGTTAAATGGCTTTGTATGAAAATGGAAAAGGTGGAAGGACCAAAACTGTCAAAAGATGAAAGTCATTTTAATAAAAGTCCTCCACCTAACTTATCACTTCACATTTATTACTCTAACCAAACAAATCCTACGCCTAAGAATCACTCTTCCAATCCGTGTTTTTGATCATCAAACTGTAAGTGGATTAATGTTTCTAACATGATTTTAAACATTGGTTTTGATTTTCAAAAAAATCCAACGGTTAAATTTACTTATATGGTTGATTTTGTGTTCTTCGCATATGCGTAAGAACACATGATCATGTGTTATGTGTTTGTGGTTAAAAAGATAATGTCAAAATGTTTTAATAACATCAATGATATTTTTTCTATCCTCAAAACAAACCCAGAAACTCGAATTGAGTGATTTTGAAAATTAGGGTTTATGCGTGAATTTGGGTATTTTAAAATGTGAATGGTTTTGGTCAAAAAGGTTATTGTGTGATGTTCATATTGTGTTGTATTAAAGATTTCCAGGCTCTATAACCACCCAGAAACACTAATTAAGTCAGAATTAGGAATTAGGGTTTAATGTTCTTGTGTTTGGGTATTTTTGATTCACCACGAATTGGGTGTTAAAACTTGGTTATTGGACTCTCACAACTCTTAAGGCCTACCGAAAATGTTTGGTGCAAATCCTATGGTTAGAAATCATACGCGTAATTCTTAAACTCTAGGGTTTTGACCCACGCAGATGACTTTCACGCCAGAATCGCTTAACTTGCTTTCATGCCATGATTTGTGTTTAATATTACTATACATGTTAAGATTGATGATATGGTGGTTTTATTTCGGGCTTGCTACTTGTAAAATTCGTAATCAAGGTCGATTGTTACTCACGCATAAGGATCACCCACGCGTGGCGGTTATCGTGTAAGAGAAATCCTCACGCGTAACTACTACGCATAAGGTTCTACAATGGGACTACGGCGTATCACATGAAGGATATGCGTAAACAAGAACCCCACGCATAAGGTCTACTCACGAGTAAGCCTTACGCGTAAGGTCTTTATACGCCCACGGCGTAAGCCCCACGCATAAGGTCCCCTTCCCACGCGTAACATTTCACGCGTAGTTAGGATCCCACGCATAAGCTTTCGCTCACGCGATATCACTACTTACGCGCATTTTGCCAAATCTACACCTAAGCCTTGATAGACCTTCATTATGAATTGTTACGTGCACAAACTTGTTAATAAACAAATCATATCGTCACGAAACCAATAATGTCACTAATAAACTTAATCGCTTAATATGTTGTGTTAACTAGTGATAACATAAACTTTAAAACTTAAAGTTAACAAACTCACGAAACTTATCACGCACGACATTGGACTATTAAACAAACAAGTGACTTTGGACTCAGAACAATCTTTGACATCAGATATTCAATAATTAGACAATAAAACCTTCGTTGACTAACATTATGTCTTTCGATATGTTGGTTCTTTTGGCTAATGTTATTTCGATCACGACATGGTCGCTCAAATGAATGTGGATGCACCGAAGTTCTCACAATTGTCGACATATTCCCTAATGGCTATCTTAGAAAGATTGGAAAGAACAACCTTAGGGTTGACTTTGAAACCCTCACCGCCGTAATCTTCTTGTCTCATTCTTTGTGGATATTCTAAGGAATCATCCCTACCGTAACATGCTATCACACTGCCATCTGCATCGAAATCTACATTCAAGAATTCGGAATTCTATGAAGAGGATCACGAGTCAAAGTGCGATGATGTGACACTTAATCACAAACAAGTCACCATCACTCCTGCAGACTTACGGGCTGTTCTCATCATTCCCGACATCGCTCTAACCGACTTCTTTGCTACACCCATGAAGAGACAGTTCGCAATTTCTTCTTGACATTGGCTATGATGAAGTTTCGGATTATTACTAAGCATTCTCACGTGGAGATTAAGAACATTCCTCAACCGTGGAGAACCTCTACATCATCATTACCAAGTCTGCTTCTCGTCGTGATAAAGTGGTTATGAGCATCCAAAGCTCATGGAACGCAAATCTTCTAGTCTCGATCAATAAGAAGGACATCGAAATCGAAGCACCGATATGGGAGGACATGATGCTATTTCACAAGAAGCTTGGCTCAAATATTCCTATGTCGATACACAAAGCTTTTGATCCGAGAGCACTGGGCTTAATCTCGATATCCCAAGAGGCTCAATGACCCCGACAATCACGACTTGTTGTCCGAACCTATCCTTTCTATCGTAATCAAGGAATCGACAACTAAGAAGGTGGTGCCGTGTTTGCCGATCACCTTCTATCTAAAGAACTCAAGAAGCTTGAAAAGTACAAAAGGTATCTAGTAGCGTAAAAGAAGGCAAAGTTGGTCATCTTGATGAAAACCTTCAGAACTCCTACCGGAGAACCAAAAGAGGAAGTCTTGGAAGTGCAAGAAGTTCTCGAAAGTCAAAGGAAGTTTCCCAAAGGAATCCTCCTCGTAAAAGGATTGTTCCCGTAAGGAAGTGAACCTATTCCCACACCGAACCGCAAAGAAAGCTTGTGGACGAAAGCTCAAGGTCTTGAATCGAAGAAGAGATTACGTGCTCAAACCGCAAAGGAAGACACTCCATTAGTACCGAAACCTCCTAGTCCTCCAAATTGAACATGGCAAAGGAAGACTCCAAGCTTGTGCCGTATGATCAAAGCTCAAGCTCGTAAAGTGATGAAGAGCAACCGATAAATCATACAGAAGAAGTTTAAATTGTTAGACAACTTCAAAAAGTCAAGAATTTGCAAAAGACCAAATGGGTGGCCCGGAGGATCAAGTGGTCTCGCCACTTTTCACCGGATCTCGATGCGGTTAATCGACCCGATAAGGGATCGGTGCCACCACTCTTGTGCAACAACAAAAGCTTGTGGAGGATACTATCGAATATGAGTTTGAGAAACACAACCGAGAAGTCCGAGAAAGATAAAGATGCCGATTATGACAAGTCGCTCGAAAGTCCTACACGCTCACGTAGGAAACTTCGAACCGCCTAAAGACCCCGAGTCTCCTCATGTCTCTTCCTCATCGACTCATCATCTCACTCTTCCCAACCACCATCAAAGAAATCAACCAAATCAACATCCAAATCGTGAAGAAACCACTCGATCTTGGATTTCTCATACACATGAAAGAATTGTGAAAGTCACAAACAAGTCGAGAAAGAAAGACATGCTATACGAAGCTTAACTTTCTCAATCAACAAATACAATATCTACATGACGAGAATGACAAGATGCAAGAAGAAAGGAAGTTTATCCAGAATTCATGAGAAGTCATCGTCAAGAGGAATCGAACGAAATGATCAAAGGTTACACTAACAAGTACCTTCAGGATATCGCTCCTAAAGTCACAAAGGAGATGTTTACGAGAAAACTATATCCGAATCTTATGCGATAGCCAAGCAAACTATAAGATCAACACCTTTAACCGTCACAATCAATCCATCCGATCCCGTAGTTTTCTCGGATAATAAATTGGTGGCCAAGCTTGTCACACAAATGTCTAAACGATTTGGGACATTTACTCACGATGAAGGAAAGTGTTTCAAGCATTCTTTGGACTACCAACTCAAAGAAGCATGTAGATTCGAGCAGAAGGCCTAAACGTCCTAGAGGCGATGAAGATAAGGATCGGGATAAGAATGATGAAGCTAAACGTCGGAAGAAGTCCGGTGAATCATCTTCTATGTTACCTCCTCTCCAACGGACTCCTACTCAACAAAGGTCTCCTCCCGCTCTTCTACCGATAAACCTAAGGATTACGAGTTCACCGAGACTCGTAAAGCCGGTGATCACTTGAGTATACTGGTGGTGACGATGAAGAAGTCTCGTGAGCCCTACAACAACCCGCCTCCCAAACAAGTTCGAAACCGTAATCCTCATATACACGGTGGCGATGAATCAAGGAAATACGCTACATCTTTGACACTTCCATTTCCGCAGACCATATACTCTAAGCAGATAGCTATCGAGGAAAGAGCTAATCACTTGTTCTCCAACAAAGTGGAAGCTACGACCGAGATGCAATGTACGGATTCATCATTGGCGTAACGCCAAGAATCTACTACGTGTCGCCAGTTCGAAGTCTCAACATCACGGTGTTCATGGTGGGACTACACTTTCACTTGCCATCAAACACGTTGCTCTTTCATCTAAGTGGGACTACACTTTTCTAAAGAATATCGTGGTCAAACGACAAGATGAAAAAGATTATGCATTCTCCGAGGTCGACTTTGAGAATTTTTCTATCAACGACATTGAAGACATGTACCTTGCCAAAGCATGTGGTCGCATGAGGCAATTTTCAACCAAGTACAATGTGAATTCATCAAGTCATCGCCATCTTCATCGACGCATAGTCATCAAGGAACGTAGAAGATCTTGGTGGCGGTTGAATCCTATCGATCCGTGTCAACTTCACACCACCTCAGCTAGATCTTCCCGACATCAACCAGCTCTCACAATATACACTCATCAGCAAACCTTTCGGCGTCGTTTACCATAGTGAACTACAAAGAAATTGCTTAATGGCGTGTAGTGAACTTCACAAGTTTGGGGATCACACTTTGAAGATGGTTAGGGACGGATTGGCCTATCGGTTGAAGGACATACGTCACAAGATTGGGTCTCCTAAGCGTTGGAATTCTCAGGATCGAAGGGATGTGAGGAGGATCATCAAAATGATTGATGAAAGGTTGAATAGAAGGGACCGATTCGAGCGATGGAAAGCTTTGTTGGTGGTCGACCAGATTAACATCACCGCTATCAACGCCTGCTCGCACTCCGGCAACATCACCGGACTTCCGGTACCCTTGAATTGTTTCCTTCATTATTACATTTGGATGTGTGATTATATATGTCCATGGCTTGCGCGCATAATAGTGCACAACCCGTTCTTGTCAAGAAAGGACCACGTGGTGCGCTTGATTGCCACAATCCTTATAAAAGGAGCGAAGCTTCTTATTTTTAGTAAAACCTATCAAACCTTTCATTTTTCAAGGTTTTCTCAAAAGGACAAGTACTTCCCATATGATTTTCAAAACCTCAACCGCTTATATCACTAGTTGAGGGGAGTACTGAGTTAAAACTTTTCACAAATTGTTCATAGTGGTCATCTTCCGCAACACTCGAAATGGTCATATTTATTTTCAACTTTTCAAAATAGCATTTTATATGCCATTTTGAGGGGAGAAAATTATGTGATAAGAAATATGTTGTGTAAATGCAAATGAATCTTTGTGTTATAGACTTAACCAACAATTGACGGTACTAAACTGTTAGTAACTCGAAAAGACTTGTCCCGGACGGGTAATAATTTCAAGCTAGTTCGCTAGTAATGTAAACGTATCTCGCAAAGGACTTGTCCGAGTAGAATGTACCATTCGAGAAACTCTTGGTAGACATGAACTCGACGGGTTTGACAACCTTTCGAGGTTTGTTTACACCTTCAAGGTAGTTATTAGAGCTAGTTGTCACCTAAAAGTCGACAATGCAACTCTTTAACTATGCAATGTAACCGTGTCTCATGGGGATTGTCTATCTTGAGTGGATCAATTCAAAAGTGCGCGCTCTTTCCTCACTGTGCAAATAACCGTTAAAACTCTTAAGCACATGTGGAGGGGGAGTATTTATGCAAAATCCTATCTCAACAAATGGTTCAAAATGTTTTCATTCACAAACACCGTGAGAGATTTTTCAAGTAAATGGTTTTATGCCAACATAGGTTAGTCATGGAGTGATAAGGTGACTAAGGTTAGAATAACCGTCTATAATCCGCCAGAGTCGGAGGGATCTACCCAGGACATCACAAATAGTTAGTACTTAGAAGTCCTTAGGTATGATTATAAAAGGAGAAAATGAGAATCGGAGAAAGAAGGAGTTGAAGAATTAAAAGAAATGCAAAGAAAAGGGTGAAAAGAAATAGCCTCCAAATTATTCAACTTAGCGGACACCGGGTTCAATTCATATGCTACCGGTTGTCACTTAGTGATGCCGGTATTGAAGATTAAAGTCGTCATGGACCCGGTGACGCATGCACTAAACCTTCTTAGCCACTCAAGTTTCTCTCACGTGCTTGTTTCATTCTCACAGGAACCCCACGTAAACTATTGGCTTTCTCTTAGAGATCATTGGTATTGAAGAAGGAGACCCTCTCCCTAGTCTCCACTCAGAAAACCAAAACGCACTATTGAGTCTAGAGCCACGAGATTCATCAAAAGATCTCTTAGGTACACTTGACATCTCATCACTTGTTGATCAACAAATAAGATTATCGATGGTTCATATCGAGTCCTTCACGATCTTAGCAATCTGTCGAGAACATTTATGAGAGGTTCATATCGTGATCCTCGGTGATTGAATGGAAACTCCTGCCGTGGTCAACATCAAACAACCCCGATAGCGTGTCACTTCGGTAACTCCCGTGGATTATGCTTAGTGTGTCTCAAGCGGTCTACAGTCGTGAGGTGATGCCGGTATACCTCAATGACTCATCTCGAATGTAGATGTACTTGTACATCGCGTAATCTCACTGTGGGACTCCAGGTTCAGAACGGCCTTTGTAAGAATTAGAGTTGTGTTTCACACTATGTCATAACACTCTCGGTTCAAATTTGTAAGTGCCGGAATCCGCTTATTACTAACCGTTTGAAATGTTTTCTTCTTATGGAAGCTCCGGAGCGGGATGATCGTCTTGATTCTTCTCATGCTCAAGCCAACATCATCACTAATGGAAGTTCTATCCAAAAGCAACACAATGATCGAATGATTCTTCGTCAAATCAAAGAATCTACAAAGTTAAAAGACTTAAAGAACTTCATCGATCTTGAATTCCAACGTCAAAGAGCGTGTGAGCATGTTGAAGAATGACGTGGAGACACCGTAGCAAAATGAAGGCACACGAAGCGAGACTTGATGCGACAACAACATACTATCACTTTCATCACAAAGAACAATGATCTAAGAACAAAGTTAAAGATGACGTCAAAGCATAACCGCTCAAAGAAGACAATTTCTCTACACTAGGGAGATTGTTCGAATCAAGGCAATTCTTCTCACAAGAAGAAGAATGTCGAAGTCGTCGAGCTACTATTACATCAACGCCTTCACCGTTCATCACCAACACTTGAGGGGGAGATTGTTGGAATCACTCCTAAACTATAATTGAAGTGTTAGTTATTCTTATATAATAGGTAGCTTATTATGGCCTTTATGCTTGTTATTAGCCTTAAGCTTATGTAGAAGGCCCATGAGCTTAGGCCCAAGCCCATAGGAGAAAGGATGGGAACGAGGAGTGTTGCCCTAGCTTCCCTCCTATAAATACTCTTGTAAACCTTCATTTGAAGGTTGGTTGTTCAATTTACTCTTTCACATACACTCTACGCCTAACCTTTCTTTACTTGTACGTGTGCGTGTGTTTGTGTGTTATTCAACCGCCTCTCTATCTCTTTCTAGTAAGCTTGTGTGGTAAATCTAGTGACCTAACAGATGAATCTTTGGCATTCTCTTTCATAATCATTCTCTTTCAAGACCTGCGAATTTCTACTTGCATTAACAAGATAAAATAGCAACGTCATGAGTTCCATACTTTAAGATCGACATGGTTAGCTAGGCGAATAGGTGTAACGAAACTTTTATAGTATTACAATTTAACTAAAGCAATTAACAGAGTATAGAAAAAAGAAAAGATTTGCTCAGCAAGGTTTTCTAGGGGTATCATGCACTAAAAGTGAGTGCAACAAAAAGGTTTTCACTCGGGTGATTGACTAATCGATGTGAAAAGTCAACATACACAAACAATTATGACACTACATGGCTATTTGGGTTTAATCTTAGAATTTCCACCTTCTTTTCTAATTATGCCGATTACATCAAGTTTTCTCAATACAATGCTCATTATTATGGTCTCGATATGCAAATAGGGTCACGTTCTAAAGTATACTACATGTCACCGGCACACACTCATTTGTAGTGGGATTTATGTATAATAGGGGAAAACGGAATATGTTTAATCCTCACCATTGGAATATAAGGGTAAATGTGCGCTAGGACCTATGTTAAACTAGTTCAGTTAAGAAAAACATGTCCAAGTTTTTCAAATTAAGGCATAAATTTCAATAAAAACTAACAAGAAAGACAAGTAATCATTTATTTCCCCTCCCCCTCCATTTGAGATGTACAATGTCCCCATTGTACAAATATAAACATTAAAAAGAAAGAGAGAATTGTTTTTGAAATGAAACAAAAAACTTCCCCGATTTATTGTTCTGAGCGATTATGCTATAAAGAATGCAAACAATAATTATGAAGACACGATTCTTCATAAGATTCGTAAATTCTACTCTCATTGAAAATTCCTTCAAAAGAAGACATCTTTTGTGGTGGTTCATATATCGTAACCTAAAAAGAAAAGAAAAAAAGGAAAAAGTAAAATTGCAACAGGCCTCCCATACGACGTACGGGATTTCGTACGGAAGTATATGCCGTATGTACGGATTGTACATACGCCATATACACCTAAAAAAATGCGAAAATTAAATCCTAAGTATGTAAAAGAAAGACTATAAAATAAAAAAGAAAAGGAAAAGAAACTCATCATTGGAATTTAGGACCGTTTGAATAATATAATTTCCTTTAATCGTTAATCAAAACCTACTTCATCACACATGTATCACATAACCATTTTTAGTAAATCTAACACAAAATAATTAAACAACGATAAGTAAACCTAAATAAGATAGTTCAAACAGTCATGGCAGAGGATAAAATAAAATAGTCTCATCAACACAGTCATAAAGCTTAAGGAGATAAATAAGTTCATAGAAACAGAAATAAAGAAATCATCATGGTCACGCCATCCGCGATATCATCACTCCTAGGTGCACCGGCTCCTCCATGTAGTTTAACAGTTTCACCATTTTTTTTCCTGGAAACTAGACATTCATAGCTTTCTAACATTATATAACACATTATATTTCAAATTGTAGATTAATGCAGTTAATTCATAGAAGGTGGATAAAACACACAAAATCACATGTGATTTTTACCATACGTGATCACAATCACATGTGATTTTTACCACATAACATGTGATTATATAAGTTTCATAAATAAGCTGCTATAATAGTTAATTCGAATACATGTGTGATATATGGTTGGAAAGACATGAATGTGTGTTTTTCATTGCAAAAAATGAGAGAAGCCTTTAATTTCTAGACAAATACTTATGTCAATTTTTGAACATATGCTTAGTCTTCGAACTTCGATATTAGTGTTAAATCACATGTTATGATTTTTGATATCGAATCAAAAAAAATACCTGGAAAAAAATTGCGGTTGGTGTTATATATAGAAGTTCTTGGTTGAGGGCATCGGGTCTTCAATTAGGGTTGATCTCCTCAACGCATCCGCTGTTCAATCATATTCTGTTGGCAATTGAATCAACTATTACTGTTCGAGTAGACGGTATTCTTGGTGAGTGAATCATCTTCATCATATAATAAATAAGTGTGGAAAACCAAAAGGGGGGGTTGAATAGTTTTACCAATTTTAAAACTTCCTTTTAAATATTTAGATCGACATATGTCAATCTATTTAGTTGTTTATGTTGGACGTTGATAGATAGATATATAAACGTGTAATGAAAGATAAAGAGTAAGAAGCACATCACCATGACACAAGTTATTTATAGTGGTTCGGCTACAAGGACACCTTCCTTGCCCTACTCCACTCCCCGAGTCACCTACTTGAGAGTTCGTAAGCACTGCACCAATCTCCTTATGGCGGAGAAGCCTTCACAACGTCGCTTAACCTTTTTACGGTACAAAGCTAAATACCGAGTTCCTTCACACCAAGGAGAACCACACCTATCACAACGTCGCCTACCCTTTATACGGTGCTAGGCTAACCACCGAGTTCTTTCGCACCAAGGAGAACTAATCGTATCACAACGTCGCCTACCCTTTATTAGGTACTAGGCTAAGCACCTAGTTCCATTGCTATGGGAGAACTACTACCCTTCACGACACAACACCTAATCTCAAGGAGATCCACTCCTTGTTACAACATCATCAAGGATATCACCATCCTTGGAAATAAACAAATACTTATATGTATAACGATGCACCTCATCGATTATACGACCTAGGCATTATTTTCAAATGCAACTTGATTTGATTCTTCGGCATCCTTCACTAATGCCTTTGACACAATGCTTGGCACCCTTCACTAATGCTTTCGTCTTGACACCTTTAGCATTCTTCACTAATGCTTTGACACGGATGATGAGCACCTTTCACTAATGCTTTCATCTTGACACTTTCAGCATTCTTCACTAATGCCTTCAACCCAACATCTATGGAGAAAGGAAGAACTATCAACAAGAGAACCTTAGTTATCTTGATGATGACGAAGCATGGCAACTCATGGACTTGAGCTTGCTCGTCTTCAAGAAGTGGTGATCTTGCCTTTAAAAGGAACCTAGAAGATCACACAAAAACAAAAGACAAACTACATAGATCACTTGGATCTGAGATTAGAGGGTTATAATACTTGGGGAAGTATGTATGTGAAATGATGAGTAGAAAGGAAGAAATGGCTCTCTATTTATAGAGAAAATTCTCTACTGTTCCCCGGATCACACGGATCCCTTCCACTTGGGATCCGGCTAGCACAAAGCCAGGGATCCGTGGAACTCTTCTCTTTGCCCATGGGTATTTTTGGTTATGGGTCATGGGTTATGGGTTGATCCATGGTTTTCTTTTCTAGATACAATGTATCTTAAGTATACAATGAACTTGGTTAAGTGGTATATATAAAACCATGGGTTATGGGTCAATACCATTAGCTAGTTTTTACCC
The DNA here is from genome assembly GCA_022545495.1 of Chrysanthemum lavandulifolium. Lineage (NCBI taxonomy): Eukaryota > Viridiplantae > Streptophyta > Magnoliopsida > Asterales > Asteraceae > Chrysanthemum > Chrysanthemum lavandulifolium. The sequence goes on from CM040241.1 coordinate 217,678,584, forward strand.
ATTTTAGTATATACATGTTTTTACCCATTTTAGTATACTTAGTTTAAGCATATGCTAACCCAATATGTAAACACTAGTTGTTGTACATATGTATTTAAATCATAAAATCACTTATACTTGTTTTAGTGTTTTATGTGAAAACGTAAGTGTGTTAGGAAACTATTAACTCAAACTATTTACATATTCTATTTGTTTCATTAAAATGATTTTACGTTTGTTATCGACAAAATATTAGAAGATCGTAAAATATAAATAAACGTTTTACTGACTTATTTGTATTAACAATCTCCCTTTTGTTGATGACAAAACATAAAATTATTTTAAGGAAAAGCTAAAATTGTAAAAGTTTTTGAATTTGTAGTTTTAACTTTCTTCTCCCCTTTTGTCGAAACAAAAGTGTTAAAAGAAACTAACACAATTTTTATAAGAAAAGGTATGTAAAAATGTAAAGAGAGCAAGTGACGGAATGGTACTCGCCTTAACTCCCCTTGACGAGTCCATCCTTTGAAAGGCGTCAAGGACATGACGTAAAATAAACTAATTGTGTTTGCAATTATTTTTGCAAATGGTTCGTCTAAGTGACGAAAACGTGCTCCCCTTGAAGATTGCAAAGTTGCAATGGGGTGTCATGAAGTATAGTCCAAGATCGGATTAATTTGCAAATGTTTTGTAATATCGTTTGACACAAAGCTCCCCCAGCTTTATGGTGTCAAAATCTTCATGTGTATTGATACGGTTACGCAGTGCTGCTCAGGTCAAAGGAACTTCCTTTCGACGAGCAAGTTTTTCAACACCCTAGGCGATGAACCTAATCGTTGTAGTGTAGTATTAGGGTAAGCCACGGTATTGATATCGTTCTCTAGGGAATAGGAATGCTAGTGAGAAGTTACTACGCTAAGGTTAAGGTTGAGGAAGATTATTTTTATCTTTTTATTTTTTAGGAAATTGAAAGGTACGAATCTCGGTATTGGATTTGGGGTTGGTATTTCTACCGATTACTCTACTATTATCTAATTATCTAAACTAAGGTGGTGGTAGCCTATGTCTAATTAATGTGTGCTCGTATGATAGTTTAAAGATGTGTTTACTTAGGTTTTACTACTCTTTAATTATCTCCTATTGATGGTTGAGTTGTCACGTCTTATTCTTAGTTGCGTTGTGTGTCTAAAGTTATAGGGTATGCGTTTCTCTCTAACTCTTTGAACTTACCAAAGGGTCTCGTCTACAAAACCCACTAGGGATAATAAACTCTTACTCTAAGTCACTCTTTGGATGGTTTAGCTTACAACTACTCAGGTAATTAAATTCTAAGGTTCACAAAGATGAATCAAGCATTAAGTACACAACGAATGACCTATCGCATTACTAGATCATTAATCAACTAAGATAAGAAACAACCAATCAATATTCAATAATTAAGTTTCATACTCCCTAAGCAAACACACAAATAAATTAGCCGGACATGGAGAACATGCAAGCATACACACAAATAGTCAAAGACATAATTGAATTGATGAAGTAAATACTTATCTTGATGTAAGATAGGGTTTGGAACCCTAAAATCTTGTACAAGACACCTTTGGTTTGGTTTTAGGTTTTTACTCCAAAAGACTCTCCTAAACCGAAAATTGATTCTATATATAATATTACATATGCGCGGCGTCACCTTATGTTTTGTGACGCCGCCGTGTCGCCAAATCATTAGGGTTTCGTCTTGGCCACGTTAACCTTGCGACGCGTCACCTTATGTCCGTGACGCCGTCTTCGCTTTTTCCGGCGTCGTGCGGGTTGCATCTAGCCGTCCGAGTAGCAACGGCCTACTCTTTTAAAGCCCGGCGTCGTCACTTGAAAATAGGGTTTTGCCTCGTGTCGTCACAAAAATCCTCCGACGGCGTCATAATTAACACCGATGCCGCCGCCTACTTTTCGGCAGACTTTGAGTGTCTCGATTATGACTTTGGCCATTTTCTTCGTATATTCGCGCCTTTTCGTCCAAATAAGTGCCATTCCAGCATTTTGCCTTCAAGAGACCTAAAAAGTGAAAAGGATCGATATTAAGCAATAACGGATACAAAAGTGATCAAATAAGGACTTAAACGACCCTCAAAATGGTACCTTTTAAAACCTTATCAAATATCCCTACACTTGTTATTTGCTTGTCCTCAGCAAATGTGCTTTTAGCCAATTAATTTATAAGTTAGGGTCATGAAGCATTGATTTAAAATGGTCCACAACACATATAAGCCCATAAAAGTCATAACAAGCACGGAATTACATACTAGCACCTCACATGGGGTGTTTGGATACTCACATCTCTCTCGGTGTATATATGAAATATAACAAATAGGAAATGGAAGGTAAACACTCATTAACCGGTCCTAGTACATAGATTACCATAGGCTTGAGAATAGATCAAACCTCCATCGCTTTGGCGAAGCACCTAGGAAAGACTATCAAAGAGGTCTTTAAAGGGTTGTAATGTTAGGCTTACGGTAGGAAACAAGGGTTTGGTGGGATAGGCTATTTAGTGGTGGCAAGTCAAAAATCTCTATGTTAAATGCATCTGAAGAATGGCGTTGCTAAGCCAAGACTCGACACTCTAAAACTCTAGGTAAAGGAAATAAACAAACATAAATTTAAAGGATAGATGTAGGATGGTAGCCCGTATGTTTTGTTTTGTTTTTTTTTTTTTTACCCTCTATTTTTTTCTTTTTCTCTTTTTCTATTTTTTTTTCATACACTTTTACTCTACCATCCTCTACGGTAACATCAAATGATAGGATTTATAGGCACATCCCTACACTTGAGTTTTTATTACTCTAACACTAATTTGACCCGAATAGAAAAGATCAAAACACTTGGGGTACATTATTACGCAAACAAAGGGAATTTGAATTTAACGTTCCTTCCGTCATTTCATAAACTTTAACTTTTCTCATGAATCCCAATCGTCCCAAAATCAGTATACAAAGGATATGACTCGACTTAGCAACTCATGCAAGCAATTAGATATTTGAACTAAGGGTTTAGGGTGATAACAAAAATTTGCACTAAAAGTGAGTGCATAAAGGGTATGCTAAGGCGATTTGGGTGTATATTTGGGGTGGGGTGTAAACAATGCTCTTCATTGATATTCGAAAAACCAAACATCACAAGAACCATGAAAAGGATAGGCTCGAGGGGTTAACCAGGGTATCGTGTACTAAAGATGAGTACAACGCAAAGGGTGTGGGGAATTGCTCAACCGATGTGGAAGAAGTAATTATATTACGGTATCAAACAAGGGTTATCCTAATGCCTCTTATCATTTAGTTATTCCTAACTACACAAGTGTAGTCTCACTTGCGATCTCGAATGCATCACAAAACAAGTTCTAGAATCTAATATACTACCGGTTCACACTCTAAGCATTAAAGATGAATGCTTTAATTCCTACTAATCTAAGGCGATCCTCACATTTTGGGTGGAATTTGGGTGGTAAAGGATTTTTGTGCTAGTCATGCAACTTCCTATCCGTGAGACGCTTTTGTTAAGACTAATGGCCCACTCCTATATGTCATGAAAATTTTAAATTTGGTGCCAAAATTACCCTAACCGACATTTTCTCATGGTTTATTACACAATCATAATTGACAAAGCAAATAATCAAGGATAAGCATAGTTTCAAAGTTCCGCTTTATTTTCCTCCTACACTTAAACCGAACATTGTCCCCAATGTTCCCCGAAAGTATCAAAGTTATGATAAAAGAAGGTAATCAAAATGAAAGAAACTAATACTCCCGATTAGCTCGGTAGGATCCGTGTAAAGTGGTGGTTAAATCCTTTCCAAGAAGAATTATTCGTGAAAAGCTCCTTCCAATCTTGTGTAACTTCTTCTTGACAAACTAAACCCGCACACTTGAAGAAAACAAACGAAACCTTCGCGTAAAATCGGCGGTAATAATATATATAAGACTCGATTTAAACTAGGATATAATGCTTGTGGAATAGATGTTTACGAATTTCTAAGAAAATTAAGACTTGGAAAATTCCAAAATTTATAAGTAGCTCGTAAAACGAGAAAAAGTGGTCGATGTTTTACTCCTTCCTAACGCCGTCAGTTGCAATCTCGACGCCAAAGTTATCCCGACAAAAGCGCTCGCGATTTTCGAAAAAAATCGGAAAATTTACATCTTTAGAATCGGAAAATTTTAAAAACATCCATTATGACTCGATACAAGCATTTGACATGAACAAACAAACATATATATCTTTTATTTAATTGTTATTCTCATGTTTACGTTTCTTTTGAAAACGTGTGTAATCCTCCCTACACTTATCCCTTATGTAAAGTACCTTTATATGCAATTAATACAAGGTTAAAAACAAAATAAAGCATTTTTACGAATTTAAACATGAGGATAAACAATTAATAAAAGATATATGACACTAACAAGCAAAAATTAAGCATGGGTTGCCTCCCATAAGCGCTTTTCTTTATTTAAGAGTCTTGTAGCTAGACTCGTCGTCGTGCTCCCACGTTTTTCTCATTACCGCCCTCTTCACCCTTTGTTTTCCTTCAACGAAAGGTGTAGATGTTGTATGCTCACCGTGGATTCCTTGCCAACGCATCAATTATGGCGACGGTTTTATCTTTTAAATTGGTCTCTTAATCGTGAAGGGCCCAAACCATCTTGGTTTGTTTCTTCCTCGTAATGCCCTTATCCGAGATCTATACAAGAGCACTTTTTCTCCCTTTAGAAATTCCTTAGGGTCCTTTTGTACCTTAGGTATTGAGGTGGGATTGCTTCTAACTTTTATCGGGTTTCCACAACGTCGCATACAATCCTTGAACCATAAAGTCTCTAAGCCCTTTTCCCAGTCATTCATCTTCTTCTTAACATTGTTGCTCGGGGCTTTTCGATTTCCACCGTAATCATTTCCATGATCTTAAGAGGGTATCTTGGGATGATGGGTATCCTAGTGTACCCTTCCCACTTTTGAGTATCATGATGCCTTCTCCGCATTTGATGGTTGCCTTGGCGGTGGCCGTGAACGGTGTCCCAAGAATGAGGGGTGCGTTTTATCTTCCTCAACATCAATGATCACAAAATCCACCGGATAAACGATGTTAGCCACCTCAATTAGAACATCTCGCGATTCCTACGGGTGGACATAAGTATGATTAGCTAAGGAAAGTCTAAGGTCGGTCTTGGTGGTTTCTCCTTAGTTAACTTATTATAGATTGACAATGGCATTATGTTCACATCGGTCCTTGATCGCCAAGGCATTTATATTATCAATGTTACCGATGCTAACCGGTATCACGAAATTCCTGTGGTGTCCCGCTTTCTTGTTAACGGTTTTTTATAACCAACTCATACAGAGGTTCCATAGGTAAGGCGTCATATTCTTCTTCCGTCATTTTCCTTCAAGAGCTTCCTAAGAACTTCCTTGTACCTAAAGTTGTTTACTTGGTTTGCAATGGTTTTCTTGTTAATTTCGTGCTTAAGGTAGTACTCAATGGTCTCGTGTTCATCATTAGGCACTGACTCCTCCTTCTTGATTTCCTTAGTTTTCCATATCTCAACCCTTGCATTCTCGGGCATAATGGAAGCGGCGTTAACAAATGAAGTGGGAGGGCAATCGTTGCTTCTACGAGCACCTTTTCGAACCTTTGTTTTGGTAAATTCAATTACCAAATTCATCATTTCGTCATTTTGCTTGCATTTCTCTCTCGCCTATAAACCTCCTCTTCAAATCGGCTAATCTCTCCAGATGAGCTGCTGTACTCCCTCATTTGATCCTTGAAGCTTGGTGAAAGTGGTATTGAGGAAGTAGAAGGAAGCACCTTCGAACTTGGGTTTTGCTCACGACTTGGGACTCAAGAAGGTGTGGGGCGGTTGGTGGAGTTAGCGGTTGTGACTTCTCGAGGAATTTGTACGGGGCTCTTTTCGCTTTCCATAAGATAATCAATTCCTCTCTCAATGGCACTCAATTGCTCCTCGAGGTATCGGAGGATTCGGAAGAAGTTGATATGGCATTAACCACGTTAATCAAGTTTTGGAGATTCATTCCAATATTCGTAGCTTTGATCGGCAAGCTCCTCTATAATATCCCAAGATTTCTCGGCATTAAAGTCACCGAGCCTTCCACCGGCTCGATCAATGGATCGTCGAGTGATGAAATCAAGATGATCATAGAAGATTTGGATTTGAAGCCAAAGATCAATGCCATGGTGGGGAGTCTACGGCGTAGTTCCTTGAATCGAGTCCATGCTTTGTAGAGACTCACCTTGGAGTTCTTTGAAGCGTCAAGATGTCTCGCCTAAGTTTGGTGGTTCTCCCGGTGGGAAAAATTGAGCAAGGAAGCGAGAGGTAAGATCATCCCAACTTGAGATGGAGCCATGGAAGTCGCTCAAGCCAATTACTAGCTTGGTCCCGTAGAGAGAATTGGAAGAGACGCAGCGCGTGGTCTCCCGAGTAGTAGCATCAAGGTCGACGGAATCGACAATTTTGAGGAAATCCTCGATGTCGATTTGGATCTTGAACGAAGTCCATGGAATGCACATCCGCTTTGCACCACCGGATGGTGTCGGATCATTGGGCCGTAGGTTGGGCTTGGTCGGGAAGCTCAATGGTGTTCCTATAGCCTAGGTGGCTTGGTCTTGAGTATTCACCAAGAGTACGGGCTCTTGGCGGGTCATTTGGTGGTGGGTTGATGAGTGGTGGTTGGTTATCATCTTCCATGATGAAAAGTGATGGGTGTTACGAACAAAGGTCACGAAGAAGGGGATAGACTAAGAGAAAGCTAAAATGAGAAAAATTTACTTGATAGGAATCAAGCAAAGAACCTAAACGAGGTGGACTACTAACTAGCTCTTCTATTCCCGGCAATGCGCCCAAAACTTGATACGCTTACGCAGCTGCTTCGGGTCAAAGGAACTTCCTTTTCGTCGAGCAAGTTTTTCAACACCCTAGGCAAAGTGAACCTAATCGTTGTAGTGTAGTATTAGGGTAAGCACGGGTATTGATATCGTTCTCTAGGGAATAGGAATGCTAGTGAGAAGTTACTACACTAAGGTTAAGGTTGAGGAAGATTATTTTTATCTTTTTATGTTTTTAGGAAATTGAAAGGTACGAATCTCGGGTATTGGATTTGGGGTTGGTATTTCACCGATTACTCTACTATTATCTAATTTTCTAAACTAAGGTGGTGGTAGCCTATGTCTAATTAATGTGTGCTCGTATGATAGTTTAAAGATGTGTTTACTTAGGTTTTACTACTCTTTAATTATCTCCTATTGATGATTGAGTTGTCACGTCTTATTCTTAGTTGCGTTGTGTGTCTAAAGTTGTAGGGTATGCGTTTCTCCTAATTCTTTGAACTTACCAAAGGGTCTCGCTCTACAAAACCCACTAGGATAATAAACTCTTACTCTAAGGCACTCTTTGGATGGTTTAGCTTACAACTACTCGGTAATTATATTCTAAGGTTCACAAAGATGAATCAAGCATTAATACACAACGAATGACCTATCGATTACTAGATCATTAATCAACTAAAATAAGAAACAACCAATCAATATTCAATAATTAAGTTTCATACTCCCTAAGCAAACACACAAATAAATTAGCCGGACATGGAGAACATGCAAGCATACACACAAATAATCAAAGACATAATTGAATTGATGAAGTAAATACTTATCTTGATGTAAGATAGGGTTTGGAACCCTAAAATACTTGTACAAGACACCTTTGGTTTGGTTTTAGGTTTTACTTCAAAAGACTCTCCTAAACCGAAAAATTCGGATTCTATATATAATATTACATATGCGACGGCGCCACCTTATGTTTTATGACGCCGTCGTGTCGCCGTCATTAGGGTTTCGTCTTGGCCACGTTAACCTTGCGGCGGCGTCACCTTATGTCCGTGACATCGTCCTCTTCGCTTCGACGTCGTCTGGTTGCATCTAGGCCGCCCGAGTAGCAACGGCCTACTCTTTTAAAGCCCGACGTCGTCACTTGAAAATAGGGTTTTGGCCACCGTGTCGTCACAAAAATCCTCCGACGGCGCCGCAATTAACACCTGACGCCGCCGCCTTCGCTTTCAGCACTTTGAGTGTCTCGATTCGACTTTGGCCATTTTCTTCAGATATTCGCGCCTTTTCGTCCAAATAAGTGCCATTCCAGCATTTTGCCTTCAAGAGACATAAAAAGTGAAAAGGAACGATATTAAGCAATAACGGATACAAAAGTGATCAAATAAGGACGTAAACGACCCCTCAAAATGGTACCTTTTAAAACCTTATCATGTATTTTGAAAATCTACAAAGTAAAGGTTAGAAAGCAAGAGTATAGTGCATAATTTCCTGCAAATAAAACTCAAGTTAGTAGAAATTTGTACTTCTGTACCACGGATCCCACGGATCCCTTTTTGTAGGGATCCGGCTAGGCATTTTGTAGGGATTCGGCTATCTCGGTGACGCTTTCTTCAAAGGTGAAGATGTGTCAAACAATGCTAGTGTGGAGACAATATATGTGCAACAAAGAGCACAACGCACAAAATGATCAAAGCATATAAATGTTCATTCAATAAAACAAGAGATAACCAAACAAATCTCTAAAACTAAGAGAATGAACTATGACATACAAGTACCACTAAATACTAACTAGTTACTAGACTTAAAATGCTAAAATGTGCATGAGTTTAGGGATGAGTGGACTTGTTGATTTGATCCAACTTTGCAAGAAGAAGATTAAACATGAAATGTATCTCATTTCGTACTTCTTGAACAAGTCCTTGAGTGTTTAGACAATTTGGACAATTATTGTCTTGGTTTGAACCCGAGGAAATGGATATTTTGAGGAGGCTCAATGTGTGTTTGCGGGTCTTCATTTTGAGAGGTAGGAAGTGCTTCTAAAATGAGGGTGGTAATGGAACTTCTTCCATATGATCAAGGTTGTTCCTTGTCTCCCATGATGGGCTAGTTGGTGTTGTAGGTGGTTCCCTATTTAACAAAAATGTTGGTGAATGGGAGTTTCTTTGTGGTGAATGAAATAATGAATAGATGTTTGGGTGAGGAGAGGCTCATTCGAGGAATGCGACCATGCTCAATGAATGATGGTTTTGATGGCTTGCTAGAACTAGTCAAGTTTGGTTTTGAGCTAGAGGATCCTTTCTAGTCCGAAAGGTTTGATACTAATCCTTCTTTGTTCTCTTGGCCTTTGTTGGATGAGTTTGATGGGATGGGGTTCTAGTATCATTATCTCTAGTGGGGATGTTTCGTGGAAGATATTTCATGGATCATTTGACCATTTCTTTTGGTTGATCCTAAGGTTGTGGAGTTGTTGCAAGAGTCTTAGTCATGGTGATGATGATGCTAATGTGATCTTCTAATTCTTTGAGTTTAGGAAGTTGATTGAGGATGGTGCCTTAAACCTAAGGTTGTTTGGTTTATAAAGGATAATTTGAATTAGGAAATTATATTCTTGGCCACTTAGAGGACTAAGCATGCTCTTGAGGTTTTGATCAGCTCTAGGAGGATAATTAATGAATGCTAAAAGTGGTTAGAGAACCAAAAGGTGACTTGAATTTGAATATGGAAGCTGATTTATGCTTTCGGCATCTACGGATCCCGCGGATCCTCTCGCAGGATCCGCTGGTTAAAGACTAGGGATCCGGCTATCGATGTGGTTTAGATGAAATCATTATTCTTTTGTAAGGTTTATTATTAATGGATTTCGAGGTTTTGACTTAATTTTGAAGTCTTTAGTTGTTGGATATCTCAAATCCTCAACCATAACAAGTAATGGTGCTTAATGATGGTTTTGGCCAAGAAAATTGACCTTGGGTAGTCTAACTATATGTTTGACAAGGATTCCATTTAATTTGATGTGGAGAAATGGTAATAACAAGTCTTAGAAGTCAGATGATGTCCTAAGAGGAATTTACTAAAATCTTTAAAAATAAAGAGAAATGAGAAACTAATTTTTTCTAGCCTAATTTTGAGTCAAAGATGATTGAGATCAATTTGATAAAATTAAAAGATATACCTAACTAAGTGCTATTAAACATGATAGATAATGTGTGAGTGTTTGAGCGGAATTATGGTGAGTTTTGACTAGTTGATAAATCAAAAATATTTCGAAATTATATCCTAGATAAGCCATGGATGAGGGTGAGGTTTTCAATTATTTGAGGAAGACTTAGTTGGCTCTAGTATCTTATGTTTGACTTGTTTGAGGTGATCTAGTAGACTATTTTGATGTAGCCAAATCTGTTGCATATCGGATGCCACGGATCCCTTGGTTCCCTATGGGAGGGATCCCGCTAGTTCAAAAGTCGGGATCCGCCAACCGCAGATCGAGAGCTTTGAAATGTGCAACTTTTCACTTTATAGTAAATGCTTTTCCTAGTTGTTTCTATGGGGACTAAATGCAAGTTCACAATTAATATAATGTACATCAAAGTAGGAAGAGCCAAAATTCCTAGAATGAGTGATGACGACCACTAAAGGGGTCGTAAAATCTCATTTTCCAAATACCTAAGTTAGGATTGTTTAGTGCCAAGATATGGCAATACCTACATACTACGAGCATAGTTTAAAGTGTTTACAAACCATTGTTTGAGATTTTTCATCATACATTTGAGTTCTAAGACCTTACCTTTCTTCTCCTTCTTTACTTCTTCACCCGTCCTCCACTCTTTATCAAACTATCTTCACTTCTTCTTCCTCAAGAAATTGGCGAAGCATTTGAAGATTCCCTTGGTTTGTTGCCATTCGGGTGATTCATTTGGGATGTTTGGCAATTGGTTAATGTAGTCCAAGTGGTCAAGATCGATATTTTCAAGTGGGTTGCTACTACTCCCTTCACCTTCTCCTTGCCTCCCTTTCGTCCGAGGAATCCAGTGGGTGGGTGTGGCCTCTTGCCTTCCACCATGAACCTTGTTGTTCTACCCTCGGTTAATGGTACGATAACCTTATTGCAAAAGCTATGATCCAAGGATTGTGGGGAAGGTTCTAATGCAAAGATGAATTTGGCAAGACGGGTTAGAAGCATTGCATACGGAAGTACCATCTTGTCCATGCTTCTTATACTTGCCATTCTCTTGACCATGTAGTAGGCAATGTTGAAGCGAGTCTCGGTCACAAGACAATAGATCATGAAGCTTAGACATGCGTTTGGGTGATCCTTGTTTCCTACTAGACACACCACATTCTCCCTTATCACATCTTCCCATTTTCTATACAACGCATTCATCTCAGAGAGCTCCATTTGGAAAGGATCTCTATAGATCACTTTCGACTTCCTAGTAACTCTTGATGGGGATGCTCTTGGCATAAACACGGTATCCCTTACCGTGGTTGCTTCCGGGATTGTTACGTGATAAATGTCGTGATGATCAACCATAGAGTGTATCTCCTCCAATGACCACTCATTAGAATACATGCAAACACCATCATGTGGCACCCTATTATTCTTCCAAACTCCTCAGTGAGAGGGTGAACTCTTGTTCATTTATGGTGAACTCAATTGAGATGGACCCATCATCATTTCTAATTATACCCATAGTCTTGTAGAACTCAAGCACAAAGATCGGAAAATTTGCTCGTTTATATCCAATAAACAATCAAACCCAATAGTTCCAAATACTTCCCTCACATCGGTATTTGCAAGGAATGATGGATCAACAACTCTCCTTCATGAAAGAGTCTCCTTTCAAGCAACATAAAGGCTTTCCTATCGTCCGGACTTAATCCACTTTTCCTATGGTACATGGGTATGTAGTGAGCGGTGTCTTGGTAATCTTGTTGCTTGTTGCTTGGCATGATGTTCCTAAACAATACAACCACAATGTGGTGTTAATGGTGAATAGTAACCTAGAGGGTTTGATTACAATTTTGCTCTCATCATCTTTGTTGAGTTCAAGAAATGTGTTTAATTTGTATTAACAATGTTAATTCTTTGATTTAGATTATCTTAGAAAACAATGTGGTGAAAAATTATGATAAACCCATTTGAACCCAACTCTTAAAGATGAAGAAATTGTAATCTTAGAAATCAAGGAATTAACTTAACAATGTAGTGAAGATTGTACTTACACAAGTGATTGTTAAACTTGAGAGGAATGATCAAATTACTCCTATGAACAAGACTGGTTTTGTTCGTGAGTCTTTGAGGTGAGTATTATTGTGGAACATCCACAGTGATCATTTTTGAGCATATATTGTCTTCTGTTGCATGGATCCCGCGGATCCCTCTCATTTGGGATCTGGCTGGTATAAACGAAGGGATCCGACATGACAGCAAAAGTCAGCTCAAACATTCCTTGATAACTTTGGTTTGGGAGTTCTAAAACGCCTAGTGATTAAATGTTAAGGCTCTAAAACATGTGGTTTGCGGTTTGACGATTTAATACTATTCCTATTAGACGAGGTTCCCTTTTAAGAATTAGTCATAATTCTTGGGAAGTTTTTCAAACATTATAATAAAATCCCATTTTATCATAATATGAGAAATTTCACATGGATAATTTTGACATAGATGAAGTGGCAATAAATCCTTTGTGATGAATAATGATTGAGGTTATCGAATAACCAAGATATCATTATTACGATTAATGTAGTCTATAAAAGTTAGTCGAAGAATACTATCTTGATGATGACTATAACATGGATAACTACTTGAACAATTACTTAATAAATTATGCAACAAAAAAATAAAAGTAAGTAATTAACGATCATACCTTTGCTAAACATTCATTTTAAGAAAAGAATTATTTAGATGTTTTGTGATCTTTTTGGAATCTTCAGATTTATGTTGTGAGAATGACAACACTAAACATTCTTTTTGCGAAAAAAATATTTAGATAGATTCATCATGATCTTCTTTGTAACTACAAATTCAAGTATGGATAATGCTTAACAAAAAAATGTTAGAGCATTCTCTCATTGTCCAACAATAAACAATATAATGATTTATTAAAATATGACAAAGGAATCTTTTTGTATTTTCAAACATACATGGATCGTATCAAGTTTTTAAAGTACAACATACTCTAAGAAACTTGATAACGAAGCTCTGATACCAATTGTGGAAAACTAGAAGGGGGGGTTGAATAGTTTTACCAATTTTAAAACTTCCTTTTAAATATTTAAGTCAATCTATTTAGTTGTTTATGTTGGACATTGATAGATAGATATATAAACGTGTAATGAAAGATAAAGAGTAAGAGCACATCACCACGACACAAGTTATTTATAGTGGTTCGCCACAAGGACACCTTCCTTGCCTACTCCACTCCCGAGTCACCTACTCGAGTTCGTAAGAACTACACCAATCTCCTTATGTCGGAGAAGCCTTCACAATGTCGCTAACCTTTTTCGGTACAAAGCTAAATACCGAGTTCCTTCACACCAAGGCGAACCACACCTATCACAACATCGCCTTACCCTTTATACGGTGCTAGGCTAACCACCGAGTTCTTTTACACCAAGAAGAACTAATCCTATCACAACGTCGCCTACCCTTTATTAGGTACTAGGCTAAGCACCTAGTTCCATTACTATTGAGGAACTACTACCCTTCACGACACAACTCCTAATCTCAAGGAGATCCACTCCTGGTTACAACATCATCAAGGATATCACCATCCTCAGTAATAAACAAATACTTATATGTATAACGATGCACCTCATCGATTATACGACCTAGGCATTCTTTTCAAATGCAACTTGATTTGATTCTTCGGCATCCTTCACTAATGCCTTTGATACAACTCTTGGCACCCTTCACTGATGCCTTCGTCTTGACACCTTTAGCATTCTTCACTAATGCTTTGACACGGATGATGAGCACCTTTCACTAATGCTTTCATCTTGACACTTTCTGCATTCTTCACTAATGCCTTCAACCCAACATCTATGGAAAAAAGGAAGAACTATCAACAAGGAACCTTAGTTATCTTGATGATGACGAAGCATGGCAATTCATGGACTTGAGCTTGCTCGTCTTCAAGAAGTGGTGATCTTGCCTTTAAGAGGAACCTAGAAGATCACACAAAAACAAAAGACAAACTACATAGATCACTTGGATCGGAGGTTAGAGGGTTATAATACTTGGGAAGTATGTATGTGACGTGATGAGTAGAAAGGAAGAAATGCCTCTATTTATAGAGAAAATTATCATTGTTCCCGGATCCCATGGATCCCTTCCACTTGGGATCCGGCTAGCACAAAGCCAGGGATCCGTGGACCGCTCCTCTTTGGCCATGGGTATTTTTGGTTATGGGTCATGGGTCATGGGTTGATCCATGGTTTTCTTTCTATATACAATGTATCTTAAGTATACAACGAACTTGGTTAAGTGGTATATATAAAACCATGGGTTATGGGTCAATACCATTTGCTAGTTTTTACCCATTTTAGTATATACATGTTTTTACCCATTTTAGTATACTTAGTTTAAGTATATGCTAACCCAATATGTAAACACTAGTTGTTGTACATATGTATTTAAATCATAAAATCACTTATACTTGTTTTAGTGTTTTATGTGAAAACGTAAGTGTGTTAGGAAACTATTAACTCAAACTATTTACGTATTCTATTTGTTTCGTTAAAATGATTTTACGTTTGTTATCGACAAAATATTAGAAGATCGTCAAATATAAATAAACGCTTTTACGGCTTATTTGTATTAAAAATAAGGACATTTACACCACCTATCACATGTCGTCCTAAAGCTATAGTGTAATTCCCTGTGACTATTGACAGAGATCCTTCTATGCTTTCATCGATAATCACATCCAACTACATTCAAGAATCGCATATGCCGATGTAGTTTCGAGACCAGCGCGTAACCTCGATAGCATGTGCCCTAGTGTTCCGAACTTCCTTTTTCCAATGTCTCGCAATTTCTCTTTAGCTCAATGATGATGTGGTGCTAATCTTATATTTTAGCATCAAGTTGTCTATTTAGACGAACTGTCTGCTCGATTTTCAGTACATTCAACAATTTCTTGTAAAAGTTGAGTCTGATTTGTTTTGAAAATAAAAAATGGTTTTGTATTCTTTCTTTAAACTCGCATTTTCTTGTTCGTATTTGAAAAGTTAACATTTTAAAGATACGTTCTTATCATCAAGATTTTCAACTTTGGTTTCGAAAGACATTTGTTCTTTTTGGTGTTTTAAAGCTAACTCAAAATCAAGCATCTGAGCTTGGCACCACTATAAATTACGTTTGAGTTGAGAAATTTCGTTTGACAGTTTAGTTTGAACATCATTCTTTTGAGTACAAACTCTCCCATTTTCTGCTTTTAAATTCTCAATCTCTTGTCTCAGCATTTCATTTTCTTCTTTTAAAGTATGATTTTCCATATTAGGCTCAACGATTATCACAGTATCACAGGAAGAATATGCAGAATATAATACAACAGATATAATATCAGAACAAAGAACATTTTCCAAGAGTCGATCAACATCGTTTCGAAGAATTTTGCTTTTACGTTTTGTATTTGAGATTAAATTTTTGACATCATTGAAAGAGTCCATCATGGATGTTACTTCTTTTTAAAGTTCCAGTTCCCAATGAGTTGCACAGAGACACAAATGTGCAACATGAGGTAAAATTTTAGTTTTGAACATTTGTCGTTGCTTTCTTGAGTAAGCAGACTGAAAACTTGACACACGTAAAGTAGAATTACATTCAATTGCATTTTCCAAAAATGTGATGTCTTCCATATACGTATCAAAATACCGTAGTACTAGACAACGTTTAGGTATTTTTGGTAAAGGTCCACTTTCGTAAGAAGATGGTAAAGGGCCATTTATTTGTGCAACTTGTTTAACCGGACCAACCTCAGAAGATGACTAATTAATTTAAAAAACTGAGCATGGTTGTTTTGATTTTTCTCGTTGAGGAACAACCTGTTGAAAAAGAGCATTTAGATTTGAGTAATCAAATGGTTAAATTCCTTTTTGACTCATTTTCGATCGACTCTCTTTTTCAGTTCCATTCTTCCTCACACTCATATACAATAATATGGATGTTGGGATATAAAAGACATTCAATACTATACATCGTAGGATTCACCTTGAGAGCTATGTGTAGAAAACGTGGATGGTTGTAATCAAGAGCAAAACCTTTTGAACCATCAGGATTTGGTTTGAAAGTTAACAATTGAATTAGTTTAACCGAAGGACCGGTCTTGTAAATAACATTTCCAAGTTCTTTAAGTTGTGTTCCAAACCGATGATTACATCAATTTGATCATCAATGCATTTTTAGATTTATGTTTGAATTCGAAAATTTTGCTTTTCGTGTTGAAATCTATAATTTCTTGGTGAAAGTTCAAATTGAAGCACCGAGAAAACAAAACTCTAAGGAGAAAGGCAAGTCTGGAGGCTCGACAAAGAACCTATGCAAGAGGGGAAAGAGGAAACACAACCTCAAGAAGAAAGACAGAATCAAGACGGCAAAGAGCCTATGCATGACGAGAAGTTGAGAGTTCAACCACATAACAAGGCACATGGACAAGAATGATGAAGTGCGAGAAAGATCGGAGAGGACCAAGGAAAGGGAGCCTTAGAGTGGACCCGAATAGAGAGTCGTGATAAATGAAAAGCATCTCGCGTAACCTTTCACCATCAGAGGTAGCTTGTATCTAGGTCAGACACGATCACGCAAACCATGAAAGAAATGAACAACAATTTAAGCAAGTGACGAAAACTGGTGAACATCAACATTGAGGTTGGGTTTGCATGAGAATGACTCTTACACGCTAATAACATCATTTGTACTTTTCAACTTTATAAATCTTATTAGAAATGAATCAAAGATTTACAAGGGATAGCCTACGGAAAACTATCTTGGTTGATGATAGATTAACTCTCCAAAATCAAACAGCAAGAGGCAGCTAGCTTTGCTTTTTGTTCCTAGGAGAGGAGGATCCTTACTATAATACTTTTTATTATTTTCTAAGTTTGATTCTCTACTTAACTCGGTTACAACCTTTGATTTATATAGGAGGGGAAACAATGGATGCACATGGGTGCATAGTAACTTGTCAACTTGTAATAGATAGGCACGTGCCTAGTAGGCTAGTCTTGAGCGTACTTGATAAGGTTTTAAAATGTACCTTTTGAGGGTCGTTTAAGCCCTTATTTGATCACTTTGTATTCGTTATTACTTAATATCGTTCCTTTTCACTTTTAGGTTCTTGAAGGTAAAATGTGGAATGACACTTATTCGGACGAAAAGGCGAATATACGAAGAAAATGGCCAAAGTCAAGAATCGAGCCACTCGGTGCTGGAACCGAAGGGACGGCGTCAGTGTTATCTGCGACGCCGTCGCATCACTTTTGTGACGGCTCAAGAGCCAAATTGCTTATTTACAAGTGACGGTGTCGGGCTTTAAAAGAGTAGGTCGTCGCAACTCGGATGGCCTAGATTTGATCCGCACGGCGCCGAGATCGAAGGGGACGGCGTCACAAGCATAAGGTGACGCCATCGCAAGACTAACGTGGCCAAGACGAAACTCAATAACGGCGACCCGATGGCGTCACAAATTAAAAGGTGACGCCGTCGCGAATGTAATCTTATATATAGAATCCAAATTTTAGTTTTCGTGTGTAGTCTTTTGGAGTAAAACCTAAACCGAACCAAGGTCATCTTGTACAAGATTTTAGGGTTCCAAACCCTATCTTACATCAAGATAAGTGTTTTACTTCATTAATTTAATTATGTCTTCAATTACTTGTGTGTATGCTTGCATGTTCTCCATGTCCGGCTAATTTACTTGTGTGTTTGCTTAGGGTATATGAAACTTAATTATTGAATATTGATTGGTTATCTCTTATCTTAATTATTAATGATCTAGTAATGCGATAGGTCATCCGTTGTGTAGTTAATGCTTGATTAATCTTTGTGAACCTTAGTTTATAGCACCTAGAGTTGTTGTAGGCTAAACCATCCGAAGAATACCTTAGAGTTAAAGTTTATAAATCCTAGAGACTTTGTAGGCGATAACCTTTGGTAGTTTCAAAGAGTAGGGACAAACGACACCCTACGACCTTAGACACACAACGCGATTAAGAACAAAGACGCGACAATTCAACCATCAATAGGAGATAATTAAGGAGTAATGAAACCTAAGTAAACACATCTTTAAACCACCATACGAGCACACAATAATTAGACATAGACTACCCTCACCTTAGTTAATTAGATAGTAGAAGTAATCGGTAGAAATACCAACCCCCCAAATCCAAACCCCGAGATTTGTACCTTTCCATTTCCTAAAAAAAAATTTACAATTTTGCCCTCAAACTGTAAATTTTACAAACTCGGAGAACACGTCAACATCATTTAACAAGTTATATGATTGATAATATTTATACATTATGAAAATAAGTAACTTATGATATACATTAAAAGAACTCAAATAATTAAAGTCTAAGTAACACTTAAACCTTACAACTTGTACACAATTAATCTAGACTTGAAAGAGGATTATGTACATGATGGAAAAGATAACTTGGGAAAGTTTTGATTTGGTCTCCCCCCTCCATAATGGCCGGCCATCAAGGCCTAAAATCACTCCCCATATCACTTCAAATCAATCACATTTATCTCATTCCATTTTCTTTTCAAAACACCAAGAAAAACCCTAGTTCCTTTTCTTTCAAAAGTGGCGGCATCTCATTGTTTTCTCCCATTCAATCCGAAAATCTTTCAAACAAAAGTGATCCTAGGAGGCTCGTGATCGTGGTTAATCGTTTGGTGAATGTGGTGATTGTGTTGGTGTCGAATTAAGCTTGGACGTGGGTAGTATTATGTGGCCGTGGGTTTGTAGAACCAAGAGGAGACTTGGTTGGTTTTGTGGTTTGATTATTGTTTCTTGTCTCGCACACGCTACAAGGGTAACGATCGTCATCTTAATCTATTCCTCTCTGTTTGTTAAATCCAAATCGTGGCCTTGTTATTATCTAGGGCTTGTAATATGTTAATGAGTCACATAAAATCATAACTATGTTATCACATGAAATAATGAAACATGAATACATAAAAACCTTGAATCTTGATTTATAGAATTCGAATGGGATAAGACATATAAAATGAATATGAAACTGAATTTGGTGATCTTTTTATGTCGACATAATTGTGGATTTGGAACGGGTTTAATGAGCTTAAGAAACTATACGTATATGTATGTGATAACGGATTTGATAACGAATGTTTTACAAACTTGTTTTGGTCTTTACATGGGGCGTAATATATATCATTTTGGAAGGGGTGGTTCGAATTAAAATAAGATCACATAAGGTGTATTACAATCTTGTAATAATCGAGCTAGAATGGTTAAAACGGATTCGTTAATCATAATCTAAAACTATGGTTTGAAATTACTTGATTTAATAAAGTTAAGGGTTGTTTTGTAAATTATGAAACTTGATGGATTAACTTGTTAATATAGTAAATAAATGGATTTAATGAGTAAAATGAGTAAACTTGCTATATTTACACTTTTAACCCTATACTTTACATTATTGACATTTTAAACCCTAAACTTTTGTAACTTGTCATAAATGATCCTTAAATCATGATAACACTCATTTTCATTATTTAACTATAGATAAGTGACTAAACTTGCTAAATATGGAAACCTGCTAAATATGGAAACCTGCTAAATATGGAAACCTGCTAAATATGGAAACCTGCTAATTATGGAAAGTTACTAAAAATAGAAACCTGCCTAAAATAGAAAGTTTCCTAAAATAGAAAGTTACTTAAAATGGAAAGATTACTAAAACGGGAAACTTACTAAAAATGGAAAGCCGTCTTAAACGAGTGTTCTGATTCTTATAGAACGTTATTTAATTCATATAGGTTCCGGGCGGCGTGATTGATCTCATTTCTTGACTTTACTTTCATTGTTTGCTTGCTTGAATAAGGCATGAGATATTCGACCTTACCTCTTAAGGTTTCTCATGATTCGTGTTCATCTTTTGATTCTAGCTTTGGTATTATGCTTTTACTCGAGCCTTCTTACTAGGGCTTCCTATAACCTTGCTATGTTTCCTTTGATTGAATCTCCTATGTGAACTGCTTAATGTGAACCACCGATATGAACCTTCCGATTATGAACCTTTGATATGCACCTTTGATAATGAACCTATGATATGAATCTTTGATATGAAACTGATATGAACTTCGATATGAACTTTGATATGAACTCGATATGAACTTTGATATGAACCCTTATGATATGATATGACATGATTATGATTTGACCCGTCGTTTGATACCCGAGCCAAAATTTGTTTCCTAGTCGAAGGTAACTTGACCGTGTCATTGATGCACCAATGGCATGACTCAAGCAGCACGAGTGATGTTGCACACCGTCCCCATTTTGATTTGATTATGAGCTCACTATATGTATATGATTTGGCCATTATATGTTTTGGGGGCGATGGATGCATCCTAGATTTGATTTGTTTCGAGGATTTAATCGATTGGAGCTTTGTTTCGTGAATGATGTCGGGTGCAATCCGTCTTCACAATTTTGGGAGTTAGCTACTCCATTTGTTCTGAGGTCTCCTCATATTATGTATGGTATTTCGAGGTGACCCTCCGAATACAATGGCTACTTATGATATGATATGATATGATATGTTTCGGGCTCGGGTAGATTTCGATAACCCTTACACTTTTGATAACCTATATTGTACCTTCAGATTCCCCAACGCACCATAATCAGATTACTTGTTTATTACTCAAGACCCTTATATGACTCACTCTACTACCAAGATATATATTACATTGCTTTGATCATACACTCTCATTCCGTTACTTGGACTATGGTTCCATTCACGCACGGGTTATTATATGTTTATTGGATTTGGTTATGCTATTCATGTGTTATGTGACCACCGACACCTGTTATGATATGATTAACATGCGATTATAAGATTTACCGTGGTCATCGATGATATGCTATCTTACCGCTCGTGGTCCTTTTGATTTGTCCGGCAACCATGCTTGTGTGCAATCGATTGTTGATCTGTTTATCTTTTGTACCTCGTTCGGTTAAATCTTGTGGACTATGACTATTCGTGGTGTCCTTATCTGCTTGTTGTTGACCGCCATGTTTGCATTTGCTTATGCTACTATTTGATTTGGTGGATGGTTCAACTTATGACGCCTAGCTTGTTAACTTGTTTAATTGCCTCGCTATGTATTTAATTCTTTTAAATATAGTATTCATACTGTATTCCTACTTGTTACGTGTGACTGCTATGTATTGACTGCTGTTAGCACTTCCGCTATTATGATACTGATCATGTCTTCTTTTAAGAGTTTTGACCTGTGTGAATTGCCATGCTCACTGATTAATTAATTGCTTCCACTTTCATGTAGATATATGTTTCGCTGGTATGTATTTTGATTTCCTGAATTGATTGTATGCGGCATATGTTGTGTGGATTTGACGTCTGCTATGTTGGCTTATGTTTCAGTCTTTGTATGCCTGGTTTGTATGTGCTTGTGTATATGTCATCGATGCTTTGCTTCGCCGCTCTCTGGTTATCTGCTCGTTATGGATATCTCGTATAATTGTGTTCTCGCGGGATCCTCTTTGACTCATTACTCTCATTTCGCTACGACTTGTTATCCGTCCCTTTGTTTCATTTGCATTTGATTTTATTTAGCTTTGCTTTGTTATATCCGCTCACCGGCTTTTTAAGCTCACCAAGCATCCTTTTCTGCGGCAGGGTTTTAGGTTTGAAGATGGGCTTTGATTGGGCTGAGAGGTGGATTATCCGAGTGGACTAACCCTAGTTACCTTGTTATTTGGACTTTTGGCGGGCTTTTGTTTTGAGATTTTATTTATTCTAACTATTGATTTTGTAATTTCCTTGTAAATCTTTGGTTATTATGACTTGGTGCATTATTATTTAAAGATTTCGCTTGAAGATTTTACTTGTATGTTTCGATATGACACGATCATGACACTTCTACCCTTGTCGGGTTGGGGTGTTACAATTATGGTATCGAGCCGTGTTTCGTCTTGTTGACCTTAGGATTGACCCGTGAGGATTGGGTAGACATTAGGCTTCAAATCTGTTCCGATATTTTCCGATTCCTTTTGATTGTCGTTCAGTTTTGACTTCGATAATCTTTTGTCTTCACTGTTTTGGGTCTTCTTCTCTTCACATTTGATTTTATTGTTGAGTATTCGCATATCTGTTTGTCGATCGTTAGATGGAGACTACCCGTGGAGCCGAAAACTATGGTGCCGAACTTGCGTTGCTGCAACAGTCCCTGTGCTAGAGAGGTTCGTGAAGCAGAAGCCACACCCGACTTTTCGTGACCTTTGTTCGTAAAACCCCATCACTTTTCATCATGGAAGGTGATAAACCACCAAACAAATACCCACCGCTTGATCCAGCCTCTGCCAACCAACTTCGAGCTCGTATTGTTAGTAAAATTGGAGAGCTTAGAAAACTAAATAGGATAATTGAAAATACGCTTGAGGAAGCCCTTAAGGAATCTACTAACCCTGTAGACAGTGATTCAACCTCAAGTGATTCGGATGACTTAGAAGATGGAGAATATAAGGTGTTAGAAATTATGGAGGATTGTAAGGAGGAGAAAGAACTTAGGAGTATTTCGACTCATACCCTAAGGGAAGGAAACCGCCTATCACTATAACGTAGTTCACTTCCGAGACCACCCTTCGAGCCCGCATAGAAGGGGTAATCCTAAAACATCAAGATACCGTGTATGATTGGATACTTATATAGGGATCACACCTACATTGACTATAAGGCTCCCATGAATATAATGTCTAGGCTCTATTACAATTGGATCATGAGCAAAAGTTAGAACCTATGAGGGACCCCTTCGCCCTAAGAAAGCAAGTAACTATGTCGGGAGGGCTAAAGGATTGCATGTCTTCGTAGGTAACTTCACATATAGGTGTGATTTCATGATCTTGGAAAATGTTAAGGGCATCATTGATGGATTTTTAGGGGATGTGATACTTGGGATACCATTTATAGAGGAGTCTAAGATGGTTTATGATCGAGAGGAAGGAATAATCGAGTTCTCAAATGAAGCCGAGAGTGTTAAATATATAATGCCCCACAAAAATAAGAAATTTGAAGGTATTGACGATTTAGATGTGGACAACATTCCGGCATTTGAAGTAGACTGGAAGAACAAGGTTTACTACACTGCTTGTCTCGAGTTAGGCCCTGAATACATTCATGATGAGAGAAGGGTTAAGGAGATCGAATGGGCCTCTAAGATTGAGACAACGTAGGGCACGACTCACGAGTCTAGCTACAAAACTCATAAATAAAGAAAAGCGCTTTCAGTGAGAGGCAACCCATGCTTAATTGTTTGCTTGTTTGTGTCATATATCTTTTATTAATTGCTTAATCTCATGTTTAAATTTGTAAAATGCTTTACTTAGTTTTAACCTCGCCTTAATTACATATAAAGGTATTTTACATAAAGGATAAGTGTAGGAGGATTACACACATTTTCAAAAGAAACGTAAACATGAGAATTTCAATTGATTAAAAGATATACATTTGTGTTTGTTCGAGTCAAATGCTTGTATCGAGTCATAATGGATGTTTTGCAGAAATTTTCCGATTCTAAAGATGTAAATTTTCCAAAATTTTTTCCGTAAAATCGCGACCGCTTTTTGTCGGGATAACTGACGGCGTCAGATCGCAACCGTGACGTCAGAAATAGCAAAAACAACTAATTACTTTTCTCGCTTTCGAGCTACTTATAATTTTTAGAATTTTCCATGTCTTAATTTTCCGTAAATTTCAGAAACATCCATTCCACAAGCATTATATCCTAGTTTAGTAGAATCTTATATATATTATTACCGTCGATTTTACGCTGAAGGTTTCGCTTGTTTTCTTCAAGTGTGCGTGTTTAATTTATTAAGAAGGAGATACATAAGATGAGAAGGAGCTTTTCACGCAAACGTTCTTCTTGAAGAAAAATATAACCACCACTTTACACGGATCCTACCAAGCTAATCAGGGGAAAACTAGTTTCTTTCATCTTTTATTACCTTCCATTATCATAACTTTGATACTTTCGGGGAACATTGGGGACAATGTTCAGTTTAAGTGTAGGGAGGGAAAATAAAACGAGAACTTTGAAACTATGCTTATCCTTGACTATTTGCTTTTCCAATGGCACTTGCGTAATAAACCATGAGAAAATGTCGGTTAGGGTAATTTTGGCACCAAATTTAAAATTTTTCATGACATATAGGAGTGGGCCATTAGTCTTAACAAAAGCATCCCATGGATAGGAAGTTATATGACTAGCACAAAAACCCTTTACCACTTAAATTCCACCCAAAATGTGAGGATCGCCTTAGATTAGTAGAAATTAAAGCATTCATCTTTAATGCTTAGTGTGAACCGGTACTATAATAGATTCTAGAACTTGTTTTGTGATGCATCCCGAGATCGCTAGTAAGACTACACTTGTGTAGTTAGGAATAACTAAATGATAAGAGGCATTAGGATAACCCTTGTTTTATACCCGTAATATAATTACTTCTTCCACATCGGTTGAGTAATTCCCCACACCTTTGTGTTGTACTCATCTTTAGTACACGATACCCCTAGTTAACCCTCGTAGCCTATCCATTTCGCGGTTCTCGTGATGTTTCGTTTTCCGAATATCAATGAAGAGCATTGTTTACACGCCACCCCAAATGTACACCCAAATCGCCTTAGCCTACCTTATATGCACTCACTTTTAGTGCATTATTGTTATCACCCTAAAACCCTTAGTTCAATTATCTAGTTGCTTGCATAAGTTGCTAAGTCGAGTCATATCCTTTGTACACGCTTTGGGACGATTGGGACTCATGAAAAAGTTAAAGTTTATGAAATGACGGAAGGAACGTTAAATTCAAATTCCCTTTATTTGCGTAATAATGTACTCCAAGTGTTTTGATCTTTTCAATTCGGGTCAAATTAGTGTTAGAGTAAAAAAAAAAAAAACTCAAGTGTAGGGATGTGCCTATAAATCCCTATCATTTTGATGTTACTATAGAGGATGGTAGAGTAAAAGTGTATGAAAAAAAATGGGCTACCATTCTACATCTATCTTTAATTTATGTTTGTTTGTTTCAGTTATCTAGAGTCTATAGTGTCGAGTCTTGGCTTAGCAACGCCATTCTTCGCATGCTTGTAACATAAAGATTTTTGACTTGCCACCACTAAATAACCTATCCCACCAAACCCTTTGTTTCCTTACCGTAAGCCTAACATTACAACCCTTTAAAAGTCCTCTTGGATAGTCTTTCCTAGGTGCTTACGCCAAAGCGATGGAGGTTTGATCTAGTCTCAAGCCTATGGTAATCTATGTACTAGGACCGGTTAATGAGTGTTTATCTTCCATTTCCAACTTGTTATATTTCATATACACCCGAGAGATGTGAGTATCCAAACACCTCATGTGAGGTGCTAGTATATAATTTCCGTGCTTGTTATGACTTTTCCGGGGCTTATATGTGTTGAGAATTGTTTTAAACCAATGCTTCATGACCCCTAACTTATAAATTAATTGGCTAAAAGCACATTTGCTTGAGGACAAGCAAATACCAAGTGTAGGGATATTTGATAAGGTTTTAAAATGTACCTTTTTGAAGGGTCGTTTAAACTCTTATTTGATCACTTTTGTATCCGTTATTACTTAATATCGTTCCTTTTCACTTTTTAGGTATCTTGAAGGCAAATGTCTTTGGAATGACACTTATTCGGACGAAAAGGCGCGAATATCTGAAGAAAATGGCCAAAGTCAAGAATCGAGCCACTCGGTGCTGAACTCGGGGGGACGGCGTCAGTGTTATCTGCGACGCCGTCGCATCACTTTTGCGACGGCTCAAGAGCCAAATTGCTTATTTACAAGTGACGGTGTCGCTTTAAAAGAGTAGTCGTCGCAACTCGACGGCCTAGATTTGATCCGACGGCAGCAGAGATCGAAGGGACGACGTCACAAGCATAAGGTGACGCCAAGACTAACATGGCCAAGATGAAACTCTAATAGCGGCGACCGACGCGCCACAAATTAAAAGGTGACGCCGTCGCAATGTAATCTTGTATATAGAATCCAATTTTTAGTTTTCGTGTGTAGTCTTTGGAGTAAAACCTAAACCAACCAAGGCTGTCTTGTACAAGATTTTAGGGTTCCAAACCCTATCTTACATCAAGATAAGTGTTTTACTTCATTAATTTAATTATGTCTTCAATTACTTGTGTGTATGCTTGCATGTTCTCCATGTCCGCTAATTTACTTGTGTGTTTGCTTAGGGTATATGAAACTTAATTATTGAATATTGATTGGTTGTCTCTTATCTTAATTGTTAATGATCTAGTAATGCGATATGTCATCCGTTGTGTAGTTAATGCTTGATTAATCTTTGTGAACCTTAGTTTATAGCACCTAGAGTTGTTGTAGGCTAAACATCCGAAGAGTACCTTAGAGTTAAAGTTTATAAATCCTAGAGACTTTGTAGGCGATAACCTTTGGTAGTTTCAAAGAGTAGGGACAAACGCATACCCTACGACCTTAGATACACAACGCGATTAAGAATAAGGACGTGACAATTCAACCATCAAT
The DNA here is from genome assembly GCA_022545495.1 of Chrysanthemum lavandulifolium. NCBI lineage: Eukaryota > Viridiplantae > Streptophyta > Magnoliopsida > Asterales > Asteraceae > Chrysanthemum > Chrysanthemum lavandulifolium. The sequence goes on from CM040241.1 coordinate 217,705,238, forward strand.
AGGAGATAATTAAGGAGTAATAAAACCTAAGTAAACACATCTTTAAACCACCATACGAGCACACAATAATTAGACATAGACTACCCTCAACTTAGTTAATTAGATAATTAGATAGTAGAAGTAATCGGAGAAATACCAACCCCAAATCCAAACCCCGAGATTCGTACCTTTCCATTTCCTAAAAAATAAAAAAGATAAAAATAATCTTCCTCAACCCCAACCTTAGCGTAGTAACCTCACTAGCATTCCTATTCCCTAGAGAACGATATCAATTCCGTGGCTTACCCTAATACTACACTACAACGATTAGGTTCATCGCTTAGGTGTTGAAAAACTTGCTCGATTTAAAAGGAAGTTCCTTTGACCCCGAACGCTACTGTAAGCGTATCAAGATTTTCGCTTACACGATTTGACAACTTATAGTCCTAATGCCTTTTCTCGTATATCGATAAGTACTTGAACTTATATTTTTCAAGAAGTTTTCCGCCCATACATTACGAGGTTGAGGTTGCTAAAACTGAATTAGGTCTTCAGTGTCAGAGAAACATTTGTCAGGTCTCAATGACCCTGGTGTTGCTTGTAGCTCTTTGTACATCAATCCCTAACACCGCATCAGTTTGTGAAGCATTTTTCTTCAGCTCCTCTTTGACGTCCCTGAAGCTAGACAGTTGGTTGAGCTTTATACAACAATCACTAATTTTATCAGCGAGTAACACCTTCTGAATAATTGATGTGTTGTTTAGTATAGGTAATTATTGTTATCAAGTTTTAATATTTATATTTAGCCGACTTAACCTATAACAAAAATTAACGAGCAGTATACCTGATCAATGTAGCCTAGTTGGTAAGTAGAGTGTCGATCACTAAGAGTGGAACGTTAACACTTAAATATCTATCAGTATTTTAATTCTAAAGTTAGTTTAATTAAACCTAATCTAACGCAATGGGGTTTTCAGCCTTAGAGACTGGAACGATTGTGTAGATTAAATAAACTAATAAAAGTAAAAGTACAGAGGTGAATGACACACACACATATAGAAGACAGATAGCAGATAAGAGGTCAAGCCGATAGTAAGGGAGATATGCTCGTTCATCATTTAGTTATATATGATGAGTATTAACTACGCTCTTTATCTATGGTTGCTAGTGTAAGCATATTCGTTCCTACGTTTAGCTTAACTAAATACCCTAGATTTCTTTAAGTAATCAATACAGAAAAGTCTTGTCATGACTAATCAGAAATCTGATCTGAGTGCAACTTAATGATTACTTAGTTAAATTATTTATCCCGTTTTACATTAACTATGAAAAGATGTTAATGAAGCAATTGTCTTGAGCGAGTCGACAAGGCACGATAATCAAGAGGTAATCAAAACATACACATGGCAAACCAATAAAACATCATATACACTTTAATGAGTGAAATCAAATGTTGTATTTAATGCGATTTCGAGACATTGCAACTAACCAAACGATTAAAGCTTACTACAACGATTAAACGAATCTTCCTATGTAATTATGTACTAGCAGGACCTTCTTATGCTTCGAATTCTTCCTTTGATCTTGTCTTCGTGTGGTCATCTTCTATTCGACTTTGGTATCCGTGGTGGTATATTGTATGTCGAATGAGAATAGTTGACCTCTATTTATAGTTTCGAAGCGGCATCAATCTGGCGTGTCGGTTTACTAGATACGCCGTATCTAGGTAACATCGCATAGGGTCCAAGATTATTGTATTCTGGAATATTCATACACCGTCATAGGATACGATGGATCTTCAATGTACATACGGTGTATCTCTTCATTGTAATCTTGGAATATCTTGGTGAAGTCTTCAAGTTGATACGCCGTATCCCTTAGATGTCATGCGGCGTATCTGGAGTAGAATAAGTCAGATCTTCTATGCTGACCAAGGTTTCATATACGACGTATGGGAGAAACCCATATGGTGTATTCTTTAAAGTCAGGCAATGGTCTTCATATTCATCTAAGTCTTGATGTACGGCGTATCTGTCTAGAATGATACGGTGTATCTACCTTCAGTTCAGTAGATTTTTCCAACTTGATACATTTAGCTCCAATTTGCGTCCAAAGTAGCTAACTTTCACCAAATGCTTGTTTATAACTGAGATTTACAAAGTAAGCGATTAAGTATCAATTCTCATATAAAATAACACAAAACAAGCAATATACATAGGATAAATGATGCTAATAATATGTTGTTATTTGATATCATCAATAATAATTAAGGAGACATATTATCTGATAACTATTAGGTAGTATCTCACTTCTGATAACTATCGGGTTCATATTTATAGTTATGAAGTGACATTCTCTCTTAACTTTATCAGAGACTTCTATGCTCCTGACCTTCAGAGGGTATATTAGGCTATTTTATGTTTAAATATTTGTCAGAGATAATTTGGGTCGATTTCATACCCAACATTGCCAAAAGAATGCAAGTAATCCTTAATACAGACACTACAAAGGAATGCGGATGTACTTGCGTGGACCTCGTGTGATATGAAGGGCTTTCTTGAACTATCATGGAGCATCGTTTAAACACATATCCGATCAAGGCCAAACAAACAAGTCAAACAGACTCAAAACAAATTTTAAACACAAATACAATGAAGATCGAGAATATGTTGAATTCCCGGTCGTTAAGTCCCACTGAGACTCAATGGTGTGTAAACACTTGATTCAGACGATAGAATGATCACTAATGATAGTGATCGGAAAGGATTGGATATGAATATTACACTACCGAAAAGATTATAAATTAAAGCGACTTAAATACAAATTAAGAAAATTAAAAGATAAAAGATATTAAATAAACGCTATCACTATTTTTAAAGTGATGGACGTTAAAACTTAAAACTAAAACTAACGCTTAAATAAAAATAACGTAAACGCACAAATAAAAACGTGAAAATTATACAATATAAATCCTAAAATATGAAAATACATTTTTACAATCCTAATGATATGAGAAAATTTATAGAAAATGAAAATTATTTTTAACACTATTTATTTAATTATTATTAATTAAAACTATTTATTAAGTATTTAAAATGCACTAAAATAGAAGAAAATACAAAATTAACCTAGAAAAATGAAATTATAACTTAGAAAAATCTAAAATATGATAAAACTAATTTTAAAACTAAAAATATATTTTTAGACTTTTATATATTTATTATTAATTAAAAACTATTTAAAACTAATTAAAATTATGAAAAATACCAAATAAAAGGAGAAAAATAGGGAAAAATACTTTTTATGCTATTTATATTTATCTTAAACTATTAAAATTGAAAACTTATTTTTTTGGGACTTTTTCTCAATTAATTGCAATAAAAGCTAATTAAAAATGATTAAAAACTGAATTTAGATAAGAAAAATACTAAACAGTGTCTAAAAATTATGAAAACTTCAGGGAAATTCTAAAATTATATTCTAAAGCTATAAAAAATATAAAAACTAGGTCTAATGTGGAAGAATATAGAGCTGCTATGTAAACTAGTGGGGAATAAGCACTTAACAATAAGCTAATAAGCTCTATAGTAAACCAAACTGTTCAAGCAACTCACTAAGACTATAACTATTCTAAAGCGACTGATTATAGCTACTCCTAAACTCTATTAAGCAATCTACCAAGTGATTAAGCAAACTGAAACTATAAGCAAAACAAACAAGGACCCAATCGCTTTTAAGCACTTGAACCGATTATCCTATAAGCTGAGAGAAAACCTAAAATGCGGGTCTCAAGACCACCAACCGAGAACATGTATCCAAAATTACACTTATTAGGACAAGTAATGAAGCAATGAGAGAGCAAAACAAAAGTCGCTAAATGGTCGAGGATCACGATGAAGCGAGCAGTGGCTAAGGAACCTAGATTGAGCTTATCTATAAGCTTATTTAAGGAACTAAAGCTAAAACCAGATATGTGGTCTTAAAGACCACCTAGCCTACTGCAAGTGTGCAAAATCTTAGACCCTAGTTATTTGAAATGAAACCTGCACAAAGGCTGCAAGTTCTGCACAATTCAGATGTTAACACCATTTTGACTTTCTAAACAAAACTGAAAAATTGACTTTATCCAACTTTGATTCAGAGTTTTTGATTGAGCTTGATGTTATATGATGAAAGGAAACTAATGCAAGCTAAATCTAGGTATTTTGAACACAAAACTAGCTTTTGAGTATTCAAAAATCCAACAGATAAACAAGTAGGACAGATTTATGAGAGTTTTGACTTTTTTAGCTTGCAGGTACAAATCCTAGACTTGAATGAACATATATGGGCTAAACAAACATCAACCAACAGACTTTAACTAATGACTACATCTTTAGTACAAGTTATGCTTTAAACCAAACACCCCTGAAAACTACTAATATGCACTAACAACTGGACAAATTCTTCGAACAGCATGATTTCTTGATTACAACAAGTCTAAAGACCTTAATTGATCTTGAATAAAGCAGTATGAACTAAAATTAAACACGATAAAGATACAGCTTACTATGCAAATTGGATGAAAAGCTGTGTGAAGCTCACCACAGCGCCCACTTGCTTGCAGCTAAAACAAAACCCATTACTACACTAAATGAACCAAATCCAACCCATTTCGTATGTACGCAACACCAAACCATGCTCAAATCCATTAAGCTTAAACAGTTGACTTTTGTTGACTTTTTCACAAACTTGCTTGAAAATGATTCCAAAGCTCATCAAAAGCTATATGAAGCTTAAGTGAGCTTATATGAGCTTAACAATAAGATATTAACACTTATACTTAGGATTTTGAAATTGAAAAATGTAACAGTAGCATGAATTTTGGAAACTGATATGAAAATTTAGATTTATAATCAAAAGTAACTTACAATGGTTTGTAAACTTAAAAGTGATACAAGGAAACCGAATTACACCATTTAAACTAAAACTAAGACATTTTAAATAAAAATGACATTAAAGAAAAATTGAAACTAGCTATTCCCTAAACCTTCTTTTCTTCCTCTTTTATACCCCAAGTGATCTCTCTCATCTTCGAGTGGATCCCACCTTGTTCCATGGCAATTGGGTCACTTTTATGGATTTTGGCCACTTTGTCAAATTGGCGGGAAAGAGGTGTTTTAACGATGAGATTGAGTGTGATGAGGATGAGGGTCATAAATGGCTTTGTTTTGTGTTGAGGTGGAGGAGACATGGAGTGGGTTTGTAATGTGGAAGTGAAGTAGCAGATGAGAGTTCAGTAGGCACACGTTGAGTAGGTGAAAACTTTTGGCGTGGGTGGTTTTTGACCAAGGTTTGACCAGAAGTGTTAATAATAGATGGGGGTCAAATGGCTAAAGTGACGGGGTCCAAAATGGGCAAAGCAAAAGGTGTATAGCTTAATAATTCAAGGCCATATGTGTAACTTCAAACTTCAAGGACCTAGGCCGCCAATTTCAAAAAGTTCTCCAAGGACTAAACCGACAATCTCACAAAGTACAAGGACTAAACTTGCCATTTTCACATTTTCCGTGGACTAATTTCGCTAATTTTCAAACTTGGAGGACCATTTTGTAATTTTCAAACTTTTAATATTTTTCACCAAAGGACTTAATTTGACAACTTTTGATTTTAAAAGGACCTTTGGTGATTTTACTTTTGAAATTATGTGCTCAGGGACTGTTTTTGACAATTTTAGAAACTTGAGGGACTAAAACTGCAATTTTTGCAAATTTGATATGTTTTTCATCTGATTTTGATAATTTTGCATTTAAAACACATAAAACACTGATTTGTGATATATTTATCATTTTAAAGCATTTTTTAGTGTTTTCAGATGATTTTGCAGTTTATTTTGTACAAAAATGATGAGTATTTAGACACTCATCAATATCCGTACATTGAACCAAGGATTCAAAAGAAATGAAGTCTCGCTCCAGAACTAAGGAATGTAATGATTGATGAGGTGAATGCTTGGTTGCTAGCAGGCACCGTAAAGCGGTGCGAGACCCTCACCGTAGCTAACCGGTGTTGATCAATAAGGTAGATGGGAGTCGGTGAATGTGCATAGACTTTGAAGATCCGAAAAGGCATGTCTAAAGGATCTATATCCTTTCCCGAAATCGATCGGAAGATAAAGTCATTGATGGGGTTTTGATATAAGTGCTTTTGGACACTAGTAAGGATATCACCAAATCCAAATGGCCAAGGAAGATCGCTATCCACACGGAGGAAGGATTTTTACTACTCAAAGATGCCATCCGGCTTGAAGAATGTCATTCGAGGATGTAGACCTTAGCTTATTGAGTTGAAGACGCTTATACGCTATAAAAAATTCCTTTTCATTGATGCCTTAGAAGGGTCGTGCGGAGGAGTAGAGGTTTATCGCTTCTCAGCTGGCCTTGCCTTAGCAACAACCTTAGTGTCGGCAATAGCAACAACAAGATCTTCCATTATAGGAGGAGGGATGGTCGAGCCCGCAAGGGAAGGATGGGTGGTCTCGCTAGGAACTCGGTCATGAATGGTGGTATCTTGATTATGAGGCTCCTTGTAAAGCTCGTTTCCCTTCTAGCTTGGCACAGTCATAAAATTAAACACGCCCATGGTGAAGGAAATAAAATGCAACCATTAGAAAAGAAGGAAGAAAGTTACAAAAAAAAGAAAGAAAAAAAATGCCCCTCCCCCTCTACTAGTATTGTCTCGGCGTCTTAACACCGGATCAACCGTGGTATTGCTCCACACCCTGCTCAGGCCAGACAAAACTAACACACCCTCTGGAATGTTTAGAAGCCTAAGGCAGTGGAGCGACAACTTATCAACATCTTCCTGATTAAAACCTATAGTGGGAAACTCATCCAAAATATGTGAGTTGGGGTGTCTCCAAGTCATGTGATCGGGTATAGCCCTCCGATCTATAAAAAAGAACTTATTTTTCTAGAATTTCATCCCGGACCTATTATCATCCATGCACACCGGAAGGTCTCCTACGCTTGGCAAAGGAAAACCAATGCCCTTGCTTGTGAAGCGTTTGAAAAACTCAGAACAAGGTAACGGTGAGCTTAATCTCTAAAGCTCGGCATATAACCTCAAAAGTATTCAGACCCAGAGGAACAAGTTAGGAAAGACGTACTCTAAAATTCCTAAGGATGACCAGGAGGAAAGACAAGAAAGGCACTCTAACATCGGAAAAGTCAAAAACCCGGTGATATAGCCCCTATAACATCATTACGCAACTCCGACATTTTAACCCCCGGACCAGGCAGTCTAGGGTGTAACTCTAAGGGAATCTTATAATTACAAACTAAGAAGTCTAGGTCAATTTGCCTCAGCCCAGAAGCATACAAATGCATGTCCCTTTTAGCCATAAAGAAAAGTTGTAAGAGCATAACCTATACCTCAATCGGAATGTAAGAGACGAGGGAGTCTGAAGGAAGCTAAGCAGAGCACGCAAGAAGCAACATCGATCAAGCAAACAAAATTGTGATTTTTAGTGGATAGATAACAATTGAGAACGTGAGATTAAAGGGTATTTATAGGCCCCAGGAAGCCAAAAAGGAAAAACACATGGGCTTGTCAGGCCCATGACGTATCAATCCATCATGACATATGGAACGATTGGATGAAGTTAAGCCACGTCACTAGGAATGTAGAAATGATGTTGATCAGCCTTTAGGCGGAAAAAACAGAGGGGCGCAACAACATAGAAGCAAATTCTAACCTCCGAAAGAGAGAGCCGAACGAGGTAGATTCTCGGAACAGGTTGAAAAAGCAAAAAACTCTCAAGAGTCTAACACAAACACTTTAATAATGCGTTAATACTAAACTGGGGGGACATGATGAGGTATAATCTCCTCCGGATATTTAGGAGGAGAAAATCACACTTAGGTTATTAAGGGGAAGAATAGGTAATGAAGTAATAGTGCATGTTGTAACAATACTCAGGAGTAGCTAGAGTGACGAAGGTTACTCCAGGTCCGAAGGCATTGACATGCAAGCTAGGACTACATCAAAGCTCGTGCTATATGAGACAATCACAACGATACATACGATCGAACATAGTGGTCCATAACGGCCACATGCGATATCAAGACAGGGCGTGCATGGTCCAAAACCGACCGACCGCCAAGACCGGACCGGAACAGATAAATAGTGGTCTAGTCCGGCCCGTTCTTCGTCCAACAAGGCCACATGCGATATCGAAGACATTAGATGATCGCGGACCGGACCGAATGTGGTCGGCATCCGCTGAACTCTTATCAAGATAAGATGATACCCGGATGAACTCATAGTCGAATATTGCTCCTAGACGACAAGACCATCTCCACAATGCTCTTGTCGTAGAGCTAAGTCTAGGTAGTATAAATAGAGTCATTCATTCAGATGAACAACACACACACTTTCATACTCCGATATAGACTATCTCTTTCTCTCCTATATTATCACATATTTTCATACTAAGCATATACTTATTCTCACGTCAAAACTTGGTCTCAGATTAAAACCCCGGATCAAGCTAATGGTATTCTTTCTTATTTTAACCTAGAGGACGAAAAAATTAGTACTAATCTCCACATTCGAATGATTCAAAAAGTGATTACGTAAAATTGCTTCCAACACCTTAATTATACCATTTACTATTTGTGAATTGCATAAACATAATAAACGAATAAGAAACCCCTCACCGCGTTGCAATGAGCTTTTTCAAAAAAAAATTTGGGCGTTATGGTAATCTTATTCCGTCTTTGTATTTGTCGTGGCTTTTTATTATATTTTTTTTAAAGCCCGACATTTTTATTTTTTGGGTTTAGGACTTGAGAAAAAATTGCAATAGGTTTCTCTTATTAGCAATGAAAACTTAATTTGTACGTGTCTATGTTACCCGGTCATATTTAAAATTCAATTACATCCTATTCAGTTTTCTTGTAATATGTGAAAACCGAACTGAATGAAATTCATTATAGTTTCAGAGCGGGTGATTAAAGATTTCTCGGGTATTTTTGGTTCTATTTTTTAGAGTTATTGAACTGTATAGCTTTTTGTATCATATTCTTTGTGATGCTTCAGGTCATAGTCTAAGAAGTTTATACTGTAACTATCTAAAACTTCCTTCGCTTCGTTTTCAGTTATGTTTTGTAATCATTCTTTTGGCTTACATTTTTATCATTTAATTAGAATTTTTAAGGGTAGGTATGCAAGGATCTGGAGTATATATATTCCTATTATTGATGAGATCCCTAATTGTCATTTGATCCCCGATCGTTCTTTTACCTTTCAATAAACTATGTGAAAAAACGATGACAACCTCTCCTAACATTGATGAATTGAAGGAGGCAACTGGTTCGAGTGATATCGCCACCTGTTTTAAATTCCTGTTTAAGAGTGAGGTTGTTGAAGGTCATGCTTTATTGCTAAGGTTAGAGGAGGAGTGTAGGCAGCTTAGGGATAAGGTTCAGAAACGCGATCGTACATCTAGGGAACTCCATTTTTTAGGTCCATTTCATGAGAAGGGTGTTGATGCTCTGGGATGTGTAGCGAATGCATAAATAGTGAACGTGACATCTTGCAAGGTTTAGAAAGGACGGTTGGTTTGATCCCAACGCGATTGCCCAAAGAAGAGGCTCATGTGACACTCATGGAAATCAATGAGGAACTATCGATGGTTAGTGGATTTGGGAGCTTTTCTTTTCTGTTTTGGGTATTTTGCAATTAGCTGCTGTTGTTGGCCGTGCTTTGCTTAGGTTGTAATTATGTTGGTTCCCCTGGTGTGGTCATCTACATAACTTTTATGTACACATTTTGGTTATGTATTGCATAATGTCTGCTAACTCTGGATTGTTAGAAGTTCAGTTTTTGGGTTTGTGTTATCGAACTTCTAGTCGTTGTAATGGGTTACTCTTATTGTGAATGGAATGTTATTTTGTATATGCTAAAGCTATGCACCGTATTTTTTTTCATAATGGTGTTCGCTTATTCGATGTGTAACTGTTTGATATAAATTTTGAACGCTAGTGAGTTGAATAAATGTGTTGTTAGGTTGAGATGTCATGATTTGGTTACCATCACTAAAGAGGTACGAAAGGGGTACAATAATAGCTTTTACATGTGAATATTGTGCTAATTATGTTTATGTAGTTTAACTTGGTTAGCGCGATTTCGCCCTTCTTTTTTTTAGATTAGATGGTCAAAAGTTTTTGGCGGCAATGATTGACAATCTTTGGTGGGGGTTGTTTTTTGTCGATAGTGAGAACTGTAATTATTACGCAACTGTTATGGTGAATCTGTGTAAATTGAACGGATGGATGGGATCTTTAACGAATATACAAATACTTAGTTGTGGAGCACATTCGTAATCTGAAACTGCTTAATTTCAATTATGCTTCGTTGCTTTTCGAGTTTTGTTAGTTCCTTCTACTTACATATTGTTCATGTTTACTGAACGATGGTTGGTGCATGCATGGTGAATATCTAAAAATTTTTCTTTTGCACACCGCTTTGGTACACTCTTTTTTTTCGCTATAGCGGGTAGTGCTATGCTTAGTGTTTGTAGGTTTATTCAGTAGTGTCATAGTTCCCTTTGCTTTTGTAGTTATAGCCACTCTTCATGATTAGTGTTGCAACTGTTGGCTTCTGCGTGATAAACCATCCCTATGCTTTCGTGTGTGTTGTGAGTGGGCCCCTTTTTATTTGGAAATCGCTGGTAGTGCTATATTGAGTGTTAGTGTTATAATAGTGTTATAATTGCCTTTTGCTGTTTGCTTGCACGCTTTCAATGATTAGATGAAGTGCTTTTGTAGTAGTGTCGGCGCTGTTGATAGTGGAGTAATCTGTGAAAAAATTTATGTCTATAAGTTTAGCCACAAACATGTGTGTATGTCTGTGTGCTTTTATCTGACCCTGAGAATTTCGTTCTAAAGATGTCGCGTACTGATTGCCTAGCCGAACTTAGTTTTGCATGCGATAGCGATGCTTTGCAAGATCAGATGGTTTTGTTTTTTGAAAGGGAGGTGATTGCAGCGCGCGAGTAGGAAAGCATGGTGCGCGGTCGTTGTTTTGATATTGGAGTGCGTGTTGCTTATTTGGAAGACCTTATCCAAGAGGTTTTGCACGAACGGGTTAACTTGGTCGTTCGTGATTCTATTAGGTTTCTTAGAGAGGTTCAGGATCGCGAACGATCTAAGCAAATTGCATTTCAGGGACTATTACGTGAAGCTCATTCTGCGATTCGTGTCGCCGCAGGCTATATCAACAATATTAGAGCCCTGTGATCTTTCTTTGTGTCTTCTTGTCGGTTGTTTTGATTCTTGTGTTAGTTGCCAAACTTGTATGTTTTGTATGTGGTCATGGCCGTGCTGTCTCAGAAATGCATCTGTAAGATTCAGGTTCAACAAAATTATTTTTGCGTGCTTGTTATAATTTGTAGACCCTGCTACCATACATACATTTTCCTAAGGTTGTGCCCTTTTTTTGTAGTAGACTGGTCATTGTTATAAATAACATCTCATCAATTAAGTTATTTCCTTGTATTTGTATTGAACTGTAGGTAGACGATTGTTTATAACGATGAGAATGTTATGGTTTTTGTCGTGTTAACAGTTGAGCTTGACACTATTTTTGCCAAACCCAGTTAGAGTTTTTTCGAGTTACCCTTTTTTTTGAACATCCGTTTGTGGTACGATTTGTGAGTTGCGCTGTTACCTTTTGTACACTGTTATGTGGAATTAACCGGCACAAAAAAAAACGTGTGTGATACGATTTTTTAACTGATTTGTACCTGTGCAAATAGCATATAATAGTTGTGATTTTATTGCAACAAAGCCGCAAACAGTGGCCTAAAACTGTACACCGATACGGTGTGCATACCAACATCTGCATTCGTTTGGTTACAACACTACCATACATACATTTTTCTTAGGTTGTGCCCTTTTTTGTAGTAAAGTGGCTATTCTTATAGATAACATCTAATAAGTAGTGGAGCAAGTGGTTCTGCAGTTATATCGGAAATGGACCACAAAAGATATAGGTGTTGTTGCGACTGTCATTAGACCGTTGAATGTGCGCCAGTTTCGCTTTTTGATTTCTTTGCGGCACGCCTATCTTCGGGTTCTGTCAGATCTGCAAATAATTGCCTGCTAGTTGCGGAACTTTCTATTGGTGCATCAAAATCTTTCTTTTCCAAAGGTTCAGCAGAAAACGGTGAAGGCCTAGGCATATCTGTTAGAGCCTCATCAATGAATTTTTTTTTCTGCTGAAGCTATTACCAATGCCAATGTCTCTCCAGCTTCTTTTGACGGCAACAAATGTTGTGTTGCGTCTGTAACATTGTTGAGTATCGGTCTCTAAGCACCTATTTTACTGTCGCTACCAAAGTGGACTTCAAACCTATGTTTGGTGTTTCGTAAGTCCTTGATAATCTGAGGAAGTTCCCACTGGTTCTGATCAGGAACATACCTCAACACCTCAGAACACACCGGCAGTAAAGCGTGTGCTTCTGGGCTGTACCACGCGAGTGAAGCCTTGCCAGTAACGTCGGCAATAGTAGTTTTAAAACAATAACTGCAAGTAATTTAGACGTAAGCGGGTGTTAAGCATTGTTGCTGGTTAGTAATACGAGGTTTTTAAGATGACGTAATTATTTCGACCTGTAATTTGGCACCATAGGTACTCCTGGCTGATGACAATGCAAATGAGGCCTATCATCCTCAATGCTTGTGTTGCACCTTTTATAGCGGTTGTTGTACCAGCCCATTGCCTCATGTATTTCGATTATGGCAGCCTCCGTGATAAACATTTGTTTTTCCTGTTTAAACAGATACTAACTTCATACATACGTGGTTATCATATTTTAACAATCGGTGTTATCTTACCATAAGCAGTTCCGGACTGATTTGTAACAGTGTCGCTATCTCGACCGGTTCCTCATCTAAACCATCTTCCTACGTCTCTTGTTGCAGTGGAGGCAACATTAAGGGGCAAGTGATGCCTAATAACAAAGCATAACTGGTTGACCATTTTAGCTGGCAAAGTTAGTGATAAGCGCCTACCAAACATGTTACAGAGATTCATTCAATATTATAAACTTACAAGTTGCGTATTTCATTTGCCTCTGGGACATCCGGGTTGAAATAACAATGCGTTTCAAGGGTTTCCGATAACTGCATATTTCCAGCATACGCCTTGACTAAGCATGAGCTAACCGCTAGTATAATAGGTCGTTCCATTGGAAAACTCAATTCTGTTTCAAACTTAGTGGCCATGGCATTCCAAAGGTACAGTGTAACGGTATTCCCACTGTTAGAAAAATCTAGTTAGTATCGTTGGACACAAATCTTAACCTATTTTGAAAACCATGAATTTAGACATACGTACTTTAGGTTTTGAATCTCAACACTCTTCCTTAGTATGTGATTCGTCGTTGAGACCCCAAATGAACTGATTTTGCCAACGTTCTGAATTATCCCTAAATAGTGTGTAGATACATATGAATAATTTTTTTCCTTTAGACAAACAGTTACTATGTTAATCTAGACTCATATATTTATGCAATAGTAATACCTGTCAGTATTGCATCAGGCACATTAGCTATGGTTGCAAGCTGGTTATAAGAAACAAAATTGAAGAAGTGGTTTGGGAAGCCATCGTCTTCAATTGGACAAATGTCTGTGTACTTGCCAAGCGAAGAGTGCATGTTAATACAAATAAACCGTAAAAATGTTTATTAATATTTTGCGATCTCTTTATGCTTTGTTGATAACAAATATAATGTTATTATAAGTAAAATTATAAGGATACATGTTATTTTTGTAAAGCATTTACATATAGTCACTTAATACAAATTGTTATAATAAATCATTTGTTGTAATAGTTTATTAGGATGGGTAAAAATCACAACCATGGATCATATCCATAACCCATGGTATTGACCCATACCCATTTGACTAGATGCATTGCATCTATTAGATACATTGTATCTAATGAAATACCCATGGATCAACCCATAACCCATAACCCATGACCCATGACCCATAACCAAAAACCCATGGGCAAAGAGGGCGTCCCACGGATCCCTAGTTTTACACTAGACGGATCCCTTAAGGGAGGGATCCGTGGGATCCGGGAATAGAGAGTTATTTGCCTATAATTCTAAGCCATTTCTTCATTCTAACTCACTTCTTACTAACTCTCTCATATACTCTCATTCTCTTCTAACAAAAGATCACTTGATCTAGAGAGTTGTTCTTCTTTCTTTCTTTAGTGATTCTCATATAGGTCCTTCTCTAAGGAGAGATCACGAGCATTCTACAAGTCATCCAAGCAAAGGGTCTTTGATTGATTTGTTCCTCCACAAGATTTCTGTAGCAAAGATCTTGTATTTGATATTTCACATAGTTGTTGTGTAATAGTCGTGTTGGTTTGGTCCACCGTGTTACGGACTCGGTATTTAGCTTTGTACCAGAAAAAGGTGTAAGCAACGTTGTGAAGGCTTCTCCGCCAAGTTGAAGGAGTTTGTTGACATAGTGCTTGAACTCTCGAGTATGTGACTCGGGGGTGGAGTAGAGCAAGGAAGGTGTCCTTGTGGTGAACCACTATCGTCGGTTGTGTCATTTCTATCCCTTACTTTACTTTATTTACTTGCATTATCATTAGATCTATACTTTCTCTTCATCCATACGATTTCACATAATATCGAATCTAAAGTTTTTGAAACTAACTTAAAATCGGCAAAACTATTCAACCCCCCTTCTAGTTTTTCACAATTGGCATCAAGAGCTAAGTTTATAAAATTTTTAAAGTAAATCATATTTTAAAAACTTTTCGATCAATATGGGTTCTGAAAACTATAAGGAAGGGCAATCTATGCAACGACCACCACTACTTGAAACTAATGGTTTTATATATTGGAAAAATAGATTCGAAACGTATGTGAAGTCAAAAGATATTGATCTTTGGTACATCATTGTTGAAGGCGATTTTGAAGCTACATCAAAAGATGATAAAGGAAATTTAGTTAACATACCTCATGATAAACTTAACGATGACATTAAGAAAAAATTTCCAAAAATAGTGAAGCTAAAATGGTTTTATATAATGCTTTACCCAAAAAGGAATTCGAAAGAATTTCTATGCTTAAAACCTCTAAAGAAATTTGGAATTCTTTAGTTGTAACTCATCAAGGTAATCAACAAGTTAAAAATAATTAAATTGATTTATTTGTTCAACAATATGAACAATTTTCAATATCGGATGAGGAAACTATAGATCATTCTTTTGCTAATTTTAATACTATTATTACATCTTTACAAGCACTTGATGAATCTTTTCTAGCCGTAACCATGTTAGGAGATATCTAAGGGCACTTCCATCTAAGTGGAGATCTAAGGTGATGGCAATCGAAGAGTCAAAGGATTTGACAATCCTCACCTTTGATGAACTCATAGGCAACTTAAAAGTCTATGAGCTTGTCCTTGCTAAAGATTCCGAAGCCTCTAAAGTGAAAGAGAAACACAAATCTCTTGCCCTTAAAGCCAAAAAGGTCTCAAGCGATGAAGAGAACTCCTCTTCGGATAGTGATGACGAGGAGTATGCCATGGCAGTAAGGGACTTTAAAAGGTTCTTTAGAAGGAAGGGAAGATACGTCAAACAACCGTATGACGACAAGAAAGGATTCCGGAAAAGCAAAGAGGACGAGAAGCCAAGGGATGATCGTGCTTGCTTTAAATGTGGGGACCCAAACCACTTTATTAGTAAGTGTCCCAAACGGGATGATCAAAAGGCATTTGTGAGCGGTTCGTGGGGAATGAGCGAGGAGGAGGACGAAGAAATTTGTCTCATGGCAAATGACGAGGTATGTCACGAATACTATAGTAGCTCATCATTAGATGATGATTCATTACATAAGGAATATGACAAACTTTGCAAAATTAGCTTAAAAGTAATTAACAAAAACAAGTTTTTGAAAAATCAAAACCAACGTTTAGATAAGGAAGTCATAGAGTTAAAGGCAAAATTGAAACGTCTAGAAAATGGCAAAATAGCAAGTGGCGAATGTGAACTTTGCGTTCAACTTCGAACACTAGTTGATCAACTAGATTCTAAGATTGCTAGAATGAGTAATAATACTCTAGATATGATACTAGATAGTGTTAAACCGGAAACAACCAAAAGGTTTAGGTATTCAAAGAACTTGATGCGTCAACTAGTGAAAACAAAGAAACACAATTCGTAAAAGCAATAGAAAAACAAGCCAATGTTGTGGCGGATCCCACGGATCCCACAAAAGGGAACCGTCTAGTGTACTGACCAGAATCCGTGGGTCTGCTGAAGCAAACAAATGGTAATAACATAGCTTCTTCTTCTAGAACCGATTTTGTTATTGTTAATAAGAAGAAACCAACTCATATTACCACTAGACAACCACTCCCAAAATATAATCCAATTTTTGCAAGAAACAAAGCTCCACCAACCAAACACATCTAGGAGACCTAATAACGTTTACCCGAGAAGTAACCATCAAATGGGATGGAACCCAAATATGCAAAATGGCTTTCCATTTCAAAACTTTGCACCATGGAATGCATATTCACCTTATCCATACATGTCTAACATGAATGGAATGTTTAACACTAATGGACCCATGAACAAACGGGGACCAAACTTTTGAGTTAATTGTTTTCTTAGGTGTGCTTAAAGGTCGACCTAGATCCGGATGAATGGGTCAAGGATAGCGGGTGCATGAGGCACATGACCGGAAATAAAGATCTATTCTCCACATATGAATCCTTAAATGGAGGAAATGTGGTGTTTGGAAATAACAAAAGTAAAATCATCGGTAAAGGTACGATTTCTAACAAATCTCTAACCATTAACGATGTGTGTCACGAGAAAACCTAAACTTTAACCTCTTAAGTATAGGACAAATATGTGATAAAAAGTGCAATGTACTTTTACCAAAACCGTAGTAAGATATTAAAAATGGCATAACCATAGGAAGAGGAATTAGGAAACATGGAGTCTATGTCATTAAAATTGGTAATGAACCTAAAGACAAACTTTGTCTTACTTCTATGGATGATACTTCGACCTTATGGCATCGAAGATTGGGTCATGCCAATATGCGACTTCTTCAATCGCTATCGTCCAAAGATCTAGTAAGAGATCTACCTAAATTAAAATATGAACATCACTTTTGTGATGCTTGTAATGTAGGAAAACAAGTCCATTCTAGTCACAAAGCTGAAAACATGGTGTCTACAACTAAGTGTCTAGAATTACTACACATGGATTTATTTGGTTCATCCGCTATCCAAAATTATGGAGGCAACTTCTACACTCTGGTCATAGTGGATGATTACTCTAGGTACACATGGACTAAATTTTTAAAGAACAAAACTGAAACGTTTAATTACTTTAAAATATTGAGCAAGAAAATCCAAAGACAACTAGGAAGTCCTATAGTGTCTATTAGAACGGATCATGGTAGGGAATTCGATAATGAAGTGCAATTTGGAGCCTTTTGTGATGCTAATGGTATTACTCACAACTTCTCGGCTCCTCGCACTCCGCAATCGAATGGGGTAGTTGAAAGGAAGAATAGAACCCTACAAGAAATGAGTCGCACAATGCTAAATGAGCAATCCATACCTCAAAAGTTTTGGTGCAATGCCGTTGATACTTCAACGTACATACTTAATCGAGTCTTAATTAGACCAATTTTAGGTAAAACTCCATACGAGTTACTTCGAGGCAAAAATCCTACGTTAGATCACTTTAGAGGCTTTGGTAGCAAATGTTTTCTTAACACTAAATATTACCTTACAAAATTCAATCCTAAATCAACCAAAGGTATCTTTTAGGTTACTCTCCCAATAGCAAAGCTTAAAGAAACGTCATATTAAATAAAGAAACTATAAAAGTAGAAGAGTCATTAAATGTAAAACCCTTCAAATTGATGATAGTCACCCCCAAACCCACTCCACCTCTATTTTGTTTTGATGACATAAAACCTAAGAATACACAAGAAGCCATAAAAGATGAAAGTTTGGTAATGGCCATGTAAGAAGAGTTAAATCAATTTGTTTCTAATGATGTTTGGACACTTGTCCCTCCACCTAGTAATCAAACCATAATAGGAAACAAATGGGTTTATAAAAACAAGTTAGATGCAAATGGTATAGTGTCTAGAAACAAAGCTAGACTCGTTGCCCAAGGATATAACCAACAAGAAGGAATAGACTTTGATGAGACCTATGCCCCCGTGGCTAGATTAGAGTATATAAGAATACTTCTTGCTTATGCTTGTGCTAATGATCTTAAGCTTTATCAAATTGATGTCAAAAGCGCTTTTCTAAATGGTTTTATTAATGAAGAAGTATATGTAGCTCAACCTCCGGGCTTCATCGATTTTGAAAACCTAAACATGTGTATAAGTTAAAGAAAGCCATTTATGGTCTTAAACAAGCTTTAAAAGCTTGGTATGATAGACTTAAGTCATTTTAATCAAACACAACTACACCATGGGGTTAGTTGATAACACACTTTTACTAAGAAATGAGAGTCACATATAATCATCTTTCAAATATATGTAGATGATATTATATTCGGATCTACTTGTCAAGACATGTGTGATGATTTCTCTAAAATCATGCATGACGAGTTTGAGATGAGTATGATGGGAGAACTTAGTTTCTTTCTTGGTCTACAAATCAAACAAGTAGAAGATGGTATCTTCGTTAATCAATCTAAATACATTAAGGAAATGTTAAAGAAATTCGGTTTAGAAGAGTCAAAACCAATTAGGACACCAATGTCATCCAACACTAAACTCACAAAAAGTGAAAACGGCGAATCCGTTGATAACACAAAATATCGTGGCATGATTGGTAGCCTTCTCTACCTCACGGCTAGTAGGCCGGATATCATGTTTAGTGTTTATCTATATGCTAGGTTTCAAGAAGACCCTAAAACATCACATCTAGAAGCCGTAAAAGGATATTTAGATACATTAAGTGCGAATCAATTAGGATTATGGTATCCTAAGGGCACGGAGTAGAAACAATTGTATATGCAGATTCGACCATGCATGTGATTATGTTGACCGAAAAAGTACAAGTGGGGTATGTACTTTTATGGGATGTTGTTTAACATCTTGGTTTTCAAAGAAACAAACGGCATTAGCAATATCAAAACCAAAGCCGAATATGTCTCCGCCGGCAAAGCATGCCAACAAGCACTATAGATGAAACTAGCGTTAGTTGACTACGACATTCATCTAAGTGACATAGCCATTCTATGTGACAACAAAGGTGCCATCGATTTAAGCAAGAATCCGGTATTACATTCTAGCACAAAGCATATAGAGATTCGTCATCACTTCTTAAGAGACAATGTTCAAAAGGGGAACATCTCTATTGAGAAGGTAGCGTCCGAAGACAACATAGCCGACGTCCTCACGAAACCATTGAAGCGGGAACAATTCAACCTGCTTCGTCTTGGTCTTGGTCTCATGAAACAATCGTCGTAATTTACTTTTTAACTCTACAAGGTTTGTAAACACTAGCCTTCTTATTTCTGAGTCTAGGATCTCTATTTCACGGACAACTCACAAGCAATACAGGAATTTTCAAAACCCAAGATAAGTTTTTAACTTATAGTCCTCTCTTATTTTCTTTCAAAATAAGTACAAATTGCAAACACGTAATTACATACACATATTCTTTTCAAAGGATAAACATTTTTATTCGCAACATAGAAACCTCTTTTCAAAAAGTTTTCTAAAAAGATATTTCTTCCCGTATCAATTTCACAAAAGCAATTTCTCACGTCTAGGAAAAATCGCTTTTTCATTATTAATACAAAGTAAAAACCCGTCTTCATTACATCTCATGTCTTTTGAATGCTAAAGAGGACACATAACTAATATGTGTTTTCAGGTACATTCATTTAAGCAACAATGAATTAGGAGCACTCGGGTTATCTCACATAATAGTATGCCTTTTCACTTCTAGTTTATTTTTCTTTTCTTTTAGGAGTCGAGATAACCGCAACTCCAAATGGTTTGCATAAAGGCACACACTAGGAACAAATGTTTCCAAAAGGAAAATTTTGAGTCGCTCGAATCACCAAGATTACCACGGATCCCGGCTTTAATCTTGGACGGATCCTCAAGGAAGGATCCATGGGATCCGTGAGATGTAAGCTATTTTTAACTTCTATTTTTCTCACTTTATTTTGGAGTATGTGATTTAATGCTTGTTTTCTCATGATCACATGCCTTAAATTCATATTTAATCATTAGATTTTAATCCATATTTTGGGTCAAGCATTCATTGCAATGCATAATTTTTTTTCTATAAGTAGGATTCCCAATATTGCTTGCTATTCATCTCATCCTCACAAACAAACACCAACATGTATTCCAAAAGATCTTCCAACTTAGATGAATCACCTAATGCAAACAATCCATTTCAATAAATCCAAACTTTTGTCCTTCCGCCTACCAAAATACCACAATCAAAATCTAGGATATCCGCGGATTAGCATCCGCCTTGTTGCTTAGCAAAACCATCATCGAATGGCTCATCACCAACCACTAACTCACCACAAGATGCTTCCATTATAGCACCTCCTTCATCACCAACAAGTACACCAACTTCATCACCTATCAACTCACCACCTAAAGTCACTCTTTTGGAACTCCTTAAGACTCCAACAAGATCTCAACAACCAAAACAAAAAGAAATAGCCTTTTTGACACCTCCCACTACTCCAAACACAATTTTCAAAGACCTTGAAACCTCACCACACTTAGCTCCCATTGAGCTACGAGAACACCTAGGTTCTTTTCCACCACCACTTCCAAACATTCCGGACTTTGATCCGTATTTTCCTATTTTTCCACCACATCTTCCGCATCTCACAAATCAAAACAACCCGGAAAACTTCCGCACTCATTACCCACATCACTTACATTGTGAACATTGCCAATCCACTAGGGATATTGCAATAGAAGTTAGGGAAGAAATGTGATTCATACTCAACCTAATTCTTGATCGCATCAATATCATTACTCATCAAAACCTCCATCCATAACCTTATGCAAGCATGGAAGGAATCATTATTATTATTTTCTATTTTTAGTAATTTTTTTCTTTTGAGTCATATTTTAAGAACAAGTCTTGTTCTTACTTTTACATGCTTGTATGTGGCATAAATACCACTACATTTTGTTGTTTTATTACAAGGCCTTGTTTACATAGCTTGGCTCCCAATCTAGATTTTCGTCAATCACAAGATTATTTATGCATGTTACTACTAACCTTTTCCTTGTAGGATTTTTTTATTTTTCTCACTTTTCGCCCCAAACTAGGGGAGCTACCGTCAAGGGGGAGTAAGCGATACGTGGACTATTTTTCCACATCTTATTTCTTCGTTGGGTTAACTTTTTGTTTCGACAAAAAGGAGGGAGAAGAAGTAAAACTTAGGCTTTCAAAATATACATCTAATCTTAAGTTTTACTCATCATAACATTATGTTTTTTCATCAACAAAAAGGGGGAGATTGTTAATACAAATAAACCGTAAAAACCTTTATTAATATTTTGCGATCTCTTTATGTTTTGTTGATAATAAATATAATGTTGTCATAAGTAAAATTATAAGGATACATGTTATTTTTGTAAAGCATTTACATATAGTCACTTAATATAAATTGTTGTAATAAATCATTTGTTGTAATAGTTTATTAGGATGGGTAAAAATCACAACCATGGATCATATCCATAACCCATGGTATTGACCCATACCCATTTGACTAGATGCATTGCATTTATTAGATACATTGTATATCTAATGAAATACCCATGGATCAACCCATAACCCATGACCCATGACCTATAACCAAAAAACCTATGGGCAAAGAGGAGCGTCCCACGGATCCCTAGTTTTACACTAGACGGATCCCATAAGGGAGGGATCCGTGGGATCCGAGGAACAGTGGCAAGTTTTGCCTATAAATAGAGAGTCATTTCTTCATTCTAACTCACCCCTCTTCTTACTAACTCTCTCATGTACTCTCATTCTCTTCTAACAAAATATCACTTGATCTAGAGAGTTGTTCTTCTTTCTTTCTTTAGTGATTCTCATATAGGTCATTCTCTAAGGCGAGATCACGAGCATTCTACAAGTCATCCAAGCAAGGGGTCCTTGATTGATTTTTTCCCCCACAAGATTTCTGTAGCAAAGATCTTGTATTTGATATTTCACATAGTTGTTGTGTAATTGATAAGGTTTTAAAATGTACCTTTTTGAGGGGTCGTTTAAGCCCTTATTTGATCACTTTCGTATCCGTTATTACTTAATATCGCTTATTTTCACTTTTAGGTATCTTGAAGGCAAATGTGGAATGACACTTATTCGGACGAAAAGGCGCGAATATACGAAGAAAATGGCCAAAGTCAAGAATCGAGACACTCAGTCAGCTTGAACCGAAGGGACGTCAGCACAACTAGCGACGCCGTCGGACAAGTTTTGTGACTACCCAAGAGCCAAATTGCTCATTTACAAGTGACGGCTTTAGGTTTTAAAGAGTAGGGCGTCGCAACTCGCACGGCCCAGATTTGATCCGCACGACGCCGAGGAGAGAAGGGACGGCATCACGGGCATATGGTGACGCGTCGCAAGACTAACGTGGCAAGACGAAATCCTAATAACGGCGACCCTACGGCGCCACAAAGCAAAGGTGACGCCGTTGCATTTGTAATCTTATATATAGAATCCGAATTTTTAGTTTTCGCATGTGTAGTGTTTGGAGTAAAACCTAAACCGAACCAAGGTCGTCTTGTACAAGATTTTAGGGTTCCATACCCTATCTTACATCAAGATAAGTGTTTTACTTCATTAATTCAAGTATGTCTTCAATTAATTGTGTGTATGCTTGCATGTTTCCCATGTCCGCTAATTTACTTGTGTGTTTACTTAGGAATATGAAACTTAATTATTGAATATTGATTGGTTGTCTCATATCTTAATTGTTAATGATCTAGTATTGCGATAGGTCATCCGTTGTGTAGTTAATGCTTGATTAATCTTTGTGAACCTTAGCTTATAGTTACCTAGAGTCATTGTAGGCTAAACTATCCGAAGAGTACCTTAGTGTTAAGTTTATAAATCCTAGAGATTTTGTAGTCAATAACCTTTGGTAGTTTCAAAGAGTTAGGGATAAACGCATACCCTACGACCTTAGACACACAACGCGATTAAGAATAAGGACGTGAAAATTCAACCATCAATAGGAGATAATTAAGGAGTAATAAAACCTAAGTAAACACATCTTTAAATCATCATACGAGCACACAATAATTAGACATAGACTACCCACTAGATTAGATAATTAGACGAGTAGAGTAATCGGTAGAAATACCAACCCCCAAATCCAAACCTCGAGATTCGTACCTTTTCATTTCCAAAAAAACATAAAAAGATAAAAAATAATCTTCCTCAACCCCAACCTTAACGTAGTAACTTCTCACTAGCATTCCTATTCCCCAGAAGGATATCAATTCCGTGGCTTACCCTAATACTATACTACAACGATTAGGTTCATCGCCTAGGTGTTGAAAAACTTGCTCGACGAAGAGGAAGTTCCTTTGACCCCGAACGATGCGTGTAGCGTTATCAAGTTTTTGGCGCCGCTGCTGGCGAATAGAATAGCTAGTTAGGCGTCCACCTCGTTTAGGTTTCCTTGCTTGATTCCTATCAAGTAAACGTTTTTCCCATTTTTAGCTTCCTCGTAGTCTATCCCCCTTCTTCGTGACCTTTGTTCGTAACCCCATCACTTTTCATCATGGAAGGTGATAACCAACCACCATTCATCAACCTACCACCAAATGACCCGCCAAGAGCACGTACTCTTGGTGAATACTCGAGACCAAGCCACCTAGGCTATAGGAACACCATTGAGCTTCCCGACCAAGCCCAAACTATGACCCTGCGATCCGACACCATCCGGTTGGTGCAAAACGGATGTGCATTCCATAGACTTCGTTCCGAAGATCCTAATCAACATCTTAAGGATTTCCTTAAACTTGTCGATTCCATCGACCTCGATGCGACTACTTGGGTGACCACGCGTTTGCGTCTTTTCCAATTCTCTCTACGGGACCAAGCTAGTAATTGGCTTGAGCGACTTCCCGCCGGCTCCATCTCAAGTTGGGATGATCTCACTCTCGCTTGCTTAATTTTTCTCACCGGGAGAACCACTAAGCTTAGGAATGATATCTTGATGTTCCAACAACGTCAAGATGAATCTCTCTACGAAGCATGGACTCGATTCAAGGACTTACTCCATAAAGTCCCTCATCACGGCATTGATCTTTGGCTCCAAGTCCAACTCTTCTATGATCATGTCAACTTCCCCACCAAGAGATCCATTGACCAAGCGGCCGGTGGAAAACTTAGTGATCTCACCGCAGAAGAATCGTGGGGTATAATAGAGGACCTTGCTCTCTATGACAACGAAAGTTGGAATGACCCCCGTGAGTTGCCCAAAACCGTTAAGGCAATCTCCATGCCTCCCATTGACTCACAATCTTCCAACCGTAGGATGCTCGAGCTTGAAGATCAAGTTAAATTCTTAATGAGCTCCTACGAGAATCCTAAGTCTTCACATCAAGTGAATAAAATCACTCTACCTTGTGAGTTATGTAGTGGTCCCCATGACACTCATGATTGCACAAGACTCCCCGAACAAGCTTTTGCGGACTACGCCTCCACGCGTACCGACGGAGCGGGAGAGAAATCGTACACTTTCAAGGCCGAACAAAACAACTTAGGGAACTCTTACAACCCCTCATGGAGAAATCACCTTAACCTTAAGTGGAACCAAAAATCAAGCACACCCTAAAGCTCATATAGTCCACCTAATAGGTTCAACCCTCCAAACACCGGTAACCCCACTAGTCTTGAGGCAATTGCATCTAGATTCATGTCATCTCAAGAAACTCGATTAACTAAGATTAAAGCCGATTTTAAGCAACGACAAGGCGAGATGACAAACAAGCTTGATGCCCTCTTAAAAGCCTTTAATGACCGAGAAATTGGAGCACTCCCAAGTGATACTATAAAGAACCTAAAAGTGAGTTCGATTTCATCGACTTCATTTTCTTGTTCACCATGGGAGAGTGCGCACCCATGCCCCTCACACCAAACAGTTCACTCGGTAAACTTCCAAGCAATCCAAAATGAGGTACCAAGGCCCCGGACCATTGGTAGAACCTACTCTTGAGAAACCCGTCAACCAAGAACCCAAACCTAATATAGAGGAGGAGTACAAGGAACTCCATCAAGAAAAACCGGTTCTTGAAGTCTTAGCTCATGCACCTTATTATAATGCTTTAAAAGAAAAATATGAGTTAGAACTTAAACTTGGAAAACATGGGTCCGATTTTGTGCGAAATAATCTACCTAAGAAGTTAGACAATCCCGGGCTATTTACTCTTCCGTGTAGGCTTGGAACTTCCAAACCTCTTGATGCTCTAGCCGACTTAGGATCATGCATCAATATTGTTCCGTTGTCCCTCCATAGAAACCTTAACTTAGGTAAGATAGAACCAACGGAAACCATCTTAGGTCTAGCGGACGGTAGTATTGCATATCCGGTAGGGATAATAAAAGACATGGTAGTACACGTAGGAGAATTGACTCTTTTGGCGGATTTCCATGTGCTAGACATGAATAAGGACCCTACATGCCCATTGCTAGTAGGAAGAGGATTCTTAGCTACCGCTAGTGCCATCATTGATTGTAAGATGTCCAAAATAGTGGTAGGAGAGGGGAGTGCTAGGTCAATTTACGATGTCAAAAAGCATACGCACTACAAAGAAGAGGAAATCCCACATGAGATTAGGTTGGATAGAACGCCATCTAGATACGGACCTTGGTTAGATAAGAACCTCATAGGTCCCCAACGACCTTTCTACCTAGATGAAGCCTTTGCTAGTAAAGCAACTTTCCATGAAAAAAATGGCTAGGGACATGAAAGTGAACCCGTTCGAGGACGCCTTAGTATTTAGGAAGATGACCGAGTTCCTAGGAAGCTTTCCCGTCAACCTTGTCATGAATAAGTGGAAAGTTGAGAGCGATAAGCCTAAACATAAGTGGGACTGGGATAGACCGCCTAGTGATGGTAATGGAGAATGGCACATTAGGATAACGATCTATGATCCCGATGGAGAGAAATTATAAATAAAGAAAAGCGCTTCGTGGGAGGCAACCCATGCTTAATTGTTTGCTTGTTTGTGTCGTATATCTTTTATTGATTGTTTATTCTCATGTTTAAATTTGTAAAAATGCTTTATTTTGTCTTTAACCTCGTCTTAATTACATATAAAAGTATTTTACATAAGGGATAAGTGTAGGGAGGATTACACACGTTTTCAAAAGAAACGTAAACATGAGAATTTCAATTAATTAAAAGATATACATGTATTTGTTCGAGTCAAATTCTTGTATCGAGTCATAATGGATGTTTTGCGGAAATTTTTCCGATTCTAAAGATGTAAATTTTCCGAAATTTTTCGAAAATTGCGGACCGCTTTTGTCGGGATCGCAACTCGACGGCGTGAAGGAGCGAAACAAGCGATTACTTTTTCTCGTTTTCCGAGCTACTTATAAATTTTTGGAATTTTTCAGGTCTTAATTTTTCAGAAATTCTGTAAACATCCATTCCACAAGCATTATATCCTAGTTTAGTAAAGTCATATATATATTGTTACCGCCGATTTTACGCAAAAGGTTTCGTTTGTTTTCTTCAAGTGTGCAGGTTTAATTTACCAAGAAGAAGATACATAAGATGAGAAAGAGCTTTTCACGCAAACGTTCTTCTTGAAGAAAGATGTAACCACCACTTTACACGGATCCTACCGAGCTAATCAGGGGAGTATTAGTTTCTTTCATCTTTTATTACCTTCCGTTATCATAACTTTGAACATTGGGGACAATGTTCAGTTTAAGTGTAATATTTGCTTTGTCCAATTGCATTTGTGTAATAAACCGGGAACTTTGAAACGGGAACTTTGAAACTATGCTTATCCTTGAATATTTGCTTTGTCCAATTGCATTTGTGTAATAAACCATGAGAAATATCGATTAGGGTAATTTTGGCATCAAATTTAAAAATTTTCATGACATATAGGAGTGGGCCATTAGTCTTAATAAAGCGTCTCATGGATAGAAAGTTATATGACTAGCACAAAAACCCTTTACCACTTAAATTCCACCTAAAATGTGAGGATCGCCCTTAGATTAGTAGGAATTAAAGCATTCATCTTTAATGCTTAGAGTGTGAACCGGTAGTATAATAGATTCTAGAACTTGTTTTGTGATGCATTCCGAGATCGCTTGTAAGACTACACTTGTGTAGTTAGGAATAACTAAATGATAAGAGGCATTAGGATAACCCTTGTTTGATACCGTAATATAATTACTTCTTCCACATTGGTTAAGTAATTCCCCACACCTTCGCGTTGTACTCATCTTTAGTACACGATACCCCTAGTTAACCCCTCGAGCCTATCCTTTCGCTCTCGTGATGTTTCGGTTTTCGAATATCAATGAAGAGCATTGTTTACAACCCACCCCAAATGTACACCAAATCGCCTTAGCCTACCTTGTATGCAAATACTTTTAGTGCATTATTGTTATCACACTAAACCCTTAGTTCAACTATCTAGTTGCTTGCATAAGTTGCTAAGTCGAGTCATATCCTTTGTACATAGTTTTGGGACGATTGGGACCCATGGAAAAGTTAAATTTTATGAGATGACGGAAGGAACGTTAAATTCAAATTCCTTTATTTGCATAATAATGTACTCCAAGTGTTTTGATCTTTTCAATTCGGGTCATATTAGTGTTAGAGTAATAAAAATTCAAGTGTAGGGATCTGCCTATAAATCCCTATCATTTTGATGTTATCGTAGAGGATGGTAGAGTAAAAGTGTATGAAAAAAAAAAATACGGGCTACCATCCTACATCTATCTTTAAATTTATGTTTGTTTGTTTAAGTTATCTAGAGTCTAGAGTGTCGAGTCTTGGCTTAGCAACGCCATTCTTCGCATGCTTGTAACATAAAGATTTTTTACTTGCTACCACTAAATAGCCTATCCCACCAAACCCTTTGTTTCCCTACCGTAAGCCTAACATTACAACCCTTTAAAAGACCTCTTGCATAGTCTTTCCTAGGTGCTTACGCCAAAGCGATGGAGGTTTGATCTAGTCTCATGCTTATGGTAATCTATGACTAGGACCGGTTAATGAGTGATAAGGTTTTAAAAGGTACCATTTTGAGGGTCGTTTAAGTCCTTATTTGATCACTTTGTATCCGTTATTGCTTAATATCGTTCCTTTTCACTTTTAGGTCTCGTGAAGGCAAAATCTTTGGAATGGCACTTATTTGGACAGAAGGCACGAATATATGAAGAAAATGGCCAAAGTCGAAATCGACACTCACAAATCCGAATGTAGAAGGCGACGCGTCGTGTTCTATGTACGACGCCGTCGTGAGAATTGTTGTGACGGTCGAACTCAAAACTCGTGTTTTCAAGAGACGGCGTCTAGTGTGAAAGAGTAGGTCGTCGCTACTCGCACGGCCTAGATGCGATCCGCACGACGCCGAAAGTCAAGAGGACGGCGTCACGGACATAAGGTGACGCCGTCGCAAGGTTAACGCGCCAAGACGAAACCCTAATGGCGGCGACACGACGGCGCCACTAAACATAAGGTGACGTCACGCAATTGTAATCTTATATATAGAATCCGAATTTTTCGGTCTTTGTGTGGAGAGTCTTTGGAGTAAAACCTAAAACCGAACCTAAGGTGTCTTGTACAAGATTTTAGGGTTTTAACCCTATCTTACACCAAGATAAGTCTTTGCTTCATTAATTCAATTATGTCTTTGATTATTTGTGTGTATGCTTGCATGTTCTCCATGTCCGCTAATTTATTTGTGTGTTTGCTTAGGAAGTATGAAACTTAATTATTAAATATTGATTGGTTGTTTCTTATCTTAGTTGATTAATGATCTAGTAATGCGATAGGTCATTCGTTGTGTACTTAATGCTTGATTCATCTTTGTGAACCCTAGAGTATGATTACCGAGTGATTGTAGTCTAAAACATCCGAAGAGTGCCTTAGAGTAGAGTCTATAATCTCACGTGGATTTGTAGACAAGACCCTTTGGTAAGTTCAAAGAGTTGGGAGAAACGCATACCCTACAACTTTAGAAACACAACGCAACTAGGAATAAGACGTGACACTCAACCATCAATAGGAGATAATTAAGGAGTAATACAAACTAAGTAAACACATCTTTAAACTATCATACGAGCACACATTAATTAGACATAGACTCCCACAACCTTAGTTTAGATAATTAGATAATAGTAGAGTAATCGGTAGAAATACCAACCCCCAAATCCAATACCCGAGATTAGTACTTTTCCATTTTCATAAAATATAAAAGATAAAAATAATCTTCCTCAACCTTAACCTTAGCGTAGTAACTCCCTACTAGCATTCCTATTCCCCTAGAGAACGATATCAATACCCGTGGCTTACCCTAATTACTACACTACAACGATTAGGTTCACCGCCTGTGGTGTTATAAAACTTGCTCAAGAAAAGGAAGTTTCCTTGACCCCGAACGACGCGTGTAGCGTTATCAAGTTTTTGGCGCCACGGGAATAGAATAGCTAGTTAGTAGTCCACCTCGTTTAGGTTTCTTTGCTTGATTCCTATCAAGTAAATTTTTCTTATTTTAGATTTCTCTTAGTCTATCCCCTTCTTCGTAACCTTTGTTCGTAACCCCATCACTCTTCATCATGGAGAACGATAACCAACCACCACTTAATAACCCAACACAAAAATTTCAATGTCACTCAAAACCCAACCCAATAACCAACACAACCGTCGAGCCGATATGTGAGTAGAAACACCGACCTCGGATTTGCAAAAATATTTGATAGTACAATTAGAGAAGTTGTTGAGAAAGTAGTCGTCACGCTATAGTTGGCTCAATGATTAGCGATAATTTGGAAAATGGCATGATAAACAACAACGTGGATGTAGAAAATAGTGCTTACTTCAATCTTTACCCCACTAAGGAAGAAGTTACGCACCATCAATACATAATCAATAATCCACGATCACCCATCATTAGGATATGCCCAAAGATTAGGAGAAATCCCGGAACCTAAAAATCCCTTGTATGATCGGATATAGGAGTGTCGACCACGCTTACATAGATACGGAATCCCCATTAACGTAATGTCATCTGCTGTCTACAATGACATTATGAATGAGCGACTCAATATTAGGAGAGACCCTAAGTATCCGGGAGGAATTTGCAACTTTGTGGGAAGAGTCAAGGACGTGCATGTCTTTATAGGAAATTTCACCTACCTAGTTGATTTTATGGTTCTAGAAGATGTAGGATGCATCATTGACTATAGTTTATCCCAAGTAGTGCTAGGGAAACCGTTTGTTGAAACATCTAGAATGAGCCATAATGAGCATGATGGAACGGTTAGATTCAAGGAAGGAACCGATGAGATCACCTATAGGATGCCTTGGAAAACAACTGAGTATGGCCACTTATCCATTTATGATCAAGACAACATCAAAGCTTTTGAGGACAAAAGCAAGGAAGATGTTGAAAAGGTTATAAATTCATGTGGGAAGAAGGAGGCATTATTATAAGGATTGCTTGACTTTAGGCCTAGGTATAGAGTCGATGAAGATTTTGTCAACATGATTGAATTCTCATTAAGGATGCGTGAGAAAACGAGAGCACGACTATGAGTCTAGCTACAAGACTCTTTAATAAAGAAAAGCGCTTGTGGGAGGCAACCCATGCTTAATTGTTTGCTTGTTAGTGTCATATATCTTTTATTAATTGTTTATCCTCATGTTTAAATTTGTAAAAATGCTTTTTTTTGTTTTTAACTTCGCCTTAATTGCATATAAAGGTATTTTACATAAGGGATAAGTGTAGGAGGATTACACACGCTTTCAAAAGAAACGTAAACATGAGAATAACAATTAACTAAAAGATATATATGTTTGTTTGTTCGAGTCAAATGCTTGTATCGAGTCATAATGGATGTTTTGCGAAATTTTCCGATTCTAAAGATGTAAATTTTCCAATTTTTCCGTAAAATCGCACCGCTTTTTGTCGGGATAACCGACTGACGGCCAGAAGGAGTAAAACATCGATTACTTTTTCTCGTTTTCGAGCTACTTATAAATTTTGGAATTTTCCGTGTCTTAATTTTCTTAGAAATTCGTAAACATCCATTCCACAAGCATTATATCCTAGTTTAAATCGAGTCTTATATATATTATTACACCGATTTTACGAAGGTTTCGCTTGTTTTCTTCAAGTGTGCAGTTTAGTTTGTCAAGAAGAAGTTACAAAAGATTGGAAGGAGCTTTTCACGCAATAATTCTTCTTGAAAAGAATTTAACCACCACTTTACACGGATCCTACCGAGCTAATCGGGAGTATTAGTTTCTTCGCTTTTAATTACCTTCTTTATCATAACTTTGATATTTTCGGGAACATTGGGACAATGTTCGGTTTAAGTGTAGGAGGAAAATAAAACGGAACTTTGAAACTATGCTTATCCTCGACTATTTGCTTTGTCCAATTGTGATTGTGTAATAAACCATGAGAAATGTCGGTTAGGTAATTTTGGCACCAAATTTAAAATTTTCATGACATATAAGAGTGGGCCATTAGTATTAACAAAAGCGTCTCATGGATAGGAAGTTATATGACTAGCACAAAACCCTTTACCACCCAAATTCCACCAAAATGCGAGGATCGCCCTTAGATTAGTAGGAATTAAAGCATTCATCTTTAATGCTTAGAGTGTGAACCGTAGTATATTAGATTCTAGAACTTGTTTTGTGATGCATTCCGAGATCGCAAGTGAGACTACACTTGTGTAGTTAGGAATAACTAAATGATAAGAGGCATTAGGATAAACCCTTGTTTGATATTGTAATATAATTACTTCTTCCACATCGGTTGAGTAATTCCCACACCCTTTGCGTTGTACTCATCTTTAGTACACGATACCCCTAGTTAACCCCTCGAGCCTATCCTTTTCATGGTTCTCGTGATATTTCGGTTTTTCAGGAATATCAATGAAGAGCATTGTTTACACCCCACCCCAAATATACACCCAAATCGCTTTAGCCTAACCCTTATGCACTCACTTTTAGTGCAATTATTTGTTATCACCCCAAACCCTTAGTTCAATTATCTAGTTGCTTGCATAAGTTGCTAAGTCGAGTCATATCCTTTGTATACAGCTTTGGGATGATTGGGATTCATGGGAAAAGTTAAAGTTTATGAAATGACGGAAGGGAACGTTAAATTCAAATTCCCTTTGTTTACGTAATAATGTACCCCAAGTGTTTTGATCTTTTCGATTCGGGTCAAATTAGTGTTAGAGTAATAAAACTCAAGTGTAGGATATGCTTATAAATCCCTAGTATTTTGATGTTATCTTAGAGGATGGTAGAGTAAAAGCGTATGAAAAAAAAAAAAAAAAAACATACGGGCTACCATCCTACATCTATCTTTTAATTTATGTTTGTTTATTTCGCTTATCTAGAGTTTAGAAGTGTCAAGTCTTGGCTTAGCAACGCCATTCTTCATATGCGATTAACATAAAGATTTTTGACTTACCACCACTAAATAGCCTATCCCACCAAACCCTTATTTCCTACCGTAAGCCTAACATTACAACCCTTTAAATACCTCTTTGATAGTCTTTCCTAGGTGCTTACGCCAAAGCGATGGAGGTTTGATCTATTCTCAAGCCTATGGTAATCTATGTACTAGGACCGGTTAATGAGTGTTTATCTTCCATTTCCTATTTTGTTATATTTCATATACACCCGAGAGAGATGCGAGTATCCAAACACCCCATGTGAGGTGCTAGTATGTAATTCCGTGCTTGTTATGACTTTTATGGGCTTATATGTGTTGTGGACCGTTTGAATTAATGTTGAATGACCCCTAACTTACAAATTAATTGGCTAAAAGCACATTTGCTTGAGGACAAGCAAATAACAAGTGTAGGGATATTTGATAAGGTTTTAAAGGTACCATTTGAGGGTCGTTTAAGTCCTTATTTGATCACTTTTGTATCCGTTATTGCTTAATATCGTTCCTTTTCACTTTTAGGTCTCGTGAAGGCAAAATGCCGGAATGGCACTTATTTGGACGTAAAGCGAATATATGAAGAAAATGGCCAAAGTCGAAATCGACACTCACGATCGCGAATGTAGAAGGCGACACGGGTTCTATGTACGACGCCGTCGAGAATTGTTGTGACGGTCGAACTCAAAACTCGTGTTTTCAAGAGACGGCGTCTAGTGTGAAAGAGTAGGCCGTCGCTACTCGGACGACCTAGATGTGATCCGCACGACGCCGGAAAAGTCAAGAGGACGGCCACGGACATAAGGTGACGCCGTCGCCAGTTAACGTGGCCAAGACGAAACCCCAATGGCGGCGACACGGCGCCACTAAACATAAGGTACGCCGTCGCAATTGTAATCTTATATATAGAATCCGAATTTTTCGGTCTTTGTGTGGAGAGTCTTTGGAGTAAAACCTAAAACCGAACCTAAGGTGTCTTGTACAATATTTTAGGGTTTTTAACCCTATCTTACACCAAGATAAGTCTTTGCTTCATTAATTCAATTATGTCTTTGATTATTTGTGTATGCTTGCATGTTCTCCATGTCCGGCTAATTTATTTGTGTGTTTGCTTAGGAAGTATGAAACTTAATTATTAAATATTGATTGGTTGTTTCTTATCTTAGTTGATTAATGATCTAGTAATGCGATAGGTCATTCGTTGTGTACTTAATGCTTGATTCATCTTTGTGAACCCTAGAGTATGATTACCGAGTGATTGTAGTCTAAAACATCCGAAGAGTGCCTTAGAGTAGAGTCTATAATCTCTACGTGGATTTGTAGACAAGACCTTTGGTAAGTTCAAAGAGTTGGGAGAAACGATACCCTACAACTTTAGAAACACAACGCAACTAGGAATAAGACGTGACACTCAACCATCAATAGGAGATAATTAAGGAGTAATACAAACTAAGTAAACACATCTTTAAACTATCATACGAGCACACATTAATTAGACATAGACTCCACAACCTTAGTTTAGATAATTAGATAATAGTAGAGTAATCGGAGAAATACCAACCCCCAAATCCAATACCCGAGATTCGTACTTTTCCATTTTCATAAAATATAAAAGATAAAAATAATCTTCCTCAACCTTAACCTTAGCGTAGTAACTCCCTACTAGCATTCCTATTCCCCTAGAGAACGATATCAATACCGGTGGCTTACCCTAATTACTACACTACAACGATTAGGTTCACTGCCTAGGGTGTTATAAAACTTGCTCGAAGAAAAGGAAGTTTCCTTGACCCCGAACGACGCGTGTAGCGTTATCAATGAGTGTTTATCTTCCATTTCCAACTTGTTATATTTCATATACATCCGAGAGATGTGAGTATCTAAACACCCCATGTGAGGTGCTAGTATATAATTTCCGTGCTTGTTATGACTTTTGCGGGGCTTATATGTGTTGTGAATCATTCTAAACTAATGCTTCATGACCTCTAGCTTATAAATTGATTGGCTAAAAGCACATTTGCTTGAGGACAAACAAATACCAAGTGTAGGGATATTTGATAAGGTTTTAAAATGTACCTTTTTGAGGGGTCGTTTAAGCCCTTATTTGATAACTTTCGATCCGTTATTTTTAATATCGTTCCTTTTCACTTTTAGGTATCTTGAAGGCAAAATGTTGGAATGACACTTATTCGGACGAAAAGGCGCGAATATACTGAAGAAAATGGCCAAAGTCAAGAATCGAGACACTCAGTCTTTGGAACCGAAGGGACGGCGTCAGCATAACTAGCGATGCCGTCGACAAGTTTTGTGACGACTTAGTAGCCAAATTGCTCATTTACAAGTGACGGATTCGTGTTTTAAAAGAGTAAGGCGTCGCAACTCGGACGACCTAGATTTGATCCGCACGACGTCGAGGATCAAGGGACGGCACACAGTATAAGGTGACGCCCGCAAGACTAACGTGACCAAGACGAAACCCTAATATCGGCGACCGACGGCGTCACAAATCAAAGGTGACGCCGTCGCATTTGTAATCTTATATAGAATCCGAATTTTTAGTTTTCGGTGTGTAGTCTTTGGAGTAAAACCTAAACCGAACCAAGGTTGTCTTGTACAAGATTTTAGGGTTCCATACCCTATCTTACATCAAGATAAGTGTTTTACTTCATTAATTCAAGTATGTCTTCAATTAATTGTGTGTATGCTTGCATGTTTCCATGTCCGGATAATTTACTTGTGTGTTTGCTAGGAATATGAAACTTAATTATTGAATATTGATTGGTTATCTCTTATCTTAATTTTTAATGATCTAGTATTGCGATAGGTCATTCGCTGTGTAGTTAATGCTTGATTAATCTTTGTGAACCTTAGCTTATAGTTACCAAGAGTCATTGTAGGCTAAACCATTCGAAGAGTACCTTAGTGTTAAGTTTATAAATCCTAGGGATTTTGTAGGCAATAACCTTTGGTAGTTTCAAAGAGTTAGGGATAAACGCATACCCTACGACCTTAGACACACAACGCGATTAAAAATAAGGACGTGACAATTCAACAATCAATAGGAGATAATTAAGGAGTAATAAAACCTAAGTAAACACATCTTTAAATCATCATACGAGCACACAATAATTAGACATAGACTACCCACTAGATTAGATAATTAGACGAGTAGAGTAATCGGTAGAAATACCAACCCCCCAAATCCAAACCCGAGATTCGTACATTTTCATTTCCAAAAAACATAAAAGATAAAAATAATATTCCTCAACCCCAACCTTAACGTAGTAACTTCTCACTAGCATTCCTATTCCCCAGAGAACGATATCAATTCCGTGGCTTACCCTAATACTACACTACAACGATTAGGTTCATCGCCTAGGGTGTTGAAAACCTTGCTCGATTTAAAAGGAAGTTCCTTTGACCCGAACGACGCGTGTAGCGTTATTAGTAATAGTCGTGTTGGTTTGGTCCACCGTGTTACGGACTCGGTATTTAGCTTTGTACGGGAAAAGGTGTAAGCAACATTGTGAAGGCTTCTCCGCCAAGTTGAAGGAGTTTGTTGACATAGTGCTTGAACTCTCGAGTAGGTGACTCGGGAGTGGAGTAGGCAAGGAAGGTGTCCTTGTAGCCGAACCACTATAAATTGGTTGTGTCATTTCTATCCCTTAATTTACTTTATTTACTTGCATTATCATTATATCTATACTTTCTCTTCATCCATACGATTTCACATAATATCGAATCTAAAGTTTTTGAAACCAACTTAAAATCGGCAAAACTATTCCACCCCCCTTCTAGTTTTCCACAGTGTAATGTTATTCTCAAGTGTGCGTTGGCAAGAATTTGTAGCCAAACCTGGTAATTTTGTAACATGAACCAACGTGCAAAACCGATTCAAACTGTTGAATATCCTAAACGTCTGCAACTGCCTGAATCGCGTTTCCCTATATTGGCAAAAACGTGGCGGTTATTAGGATATTAGTTATACAAGTTTAGTAACCTTTTGATCTTTCGTAACTTACACATTTGTCAAGCAATATGAAACACAGGCCAGTGGGGTTTGGATCCGCAAAGTTTCTCAAAGCCCATCTGAGATAAACTTTGACACACAAATTTTTCTGGAGGTCCTGTGGCTGAACATTCGTGATGTCAACGACACCAGTTTCTTGCACGATAGCCTTTCCCTCATCGTTGGTACCACTGGTAACACCAGACTGGATAATTGCAGTTTCCACCACGCATTTTTGTGGCTCAATATTCTCAATGATGGAGCTGACGGGTTCAGAAATAGTGTACTTCCCTTTGCCTATCACATAAGTCGTAGTAGTTGCAGTTCCTCTAGAAGTTTTCGCAGATTTAAGAGCCTGGATACCCTGAGCGTTTGGCTCCAGTACTACAGATTTCTGTGTGCCTTTGATATCGCTTGTAGCAACAATTCCTACTATCGCGCGCTGTGATGCACATGTTTCTGCTAGCCAAGGTTTTCCTTTGTCTGCCATAGTTCTGCAAACGATACAAACGGTGATAAGTAAACGTATAATAATGCAACACAATCCTAACATTCAAACACTGCAAATCTAAATAGTTGACATGCTCCCCAAATACAAACACCAACGGAAATTCAGCAGACATGCAAGTTGCATCTAGGCTACTAAACCTTTGTGCTTCGCCAAAATGAGTTTCTAATATTATGTAAAACTAACTCTCCGTTTCCTACATAACTCTGGTGTTAAAACGCTCTTTGTTTTAGCAGATTCAGGCACCCACCCCTGGCGACACTCATCAAACTCCATTAATTTAAGTTTTAAGATTTCACGATTCCGATATTCAAGTCTCCAGAAAAAGGATATATTCAGAGGTTATATTGTTTTAATAAACATATTTAACGCTGTCCCTCATGCACATAAGCAGTAGCATGTGTTGCATCAGACACGTTTGGCATGCCACCATTTCCAGCATACACATCCTGCACAGATAAATGAGCACCACCACATCCCGACAGCCCAATAATAAAATCCTCGCAGTTTGTTTCCAAGCGTTCAACTACTAACCGATCACATGAAGCGACAGTAATGGGCAATACATCTGCAAGAACAAACACAATACTAATGTATGCCACAACATATAAACTTGACAACAATAATAATGAGAGTCACATAAATGTAAAGTCAGGATAAGAACCTGTTAGCACTTTAGAGGCAAGTTCGGCACCGGACGCGGACCTCGGAGCAAAAGGTCAGGCACAAGCTCCACCATCAAAACAAACGGTCTTCCTTTTAATACCACCTTCTCCCATCAAAACCACGGGTTCACCAAACCATGTGCATCAAAACAACATCCCCACAAGTTTGAAGATGCCCAACCTTTTCTGACGTTTTGAACGACCACAAACCCTACCAAAACTCTTGCAAGCAGCACTCTCACTCCTCATACCAATTACTGAAGCTGCTAGACAACAAACTAACCTAAAGGAAGCAACGGTAAAACAAATATTTCTCAAAGCACAAAGAAAAAACCCAAACTAATATGCATGCAAAAAAGTTGAAAAAAATTAAAAACCCCAAACCTCCTGACGTCTAACAATAATCAAACCAATACAAAAACAAAATGCATGCAAAAAAATAGCAAAAAACTTAGAAACAGAAACATCCTAAACATCATAAAGCAATTTCGCGATGAAAACCGCACAAGAAACAACCAAGAATAAACATGCAACAACAAATCAAGAAGAAGAAAACGAAACATGCAACAATCAAACATCAACAAAAAATAGGTGTACCTACTCAAACTTCGCAGAGAGAAGAAAAGTGAGCAAACCTATAAAGAAAGGAAACGAATAGGCACACATGTAACGCACTAACAAAGGCCAAAGGTATACCACTTCGGATCAGTTTTTCCAACCCAAACTATGGCCCAGGTCACATCCCAACATAAACATCACGACACAATAAAATAACGTTAAAAAACTAATAAAATAATGCACAAACGTTTGGTTTTATTCCATATATAGAATGATTGAAGGCCAATTACATGTAAACTTTGAATTAACAAAGAATATATAATTTCTCTCTTAAAAAGTAGTACTTCCTCATCTAGATTTAAACGTTCACAACCATTTCTTTTGTAATTTATGTTTAATAAATGTTGGAAGAGATCCGGTGAAAAGAAAAATTAAAATGAGAAGAATAAGAAGGACCGGACCGAGTAACGAACACATTTTGGTCCGGTCCAATTTTATGCAAAACCCTTCAACTGCATTGTTGGACCGGACCGAGCAACAAACACATTTTGGTCCGCTCATCGATATGGTGTTTTAAGCCAAATCGGTTTTCGATCTGATTTGGTTTTTATCGATCCGGTTCGGTTGTAACTTTTATTTAATGTAAGTGGACTCGATCCAACTTGACCCGAACTCGACCAGCCCAATCTGATTACCACCGCTGGTAACTTTTATACTCATTGGCAGTAGTGGTATTTTTCATTTCTTTTATGGGTTTTGTCCGTACAATAGCAACGTACTTTCAACTTTGTTCCATTTTAGTACGTACTTTTTTTGTCCCACTTAATGTAACGTACTTTTGTGTTTTGTTCCATTTAGTACGTCAAAGTACAAACTCTGGGTTAATAAATGAGTTTTACCGGTTAAATGTCTACGTTTTTTTTTCCACAAAATGTATTGTTTGACCGGGTAACTCAAAAAATCACACACACTAAACATTTCCCCCTTTTCAACATAAACCCTAACCCTAGTTTCTCATGTAAACAATCAATTAATTAATCACAATTGATCAATCAAAATGCGTTTAACAGTTAATTTCCATCATGATGGGACGTTCGCTCCATCACCTCTCATGTATCACGAAGAGACGTATCTACAATAAAAGACTTGGAATTTGAAGGTATGACAATTATCAATGACAAAGCATCTAAAAGGCGCATGTATGTACCCGAGTTAAAGGTATTTTCTTTCTTGCTCCTGGTAAAGAACTGAGTAATGGTTTAATTGAGATTAAGGATGATTCAGACTTAGCAAACTGTATTGCTCTAGGTTTTAAGAATCAAAAAGTAATTGATATTTATATTGAACATCATGGGTATGACCTAAAGCATTGGACTCAGTCCCTTATAGAAGAGGATGATGAGTTGTCTGATGTTGGTGAGATGGAAGATATACAACCCTATGGTCTTTGTGATTTTGTAGGAGAAGATGATGTAGTGATACAAAATAGGTCCATTAATGATCCTTTTTTGAACAAATTATGCAATGGGACATTTATAAGTGATTTTGGTGACAAATCGATAGTGGTGAAGGTAGCCAACCTAGTGGTCGGAGTTAGACATAGATAGTGATGATGAAGATGTAGACAAAAGTATAAGATTGTTCTGGTGTAGTCTATCCCGAGTTTGACCCTAAACTTCCATGGAATGAAATGAAACCAACATTAGGTCTTAGGTTTGAACACCCGGATCACCTAAAAGAGTGTATGACCAATTATGGTGTGGCCAATGGATTCCACTTTAGTGCAGGAGAAATGATTATAGAAGTTTGATGGTTTTGTGTGGTAGAGATGTTGCGGAAGGTAGAAGTGGTGGTCACAAACTTAGGAAAAGTCAATCACTAAGGTGTGCAGAGTGAGTCATTAAAGAAAGGAAAGAACAAGTCCGAGACACCAACAAAGAAAGGAAAACCAAGTGTTCGAGACTAAGAAACCATCAAAGAAAGAATAAAAAGATCCGCAAGGTGACAAAAGATGGTTGCACATTCGGGCTTTGGGCTTCTTGGGCACAAGATGGAAGCATTTTCGGATCAAGACATTGATTCCCCAACATTGTTGCTCTAGGAACTTTGACTTAGGGGCATTGGTGACATTTAAATGGATAGCCAAGCGTTTGCTCAAAAGTGATTCGTGATCCTACTATTAGTTGTAGGAGTATCCAAGAACAAATAAAAAAAGTATTTGATAAATGTTAGTGTGGGTCGGTGTAAAGGGCAAAGCAAAGGGCCTTATTTGATCATGAAGGTGGGCTCATAGAACATTATAGCAGTTATTGGGATTATAGGCAACAAATTTTGAACACCAATCACGGTTCAGCAGTCCATCTTCAAGTAGATGAGCAAGACAATGGAAACATCCACTTCAAAAGGATGTATATCTATTTCAAGGCTATGAAAGATGGGTGGAGTGCGGGGTGTAGGAGAGTTATTGGATTTGGATGGATGTTTTCGAAAGCACATGCAGAGGTGAGTTGTTGGCGACTATGGGTAGAGCGCTAACAACCAAATGTATCCATAGCTTGGTACGTGGTCAATGTTGAGAACACGATAATTGGGAATGGTTTTCGCTTTGTATTTGTGAGGATCTCGATCTTGGACCCGGGTTGTACATGACTATCCTTTCGGATGGTCACAAGGTATAATTTCCTTGTTCATTTTGTACACTTTAATTGGTATACACTAACAAATATAAGCGATATACACTAACTAAATATAATTGTTCATTATGCAACGAGGATTGATGGAGGTGTCGTAAAGATGTTGCCCAATGCGAACACGAGCAATGCGCCAGCACATTTATGCCAACTTTAAGAAGAAATGGAGCGACTGCATTACAAAAGCTTGTTTTGGGGTGCTGCATCAACAACTATACAGTTTCAGTTCTACTCCAAGATGAATTTAATTGGGAACATTGATGCAGAGGCAAAACAGTGGCTTGTAGATAGGAATCCCAATAGTTGGGCTAGGGCTTTCTTCAAGATGGACAGAGGATGTGCAGCCTATGAGAATGGAATTTCAGAATCCTATCACAATGCCATAAGGATTTCAAGAGGTAAGCCTATAATTACAATGTTAGAAGAAATAAGAGTTTATTTGATGCAAAGGTTGTATAGCATGCATAACTTAGCATATAACCTAGTAAACGACATTACACCATCGGCTAGGAAAGAAATAGAGCATTTGAAAGATATCCAAAGATTCGGGAAGTATATCCATGTGGTGATAATCAATATGAGGTAAGGAAGGGTGATGAGTCATTTGGTGTTAACATAGAGAAAGTGGAGTGCACTGTAAATGGTGGGATTTGAGTGGTGTTCCATGTGTTCATGTCAGAGCGAAGATTTGGTTTCAAAACAGATCCGGTCTTAGGGGTTAGTGCTTGGTACTCTAAAAGGATGTGGTTAAATGCTTATAGCTATTACATTAGGCCGGTTGGTGGCTCATCTATGTGGCCTTGTACTTGATGAGGCTCCTTTGCCACCAATTCTTAGGAAGATGCCGGAAGGCCTAGGAAACTAAGAATCAATCATGTCACGAAAGCGGTCAATGAAATTAGCGAAGTGGAAGAATGATGACTGTCGAGCTGTTGGGAAAAGGGCCATAACAAAAAAGTTGCAAAAAGAAACACCAAAACGATTAGGAGAAGAAAACCAGAAGAAAGAAGGTGGTTCTAGCTTTGTGTTCCTAAATGATGCGGGACCAAGTACAATGAGACCCAATAGATGCAGATCCAATTAATGCACATCCAACTCGATGCAGACCAAGTGGTGTTGTACATGAGGTATTAATGATTTATACTTACCCTTATGTAGATCCAACTAATGCATAATGATTTATACTTACCCCTTATGTATTTGCAGGGTGATGAAATTCCCACCCAAGAAACAGAAGGTACAGTCACTCAAGATCAAGAATGCCATGGTGATGACATTCCCACCCAACAAAGTACAGCAAATACTTCTACAAAGGTGGTTGATGATGCAATTGCAGCTGGTTTGGTTAACAGTTTGACGATGAGGAAGAGCAAAGTCGAGAGAATTGCAAAAAGGAAAACCATTTCGGTTTAGGGGCGGATGGTGTAGGTTCATTCTTGATAAGGCATGGGATGTGGAGGATGTTTGAGAGAACCTTAGTTGTATGTCTAGGGTCGATGTGTTGGTCTTTAAAAACAATGTCTAGGGTCTTGTAATTTGGTAGACTTAAAAACAATATCTAGCATGTGTTTGTGTTAAAGAATGTATGTGCACTAGAGTGCACTAGAATCTATAACTTTATCTTGGATAGTGGACTTTATGTCCATGATTTTCACCAAGTAATGAATCCAAGATGTATGTATTACTTTTGTGTCTTTGTTTGTCCCAACAATTTGTGTGGTGTGGTCCATGCAGGAAAAGAGTGCACAAAATACCAATAATGTATGTGCTTTTTATGTGTTCATGTGGTCCATGTGCGATCAACATTAACACATTACAATAACTTTACAAAACTTTTCATTAACACATTACACCAAGTGCGATCAACATTACAAAGATCATTAACACATTACACATTACAAAGATCATCGAACTAGCAACAAGATAGCGAGAATCATACACATTGTTACAACAAGCTTCCTATAAAACCAACACTTGATTTCATTTCTTTCAACTCCCAAAACTTGTTTCAGATAGTTGACCTTTCAAAGTCAAAAGACATTTGTATTTCTCTTATTTTGCACTTCACTTCATCCATCTTGTTTTCATTAACTTTAACCTTTTGACAATTTGAAAACCTCTTGTTTGTAGTAGTCATTTGGTAGATCGGGATCCACCCAATCAAATGTTTTACACTTTGAACCCTACAAAATAAACACAACTAATCAAATACCCGTACCATTACAAAAATAAAAGTATAACTTACTTTATAGTAATTTATGCATCCTAGAATCGTCTCGTTGGATGATTAATTGTTTTGAGGTTTGTAGAATCACGGTTCTAGACATTCGCAATGGTAGGTGGTGGATCACGACGGAATCGATTAGATGATGAGAAGACATTTTAAGACTTTGGAAAGATTGGTTAGGGTTAATTAGATGGTTAGGTTTAGGGTTTTTGTTTATTCTTGTGTGAAATATTTGGGGAAGAAGGTATAAATGATGTGTTGGTCGATATTGTTAGTGGAATGCCCGTGGCATGTCGCGTAGGATCAAAGGTTTGTAATGGTGAAAAGAAAGTACCACGTACTGCACAAAGACAAAACACAAAAGACGTTACATTGCGTGGGACGAAAAAAGACACGTCTTAAAATGGAACAAAGTTGAAAGACGTCATATTGTTATTTGATAAAACCCTTCTTTATTTACTTAAATGCAGAAGTGAATATGTTTTATATCGGCTCTTCATTATACGAATCCGAGAATTTTACCCATAACTTAACGTATACATTTATTTTCGAGTTACTTGCATAACGACCTTTTCTTTTAATCTTCTTACTATTACTGAAATGGCCACATTTAGAAAATGTATCAAAACAAATCTTTATAAACATGGTTTTACATGAAAGTCATGTCTTCTCCTTCTGTCTCAAAATTATAATTCACATTTATTTATCGAATTAAGATTAGATGCATGCAAGAAAGCAATGGATATCAAATATCGCTTTTTTCGTGATCTTTATCATTTAGCGGTATGTAATGATACAAGATATATATTTGTTCACTTTTGATAGTTCTAAAAAAACAAACGAGTGTCTAAATTTCCATAAAATATATCAATACAAATATAGATTTTCATAATTTATATTCATTTGAACTTAGTAAAATTGAATGTATATGATAAATTTTAGAACTTTAAATTTGTATTATTGTGGGTCAGAACATCTATTTTAATACTAAAAGTTAATGTGTCATTAATTTACATTATAATGTAATTAGTGTAGTGTAGTATTTAATTGTATAAATTACTAAATATAAGAATACGTGTAGCTTAAAAATTAAGACTTATATTTATAAATGTGTCTAAATGCATTATATATAGTTATAGATGTAAAGAAAATTTAGTGAAGAAATATTCTATTTGAATGGTTGAAAATTATAGTTATCTCATTTTTATTAAACTTTATGTTTTTTATCTCCTGACAATAATTTTAAAACAGAAGGAAGTATAAGTTAATGAAAATAAAGTAATCTTATTACAATAAATATTTATAAATGTTAATGTAAATAAAGTAATCTTATTAGAATAAATATTTATTTATAGTAGCATGTTACAAAGTATAAAAAGGCTAACAACATAACTTATCACTTCCAAGAAGATTGTGAAAGATCTCTAACAAGATACAAAAATCCTAACTTTAACTCTTCGAATATATATGTGTTCTAACACTTCTACACATAGGATCTAGTAACTAACATACCCTTTTATTCTATCAAAAAGAAAACTTACTTTTATAGACTCCAAAAAGAACCCATTTCTATAA
Organism: Chrysanthemum lavandulifolium; assembly: GCA_022545495.1. Taxonomy (NCBI): domain Eukaryota; kingdom Viridiplantae; phylum Streptophyta; class Magnoliopsida; order Asterales; family Asteraceae; genus Chrysanthemum; species Chrysanthemum lavandulifolium. The sequence goes on from CM040241.1 coordinate 217,750,186, forward strand.
ATTTGAGAAAATTTTGTAAAAGGGGCAATCTTGGTATTTGATGCAAAATGTGGATCTTGTGTGAACTAAAAAGGTGGGATTTTTGATCTACAAAAAGGGGTTTTAATTTTGACTTTTTTTTAAGGATTTAAAGCCACCAATTAAGGTTATATTTGAACAAGTGAAAAGTTGACTTATTTAGTTTGACTCTCTCTTCAGAAGAACAAAAAAGGTATGATTTTTATGCTAATTTTGGGTTTTCCTTTATGGGTTTTTTGTTTAAGGTATAAAGATTGAATCTTGGTATGTATTTTGTTAATTTTGGTAATTTTGTTGTTTACTGTAATTAGCTAAAAACCCTTGATTTATTTTTTGTTTTTGTGAAGATTCAAGATTCTTTTATTTGTTTGATTCTGATGTGAAATACTTGTTTTTTTGTTTGTGTATTTTAGTAAAAGTTGATTTAACATGAACCCAATTGAGGATTGGATCACTAAAATGAAATTTGAGCTAATGTACTTGTAGTTTAGATGAAAATGATTAAAATTCCTTCATTTATGCTAAAAGTGATTTTGTTGCAAATGGTCTCAAATCGCCAGCTTTTCAAGTTTTTCTTTTTAATGTCCCTCATGAAAAGAAGGTTGGAAATGATCAAAATTGCTAGCTTTGGTATATTTTCGAGCTTTTAAAATGAAAATTGAAAAAGAATAACATTACAAAGAGGTTGTTAAGAATGTATAAAATCGGCATTTTGGTCATTTTCGTATTTTATTTCTTTTGTTTATCTCCCTCATTTTAACAGGCACTGCGGTTAGTTCGTAGCTTGCATAAATTCGAAATTGCGGTGCTTAATTTGATTTGATTGATTGATATTTTTCTTTGTTTAGTTAATAGTTATGATCTTGAATTTTCATTAACATGCACTTTTTTTTCCTTCAGATTTAGGGGTTTTTATGTTCAGCAAAATGGGTTCATTTTGCACCAAGCTCCTTCCATGTCTAGTTTCACCAAGCAAGGCGTCTATTCTTGAAGATCCAAATGGTGGTATGTATTCCTATAAGAAACCATTAAGTGCTTATTGTTTAGTTATATTGTTGGTTTTAGGAACTTATTTTATTATTTAAAATAAAATGTGCCTGGTCTCTCTTTTTTGGCTATAGGGAATGATGAGGAAGCTGGTAACTTGCCTGCATTTAAAGAATTTACTTTTGAGCAACTCAAAAATGCAACATCAGGGTTTGCTGTTGAAAATATTGTATCTGAGCATGGTGAAAAGGCTCCAAATGTCGTATATAAAGGGAAACTTGAGAATCAAGTGAGGATAGCTGTTAAACGCTTTAACCGTTCGGCTTGGCCTGATTCTCGACAGTTTTTGGTACTGAAACTTGCTATTTTAAAGTCTTTTTTGTGTTAGTGACTTAGTGTTTTGTTACATTTGGTGAACTTGTAGTTTAAGTATTGATGAAGACTGCCACTTTGAAACTCACCAACCCGTTTTAACCGCTTCCTTACAAAAGTTAGGTCCACAAAGACCGGACAGATGCTTTGTCAAGAGAACGCATAATAAAAATAAAAATTATCTTGCAATAACCACTTACTCCATTATGCAGAAAGCCGATATATTCATAGAACACAAATCAAATAAAAACAAAATTAAAAATTGATTCTTGTTTGAGCAATATTCAGTATATATTTATATGCCCATTAAACTTAATTGTGCCATCACAGTTTTTTTTTTTTTTTTTTTTTTTTTTTTTTTTACTGAGGTTGCTTGTATTGGTCCTGAATGTGTGAGATTTTGTCTTTTTGAACCTCAGGAAGAAGCAAAATCTGTTGGTCACCTGCGTAACGCTAGGCTGGCAAATCTTCTTGGTTGCTGTTGTGAAAATGACGAGAGGCTACTTGTGGCCGAGTATTTGCCTAATAATACACTTGCAAAACATCTTTTTCACTGTAAGCATCCTTTATTAGTTTCACTATTTGTTTTTCTTGCATACGACCCATTGTACTTTTAAGTTTTGCTGCAATTACCACATGGCCTATGTCAGAATGGATGATCTTAGAAAGAAAGCTTAGTGTAGTCTTCTTTTTTTGGATTCACATTTTCATAATCTGTTCAAAATGCCATACTACCTTTTTATGTGTCCAGTTCTAGTCATGGTACCTTGTTTGTACAACCGAGTCATTAAAATATGGTTCCGTGTCCTGTTTGAGTCATTTTATATAAAAAACCTTAAACCAGGTTTCAAAAATGATAATTTCTATAATAAAAAGTAGAATTTATGTACAACGATAGATTTGTAGAAAATGTTAAGCAAAAGGGTTACAAATGACCCCAACATGGCACAAAGCCATCCTTTAATGACTCAAATGTACACAAATAATTACAAAAACAGGACAAATAAAAAGTAAGTTCATACATTATACAATAATATATCATTAAAAACATTCACAATAATTCATGTATTCTATGTTGGTTCAGGGGAGTCACAACCGATGAAATGGGCAATGAGGTTACGTGTGGTGTTACATTTAGCCGAAGCTCTTGAATACTGTACAAGTAAAGGACGTGCTCTTTATCACGATCTCAATGCTTATAGAATTTTGTTCGATGAGGTGAATATTTAAGCCTCCGTTTACTTTCCAATTTCTTTTCATAAATTGAGATGCTTGTATTGATCCAGAAAGTATTTTGCAGGAAGGTAATCCTAGATTATCTTGTTTTGGGTTGATGAAGAATAGTCGGGATGGAAAAGCTATAGCACAAATCTTGCATTTACGCCTCCCAGTATTTAAGAACAGGTATATTCTTCTTTGAAGATGCATTTTGACTTTTAGTTTCACAATTCTTTTAAATATGTCCATTTGATTCCAAATCACAGATGTGTACCGAGAATCGATTCATTCTTGTTTCAATTTAATTCATAGTCCCATTACAAAAAAGATGACTCTAATGTCACACAACTCAAAAGGACTGATTTTTTGCTATAATTATGATACATGCTCATTTTTTAGTGTTTAATTATGAAATCTGTTTGTATATTGTAGGACGAGTGACACCTGAAAGTGTGATATACAGCTTCGGGACTCTTTTGCTTGACCTTCTTAGTGGGAAGCATATTCCTCCTAGCCATGTAAGTATTTATATCTCTTTATGTATATGTATGCGTCTAAGTGATCATATGTGTGACGTTTCTTTTGTAATTTCAGGCTCTTGACTTGATAAGGGACCGAAACCTACAAATGCTTACGGATTCATGCTTAGAAGGACAATTTTCCAACGATGATGGAACCGAGTTGGTGCGCTTGGCTTCTCGTTGTTTGCAATATGAACCCCGTGAACGACCAAATTCAAAGTCATTAGTAGCTGCATTAACCGTTCTTCAAAAAGAAACTGAGGTTAGTTGATTATCTTTTGAGTCACACAAATGAATAAAACCGTTCAATTATCTGAATAAGTGGAAAGACTTGGAGCTTATTATAAGATGCTTTATTTTGTTGTGTGACAGGTACCGTCATATGTGTTGATGGGAATCCCAGCCACAAATGCATTCTCACCACGATCCGCACTTGGTGAAGCTTGCCTGAGAATGGATTTGACTGCAATACATGAGATTTTGGAAATGGTTTCTTATAAAGACGATGAAGGACAAACAAACGAGGTTATTCATATGCCCTCGGACATTTTGATTTGTAGTTTAGTATTCTAGTTTGTTGTTGTTACGAAATAGTCAAGGCTGAAAAATTAAGGCCCCACTTCTCGTCTAGTCGTCCTAATATCTTTTAGTTCCTAATCATTTCTTCCTGATATTTTCTTAATAATGAATGCTGATTTTAGTTCTTGTAATTAATGGTTACAGCTCTCGTTTCAAATGTGGACCGATCAAATGCAAGAGTCGCTAAATTCAAAGAAAAAGGCGATGTGGCATTCCGCATAAAGATTTCAAGGATGCTATCGAGTGTTATTCTCAGGTTTTTCTCTTATATTTTTGGAATAGCCTACGAAAGACTAAATTACCCTTTAGAGTCACCAAACGGGTAAAATCGCCACTATTTTCTTGGGCAAATGTAAGTTCTGGACTGAGAAGCGATTACCTACTTTTGTACTGTATGATTGATGATACAGGCAGAGTGAAGAGCATCTGATTATCTGTCAAATGTCTAAAATACCCTTTTAAGAAAATCCATATTTGTTAAACTCATACAATTCTAATTAACTCATAAACTCTTTTTGTATTCATGCAGTTCATTGAGCATGGACCAATGGTGTCACCAACCGTCTTTGCTCGACGTAGTTTATCATACCTTATGAGTGACATGCCTCAAGAAGCATTAAGTGATGCAATGCAAGCTCAAGTGGTTTCACCCGTATGGTATATTGCTTCATATCTACAAGCAGCTTCGCTTTTCGCCCTCAAAATGGAAAATGAAGCCCTTGCAGCACTTAAAGATGGTGCGGCTCTTGAAGCCAAGAGAACCGCAGCCGCTACAAATGGTCAATGATCAACTTGTCAATATCTTTTGTGGTAAATCTTATGTTGTTCTTGTTAACTTGGGATGTTTGACTCTGACTTAATGGTCAAACAAATGATGATATGAGAGAGTGGTATCGGTTTCGGGTTTAATTTATTTATAAAATCTATCATGAGGAAATTATGTTACTGGAGCTGCAATAGAAAAAAATGCATTCTTTTGTTGAAGATTTGGATGTAAAGGAATAACTTGGTTAACTCTAGTTTGTGTAGAAAGTTCATTATCTATTCTCTTGGTTTGGTTTCAAAACATAGCATTTTTGTTTGTTTTAATTGATAATTATTGGAATGAATCAAGCTAGACAAAGATGAAATGTCTACCTGTTGCTTTCAAAGAAATTGAAGGCCTACCTAGATATACAGAATATAAATGAACTCTGAGGATCCAAGTCGATATATCCAACTGTAATTACTATATATATTATAAGCCATTTGAAATGACGTCGTTGCTTCTACAGTACGCGTTGCCCATTTAAATTAGCCCAATACATCTGCTGGACTGTGTTGCCATTCTGGCCCTTTGCTTTTACAAAATATGAAAATGGTATCCTGTATATGTATGCGTATACTTTCAGGGTTAGGTTACAGGTGTCAACGATCGGTTTGCAAGGTGCAATCTACCCACGTGTTTGCTCTTTTCCAATGAAGAAGCTTCTACCTATCTATACAAATACAATGCATGTTTCAGAAAAAACCAAAAAAAGGGTATACCAAATAAATAAACAGCACCTGAAGGGAATTTTTTCATACAAAAGGCCTAACAAAAGCCCAAAAATCAAAGTCAAATAAAATGGGATTTTTTAAATATACTTCAAGAAAAAAAAAAAAAAAAAAAAAAAAAACACAATATTAGATTCATAAATTTCTGGGATAAAATGTGTAAAAAAAAGCTCACAAGCATGATACGTACCCGTCGCTAAACTCGTTATTGGATAAAGAAGAAAACAGGTTTAGTAAAAATAAAAATAAAATAAAATAAAAATAAATCATTGTACTTTTAGTTTTGTTCACTTGAGTCGTATTACTTTTGTTATGTTTTAGCTCACTATACTATGGAAAGCGTTTATTATCTTCATTGTGCTACCAGAATCGGAAAATACTCTTATTTAGAGGTTAAAGTTAGAGGATTGAGTCAAAATGTATGTATGTGGCAAACTATAAAACAAATCAAAAGCAAAACCTTATTTTCTATTTTAAAGAAAAGGAGATATAACAAAGATTTAAAGAAAAAAATTTGATAAAAAGAAAGATATGATAAGAAATAACTTATAATAAAAAGTTAGAAGGTAACTACTCTGATTTAGAGGTTAAAGTTAGAAGATGTAGTCAAAAAATATGTACGTGTCAAACTATAAGACAACTCAAAAGCAAAGCTTTATTTTCTATTTTGAAGAGAAAGATTATAAAGAAGATTTAAAGAAGAAAATTTAATAAAAGAAAGATATGTTAAGAAATAACTTATAAATAAAGACTTAGAAATGACATGTTAGATAACATGACATGTGATTTCTGACACTTTTAAAATAGCAACAAGCTTGTATTAGGTACTGGGATTCTGAAATGGAAAAAATTGTTTAGCTGACTACAGTAGTTAAGATCTAAATGATCAAAGTGAAAATACAATGACTTAATTAGCAAATTTTGATGATACAATGACTTTGTTAACAAATTATTATAATACAGTGACTCCAAAAATCATACAAGTAATAGAGTGATTTAGTTGCAAAAACATAAAGCACAATGATATTTATATGTATTAGCCCATTCATAAACCATCACTGACATAATTACTTTGCTAATGCTCTTGCAAAACATTCAGTTTTATCAAAACTGATCCCCTCACGCAAGGGCATTGACATAAGTTTTAGCATAAATTGTACTAATTGAGTTAGTCATAATTGAATCTTTTGTTTATTTGTATTATAAAATATTATAAATTACAATAATAACAACAAATGTTGTTTCTTTGTAAACAAATATAAAGTGTTTGTGTGTGGGAAGGAGGTGGGTTTATTTGTCACATAAAATTTAAGATTAGATATTTTTATTTTGAAGGTTAAATGTAAATTCTATTATATTTTTATTCTGTATGTTTAAAAGCACAGAACTGCGTATTCAGTATATCAAAACATCTTAATTCAAATTTGATCTTTTTAATAAAAGTGTTTGTAAATTAAATTGTTAAATGTAATTATAAGATGACGAAAAGGACAAATCTATAATTGTAAATAAATGTTTGGAGGGTATATTAGTAATTTAAAGTTCCTAAAATAGACATTTAAAGATGGATAGATATTTTCATTTTGGGTATTTGTTTGAAATAAAAACAGTAATTTAATGATCCAAACGTGTTTTACTTAGTTTATAGGAGATTATTTCAGAACAAAAAGTAATCTCCAAAAGTTCACAAAACAGCCCGAATTAGGTTAAATGAAATTATCACATTCTATTATATAATGTTATTAACCATTTATTTTACTTAATTATCTTTAATTAAAAAATTCTTCAATGTCAATTTCCATCAAATTTGTGATAGTTTTTTCTACATCAAATTATATAATGAAGTAATCAATATTTTAAACTTAACCACCAATTTTTAAAAAATAACCCTTTTTATTTTTTTTATTATTATTCTTTTACACATGTACGTTTATGCTGATGTTTTATTTAGATGGAAATTAAGACATGTTGACAAAAACTCAATTTTGACTTTCGATTAGTCAATAAAAGACCTCGATTTTGAAATTAAGTTCTTCTATTAGTTGATGCAAATCATGCATTTTCAATTTTTCTTTCCGTTATTACATAAAAGATGTTCGCTAGTAAAATCTAGGGCAAATCGCACAAAAGTGTACCAAACTTATACTCAATTTCAATTTAAGGTACTCTACTTTTTTTTTTCTCAATTTAGTGTACCTAACTTCTTTTTAATTGCAATGTTAGACGATTAATAGGTTAGCAGGTTACCACCACCATACTTTATCTTCTCCGATCAAATTCCAGCCAACTTGTTATTTCTTTGGAGTTATGCTACAATGGCATCTCAATTCTTTATCCCTCATATATCCTTTTGTCATATCTAAAACACCATAGCACTAACGACGCGAGACCAGAAAAATTCTCGAGTAAATAAAAAACTAACAGCTGCACTAGAACTGAAGTACCATAAAAGTAATTGTTCAGCGGCTTCACCTTGGCTGCTCCCGTGGTCATGACTATTTCAATTTGTGTACTTTATAATTTGTTTAGGACATGAGGTAATGAAACTTCACTCAAATTAGAACCGCAAACGGTTTGTAATCAAGTTTATAGTTCGCTCATGATTTTCTTAGATCAGCTAGTCACCTCAAAGGAAAACTTATCTCTGATCTTAGTGCAAATGGACATCCTTCGTTTAGATGTATAAGGGTTCATGTAAAGAGTACAACGTGAAGTTATCATTATCGACATCCAAATGTAGCCCCCTGTACTCCTATTGGTGCAAGAGTTTGAAATATCGTTCAATGATTTGATATATTTGAGGCAACAGGAAGTTTCCAGACTTGAAAATGATGTGAAATCATTAACAGGCACAAGTAAACAAAGATGAGTCAAATGACCCAACAGTATATAAATCACAATGACAATGAGCACACGTGTAAGTGCTTGTTGTGTAGGTGATTGAAAAAAGTTGGTGAAGTTGGTAGGAATTTAATCGGAGAAGATGAAGTATGGGGTGGTGACGCAGAACCTACAAATCGTCTAACATCATTCTGTAAAAATAGTTTGATGACATTAAATTGAGAAAAAAAAATAAGACCTTAAATCGAAATCGAAATCTGAGTGAAGACAATTTTACGCGATTCCCTAAAATCTAAGCATGAATGGCGATAATAAGCATTTAACTGCAATAAAAATTGGCCAATTTGCGTTGTAAATCATTAGGAAGGTCAAATTAGTAAACCAAAGTGAAACATACTTATGAAGGAAACACATTAAACGTCTTGAAAATAGATAGTAACAAATACTGTAAAAAAATTATAAACTATAAAAGTACTACGTATTAGAAAGGGCCCAACCGGGTTCGAACCGGTGACCTATTGATCTGCAGTCAATTGCTCTACCACTGAGCTATGGACCCTTTGTTGCTATATCTCATGATTTAATTTATTTAACTAACTTCGGTACATACATATAGCAGGTAGTCCTTATCACATGCTAAGAAAGGTACTTCTATACAATTGTATACTTGCTTGTCAAATTATTCCTATCTAATTTAGGCTAGTTTCTATAAGTTATGATGTTAATTCAGAATGTTCAATTCACTAAATATAAGAGTATACAGTAGGCACGCGCTATCAGCTATGTGCGGTAGAAACATTTTTTTTTTTTTTTTAAATGTGAAGAATATATTAAACATCAAACTTATAAAGGATTGCAATGATTCAAAGAGGGATCAATTGTTTGTTTGAACGATGAGACATGGTAGCTAGTACTAGTAAAATATTATTCGGGAAGATTTTGGTGACTGATATTCACTTCTCAAGAGGCAGCCACCTTTATAATACTCTCTAGTCTCGACAACCATTCCCATCATACCAATGATCCTCAAAACAACATGAACAACATACAACTATTTTTTGACTTGAAATTGCACATTCCGTATAGCAACAACTTTCTGACCATCTAACTTTTCACAGTCAAACCCATCAGTTGCAGTCTTATATTCTCAATAATGCTTTGGATCACCACCTCTACCATTGTTAAACATTCTATCATTTATCTTCTTCCATATGTAATAAACTATAGTAGCCAGTAGCAATATTCTTACAATACTCCAAATAGATTCATTACATGGAAGGGAAGCAATATACTAAACTATATCCTTCCACTCACTAGGAATATTTACAGCATTCATTCTCTTCTTTAAAACACCACATATCTTCTTAGGGAACACACAGTTAATAAACAGGTGATTATGAGAATCATGAATTGTTTGACACAAGGGACATAGCAACTGACCGATATACCACTTCATCATTCTATCCTGAGCAAGTAACTTCCATTTCACTGACATCCACAAAATAATTGCACATCATCAGTTGGCCCTGTTTGGTTCTCCATTTTACAACATCATCGTTATCACTCTGTATATTAGGAATTGGAATTAGCACGGTAGAACCTTAACAGTGTACATCTATGCTAAGGAATGTGTGTATTTGCATTGTGCTCAAACAGATTATTGCAAATTTGCAACTTTATTCACGACCGTAAAACTTATAGAATCTTGTTCTTTCTCTGATTCTCCTATTATTATTGTATATGCGCTGCAACATAACATGCAAAACTAAGGTTGCAACATTATCCCTGTTTTTAGTCTGACTTGAGAAACTTTTAACATTACCTAAAAAAATTTTTAAAAAAAATGTTTTCTTTGGTCAGATATGCTTCTGCTTGTTACAAATTCAAACACTATCTTTTCTGACCTGTTTTATCAAATGTTAATGATCTAACTCCGTTGTTAAGCAACACATAACCATTATATAAAATACAAAACACACATCCAAACAGTCAAACACGCCCTGAACGCACATAGTTGTAGCTACTTGAAACAGACGCACACTGATTCATGCGCAAAGCACAACTGACAAAACAAGAAACTTGGTTAACAGAGTCATAGAATGAAGCCAGTTCAAGAAAACACAAGAACACTATGTCTATTCATCAAGAATACATCTAGTACACATCCAATAGCAGTAACGTACAAACCACCGATGCACCTGCTCATCAAAAGTCAAAACTAGTATCCTAATCAGCCTTTTCTTCTTAGACAATCGATGCAGGGGTCACTTGGTATGGGGTCAGTTGGTATCGGATTAGCTGCTCGGAAATCCTCTTTGGTTCTACCATAATAACCTGACAATATGCTGCTGGGATACGTGATGAAGTTCCAACCAAATGCCGACCCTCCAACTATGTAGCTACTCTGGTTTACATCTTGCTTCTCGGGGATTGGTCGCTCTTCTGAAGGTTTTCTGATAAACGTCTTCTCCTTCTCTACTGGAGGATCTGCGGGTTTGACCTCTGTTGACTTTTTCTGATCATGGCCGGCATTAGCTACATTCTTACACTTCTCCAAGGTGATTGTTTCTGATGTCATCTCTTCGTATAGCTTCATTAAAAGCTTCATTTCTGAAGATATAGTTGTATAATTGTATGAGATTTAAATATAAATGGTACTCGTAAAAATACAAATGAATGGATGAGACTCACGCTCATTGATTACAGAAGCGGCTTTGGAAGTCTGAAAGTCTGGAGTCTTGAGAACCTTTAAGATAAGAAAATTAAAAGGGACAATTTATGCGTAAGAATAGAGGAAAAACTTTTAAAAGTCTTTGCCGTTTGAAAAGAGAGTAAAACCAGATAATTAGAAGGCGACTTTATTCATGGTACAACTAGTAAACGCATGATTGAGCGATTCTTACTCAAAAATTATGTGTAAAACTAAAACACTTGCATCAACCAACAAAGGCTCAATCTTGATATACATAGTTCTAATGTAGTGCATTTCGAATCCAAATATTGACACGTATATTCTTTTTCTTTTTTCTTTTCCTCGAGAACCTATTATTGTATTAGCTTTGTTACAGTCCAATGTGCTGGTCAGTTCTTTTTCAAGAATTACAACTGTTTTCAGATGGAAGTCAATATCAGTCAACACGGCATAGTCAGAAGTCAAAATCATACTCTAGTTTTCAGAAGTACAATTCAATTCGACCTGGTAACCAATTCTTTTTAGATAATCATAGCCGTTCTTATGAGATTTTCAAAACAAACAATACCGAGTCAGTCAACAGTTTAATAGGAAAACTGGACTCTAGTCAGGGACTCAGGGGTGTTAACAGATTGGTCTATATTTTCTTGAATCAAACCATGTACTGATATTCTGACTTCTAGAAACATTCAAATTCAAATTAAACTCGGATATATGTATACACAAATCGACTAAAAACTTCCACAAAGTATACGGGTTGGCATCAACACGACCGTTCAAAAATCATAGTAAAAAATCTTTAACCCCAAGCTTTACTTAGTTAGACATCTAAAGCACGCGCATTCAAATAAAAAATTCAGCACTACGCAAACAAAGCAAGCAACTGCCTTTCAAAAAAAAAAAAAAACAAAGCAAGCAACTTTATCTTAAAAATTGGCACAAAAATCGAAGATTTTAAGAATTATACATCCCTAATTAAACCAAACTAACCAATATAAACCCTAATTAAACCAACACTATTAAGTTTAATTAATCAAATATAAACCCTAATCAAATCATAATTAACGAAATGGATAAAACTACTAGTAGAATAACAAATAAATAAAGATGTAATTAGACTAGTTTAAAAAAGATTTATTAATTAATTACCTCGATGAATTGAGGACGAAGATCTTTAACAATGGCTCGAATCTTGAAGTAATTTGAATCTTTAAAATCAGATGAACGTTTTTTCATATTTGCAACTTCCATTATTATGTTGAATGAATCAATGAAGCAACAAGATGCAAATTTGAACTTGTGAAACAAGGATGATATTGCTGCTGTATTGCTGATGTAGTTATTAATCAAATTTGTGGTTATGGTCCTATGGAAATATAAAGAGGAGAGGGTGTTTGTGTAAGTAAAGAGCTTTAGTTCAAATTTATGGGCTTTCCATAAACAAAATTTTAGTGGTAGGAAAAGAAATTTACAAGTTGGGCTATGGGGATTTCATAAAGTTGACCCGATTAGAACGTAACCCGAAGACCAAGCGTATTGCCTGTACATTTCGGCCAATAATTTATTCAAGTTATTCGGTCAACCCAACTTACATAAACATTAAATTAAGTCGGATATTGGGTTAAAAATGTTTGGTAACTTGGGTTTCCTAATAAAAGTTTTTACTTTTCTTAATATAATTTCTATAATTATAGTATTTAAACTAATACAAATCGGCAATTTAATTACCATTTTACTTATATTCGGGTGGACCGAACCCGAGTTCAAATCCGGCTGGGTTCGGGTATGTATTTTTAGTCTCGCCCTTTAACCCCACACGAATTGACCTGAATCTGACAAACCCGACCCAAACTCCTAGTTATGACCGACGGGGTTCCGGTTTAACTAGTCAAATGATTGGTCTAGACGGTTTTCAAAATCTTGATGTAACTTTTTAGGTAAAAACAAAAAGACATTATTATTAAATAGTAATTTTGTTATTTGTTTAACTCGAAATTAAAATTAAAATGAATTAGATTATAAATTTATCGAATCATGCAAGATAAATCATGTTTAACATGTTCGGCAATGTACAAACACCACTTGATTAGCGATGTTTGTGACCATGAAGTATAGATCGAAAAACTTTTGCGAAACATTTAAAGAGATAAAACAAATCCAAAAGTGTCAAAGATTAGTTTGTCAAACAAATAACCACTTATGGTTGACCTAATTGCCAAACACTCGTAACCATCATCGATAAAATGTGAGATCGATCTTTTTTTTTTTTTTTTTTTTTTTTTTTTTTTTTGGGGGTTGAGGTGTCCTATAACACCAACTTTTTGAGGTGATTGTTTTTATTTAAGTTATAAGTTTGGTATCATAGGAAAAAATTGTTGAGATGTCAAGACTTTTTCCTATAACACCGATTTTATAACACAGTCGTGAGTGTACCGATACTTCTAAGACTTAAGTCGATCAAAATGTTTTATTTGAGTAATAATCTATATCTATATTTATATTATATATAAATAAAATATGTGTTACTTATAAACTCTTAAAATGAGAACCGTTTACTAATATATACTTAATTAAAATGGTAATATCATATATCATTAAATTAATACGTAGTAGTAAAATAGAAAGCAATTGCTACAATCATGGTTGTTAAGATTTCGATATTAATTTTAGGTGCATAAAACTAGAAAGGGATGGGGAGGAGGTTGAATAATTTTACCGATTTAAAGTTAGTTTCAAAAACTTTTAGATCGAGTATATATGAAACATTTGGATAGTGAGATATTGATAATGCAAGAATATAAGTAAAGAAATATATACGATAAAGTAAAGTAAAGAAAAGATAGAACCATGACACATTGATTTATAGTGGTTCATTCTGATGACATCTTTCTTGCCTTACTCCACTCTCCGAGTACCCAACTAGAGAATATGTAAACACTATGTCAACAAGCTCCTTAACCGGTGGAGAAGCCTCATGGCGTCTCTTACACTCTATCCGATACAAAGCTAAATACCGGTTCTTTTACACGGAACAACCAACCCGATCAACACAAACTAACATAACAAGTTAAAGATACAATATGATGAAACAACTACGAGAATCTATTCAGAGATCTTGTGATGATGATGAAGCCTAGTAACAGTTCTCTTGAAGTTTGCAAGTCTTGTATGTAAAATCGTGATCTCGTCTTTTACGAAGAACTTTGAGAATCACTAAAAGAAAAACTTCAAGAATGATCTGAGATCTGGGGTTAGAGAAGTATGAATGTATGCAAAAATTTAAAAAGAATGGGTAAGAAGCAATGAAGAAATGGCCTTCTATTTATAGGCATTTCTGACTCTGACCCGACGGATCTCTTACAAAAAGGATCCAACCAGTGTAATCCAAGGGTTCCGGCACACTGGGTAAACCAGTTTTGATTTTGGGTTACAATTCCGGATTTTGGGTCATAAATAATTGGACTTTGGGTCATGAGTAATGAACTTTGGGTCATGGGTACCCAATGTGATGTCATGCGTGATGTAATGGGCATTGAGTCATGGATTTTAAGTCATGAGCAATAGACTTTGAGTCATGGATACCCAATAGATAAATAAAAATGTATAACTAATTAATAGATAATGTTTAGTTTAGTAAAATAATTATAATGAGTATTAAAATAAAATGTGATATTAGATTTATTTTTAAGATAATTTTACGATTGTTATCGACAAAACTTATAGAGATCGAGAAATATAAATAAACGTTTTTACGACTTATTTGTATTAACATCATGATATTACGATTTTATAATACTACGAAGCAAAAACGATATCGATCCTACGTAGGATCTTTGCGAGATAGAATCTCAATAGGATCCCGATCATAACCATAAAATCTTAAGATCTCAATTAATCCTATCTTACTTTTCTCAAATCATAAACAAAAAAACTATAAATTTATGTATTAGGTTTCGTATAATATAAAAAACAAAAAGCTAATTATATTAAACACTTCATTATCATAATTTTAACATACATTTTTATGGTATATGATATATGTATACTAATACGTAAATTTGCATAATTTACAACTCCTATTAAGATAATAACATTATAATAGAATCTTAAAATCACGATCCGATCTTACTATAAATGTAACGATCTTATAAAGACAAAAATTAAAGAGAACGGGTAAGAAGTAATGAAGAAATGACCTTCTATTTATAGGCATTGCCTCCGACCGACGGATCTCTTACAAAAAGGATCCAACTGTGTAATCCAAGGATCCAGACACTGGGTAAACCGGTTTGATTTTGGGTTATAATTCCGGGTTTTGGGTCATAAATAATTGGACTTTGGGTCATGAGTAATGGACTTTGGGTCATGGGTACCCAATGTGATGTCATGCGTGATGTAATGGGCATTGAGTCATGGATTTTAAGTCATAAGCAATAGACTTTGAGTCATGGATACCCAATAGATAAATAAAATGTATAACTAATTAATAGATAATTTTAAGATAATTTTACGATTGTTATCGACAAAACTTATAGAGATCGAACAAATATAAATAAACGCGTTTTACGGCTTATTTGTATTAACATCATGATATTACGATTTTATGATACTATGAAGCAAAACGATCTCGATCCTACGTAGGATCTTTGCGAGATAGAATCTCAATAGGATCCCGATCATAACCATAAAATCTTAAGATCTCAATTGATCACATCTTACTTTTCTCAAATCATAAACAAAAAACTATAAATTTATGTATTAGGTTTAGTAAAATATAAAAAACAAAAGCTAATTATATTAAACACTCTCATTATCATAATTTTAACATACAATTTTATGGTATATGCTATTATATAAAAAGAGGTCTCGCCTTAAAAATTTTACACATCAGCAACCTAACAGTGTCAAACTATTTAGTTTTAACAAAAATAATAATAAGAAGTGTCATATCATATTTTGGGTAAATCTACACGTTATTTTCCACCCACTCCGATTTACCTTCCAAGCAAAGGGTAAGGATCCAGTGAGAAGAAAACTTAAAATGAGAAGAATGAGAAATAACTATAACAGCATATTTGAGATGCATTGACTTGAATGAGATGCATCTCTATTCATTTAGATGCATTACAATTAGTTTCGAAAGTGATTTTGAAATGCAAACGATGCAAAGTAGTACTAGCAACAAATTTGACTCGCAGAGGACGAAAAATACATAGGATTTGTATATCTTGATGAAATGCATCTAATATATGTATATGCATCTAATTTTTAGCTAGAAAATATATTGTGATTCATCTAAAAGATTAGGGATGCATTTAAATCAAATCGATGCATCTCTAATGTGTAGTTATAATTATTTATCATTCTTCTTATTTTAAGGATTTTTCTCATTTGATCCTTAGTCTCCAAGCAAAACCATTTTTGTTAGTTTTGTACACACAAGTAACTATTTTTCTTTGATTTTTGTTGTTTGATGATCGAGCTATGAGCTTTCTAAACAACTAGGTATTCTTTTAGTCTTCCTTCTATGAGCTCATGATTTATATATTTCATATTATGATTGGTGTTCGTGGTGTACCAAGTATGACCTTAGGTGGTAGGGGTGGCTTAGTGGATGGAGTTGTGGAGGAGTCGACTTAATGTGATGACGCATTCACGCATGTCGTGGAGCAGAGATGGTGGTGTTGTGTCATAGAAAAGTAGAAGAAGATGATATTTTTGGTGGAAGGGGAAACATAAAAGGTATGTACCTTTGATTTTCATTGTTTGTTTTTAGCTTCAGTTTGTGTAATGATGGTGATTAACTAATGAGGGGTGATGAACAAACAGAGAAGATGACAAAGGTATGTAGTTTTTAATATCTCATTCTTTTTATATATATTTATGTACGGTTGGATCTTTGTGTTGATAGTGCTCTACGGTGTGAAGAGTATCCAAACGAGCGAACAAGTGATTAAGACGACTTGAAGATTTCACATAATGCATATTACGGAGTATATGGATTAAAACATATGCCAAGATATATTTTAAACATATTTTTATACAATTTAATAATTACATTAAGATGGCAACCAAAAGATATTTTATAAATTGAAAAAATGTTGTAGATTGGATAGTATATGGTGATGTGAGAGTGGTTGTAGTAGCAGAGGTATGAGGATGACAATTGACAAGAAAACTCTAGATTAAGTGTTTGAGTAAAAGTGAATTGTGTTTAAAAGTCAATGTGAGAGAAGGAAAATGTGAAATATTTTATACTTCACCCACAAATTGTATACATGATTTGTCGATGCATCTATGTAAAAGTGACTACCACATTGTAATGAAATTAGTTGCCATAATTATGTTACATAAATAATTGTGTAACATTTTTCAATCAGTTAGCTTAAAAGCTTTTCTAAAATACAAGTATCCACTCGAAAATCTCAAATATAACTCGATGGTAGTGTTTAACACTACTAAAGACTTCTAATACTAATACGTAAATTTGCATAATTTTACAACCGCTTATTAAGAAAATAACATTATAATAGAATCTTAAAATCCTAATCCGATCTTATTATAACCGTAACGATCTTATAAAGACGAAAAGACGATCTTAAAACTCTTGCTACAATTAACTTACCTTATCACTAACCGCTTGTTATTTTACGTCATTTCCCCTTGTTATTTTTTATAGAAGTTTTCCCCAAATTCTTATTCCAGGAACTTGAAAAAACAACCGATTTTTTTCCACAGTTCATATTCTTTTGGTAGTAGAAATGAATCCAAGCACTGATAAGTTGGTTAGACGAACAACAATGATAGCTACTGTTACCGCTTCTTACTTCCTTTTAACCGCTGATTATGGCCCTGAACCTAATGTTCTTGATCCCGTAACTTTTTAATTCATTTTATTACTCTTTTATTTCACTTATTAATTCATACATGTTTTCATTATATAAATCTACTCTACCATGTGGGTTGCAAATTTCTTACTAGTAATTGCTTATTTGGAAAATAGATATTATATGTTTAATTTGATGGTCAAATAAATACCCCCTTACTTGTGGCCTCTGATGATGTGAACGGCTAAATGGTATTTTATCGATCTAATATAGGTTTAATTGCACCAAAATGTAGAGTACTTTCACCTTTTCCCGTTGTATAGGACTTTAATCTTTTACCGATGTATGTAACATACTTGCATACTTACTTTTCTGTTCAGTTGTATGTACAATCATTGCACGTAAATGTGAATATGCTACATAGAATGGGAAAAATTGAAGTAACTTGTATAGAATGAAAAAAAAAAAAAAAGGTGAAATGCTGTCGTATATTTGTGCCATATAACCTCTAGACATGTGACTGTCATCATACCGTGAGATTAATTATATCGTTATATGATGGCCTCTAGAGTCTAGATGTGTGTTTTAGCTCGTTAGATGGTGTCCTAGATTGTGCTATTTTGGGTTTTTGGTCAGTAGAGAAACTAGATGGTGTGTCGATCATAGTTTTAACTTCTTGAATTCAATCCTAGAGTTATTAGTGAATCAATTTGACCATAGATTTACCTCCGAACTTTTGCGAAGCAATATATGTTATATTCATAAAGATAAAACATTAAAAGTAAGCTTTCTGGTGATGCAAAAACCAAATTTGCATATATCAGTCAAGAAAGTTGGCTTATAACATTAATCGTTTACTTGAAACTTGACCAAATAAGATTAAATCATTGGATATGATTCCTAATTTAGACTACACAACGTGCACTCGTGTATATGACAGTTTCACTTCTTATGTCCAGTCAGCTTTATATTTTGTAACTGCTAAATTGCTAATGAATCACAAGAGAATGATGAAAATCTGAGCAACAATTATGATCTGTGGATGTTGGTAATTGGTTGAACAGTCATTTGCATACGTCTTATACTTCTAGCCACAGGATATATATTGAGATATAGTAGAAGAATGCTAGCAACGCCCTTGAATGCAAGCAAATTGTTTTAACTTCACCTTCTGTTATCTCTTTACTTGCTATCATTTATTGATGATCGTACATTCTTACATACCCATTCAATTCTTAGTCACTTGTTCTCGTTTACTTTATCATATGTAATCTAACATATGTCTTCTTGTATTGCAAATGATAGATCAAGAATGGCATACAATCTATGGAGCAGTCAGTCAAGAATTTCTTCTTTGGTCCTAAGCAAGGAATTCAAGTACCTAAAAACCAACCCCTGATGCAACATCAGACAAACATCATAATGTTTCAAACAACACAACCAAGGTTCTTGTGATGTTTATTCCTCAAATGTCCTTAGAATGTGATTCTCGATGAATGGATACCAATGTAGATGTAAATTTATGAGTTGCGTACTTTTGTAAGCGTTGTTAGTTCTTGTAACTACAGGCGTGCAGTGTTAGCGTTTAGTCCTTTTGGAAAATAGAATTGAAATAATATGTATAAAACCTCTCCTGGTAGCTCTTATAAAGCTGTTTTTCTCTTGCTATATGTCCTACACTCATAATCGAAAGAAAGCTTGACTGGGTTTGTTTTGCTATTTAATGTGTGTATTAACAAAGTATAACCCAATTTTACCAATTCTCATGTAAGCCAATTTTGTAAGATAATTTTTATCTGATGAAGCATGATATTTTTTATGTTGCCTTAACTTATGTTTTTGTGATATTTGATCCATATATGGTATTTAATAATTGCTTAAGTTTTTTCAAAAAAGTTGTAATGGATTAAAACAAGTGTATGGGGTCATTAAGGTTTATAAAAAAATATGTATTCATAAGACAGTCTAAATACCAAAGTCTTGTACCTTTTGTTGGTAGGAAAGAAATATCTCTTTGTTTTTTCCAAAGTTCTTATCTTAAAATAATACATTAATATTCAGAAAAATCTCATTCACATAACTGTTTTAACTACCATCCATCCACTCAAACCTCTGCACTCTTTACTCAAACAATGTCCTCAATCCCATATTTCTCCTAATTCCCAAACAATGTCAATACCAAAGTCTTCATTTCATATTCAACTCCACATATCACAAAACCCTTCAAAACCCTTTCACATAAACCCTCCAAAATCCTCTGTTCTCAGTCCCTGCTCCCCAATCTCCCTTAATCTCCATCCTTCGCGTTATTCCGGATTGGGCTGACGCGATTAAAGAGAGTCGTATAAAACAAACTAGACCATTATATAAGCATAAAGATTGGGTTGAACATAGGAGCTCATTAAGACATGTTAGACATCTGTTATCTAGTTTAAGTTCTAGAGTTATATTGTCATTAGTACCTCCTGTTGTCGCGTTTACTACTGTTGCAATTATCATTGCTAGTTATAATACCGTGGTTTTTGGGACTTGTTGCCTGAGTTTTTCCGGTTTGAGAGCTTCGTCCTTGCCGTATCAGTTGACTGCGCCTGCTTTGGCGCTTTTGTTGGTTTTAGAACTGAAGCGAGTTATTCTAGGTTTGAAGAAGGAGGAAGGCGTGGACTAAAGTGATTTCTGGGACTAATGATTTTGCTAGGCAGTTGATTGTTAGTGTTGAGAGTGATTCGGTTTTAAAAACGGCGCTTTTGCAGTATGTTTTGGCCTTCCCAATTGCTCTTAAGGTTTGTTGTTGAGATAATTTAGATATAATGGTTTTACTTTTGACTTGTGGAGTAAAAGGTTGTTAATTGTTTTAGGTTCAGATTATGGACTTTTTTAGAAGTTCCTCAAATTTGATAATTTGTATTAACTTTGTAACGAATATTGGGATTATAAATATTTATTGTTTGTATTTGATCAATTGATTTTTGTGAATATTGAATCAAAGAAGTGATATCTAGGCAATCAAGTTTGGGTCATATGAAATTTTACTTAATAAAGGGTATCTGATGTGTTTAAGAATGGAAAATGGATCACTTTACACGTTTCAGTTCAGTGATACACTCATACCCAGACTTCGGTATTCAAGCAGATAAAAATTCTGAAAAATTCAATGTTTTGCTTGTTAAAGATGGCACCTTTGTAGTATAAATTTTGCATTATCAGTAGCCTTTTGACTTGCGAAGTTAATTTAGACTTTTTTTTTCTTGAAACACACGACTGCTTTTTGCTGTATTTATACTTCTGTTTGTGTCGTAATATTTAAAATGAACTCGGTGTTCCAAAAAAGTTGAAATATTTTGAAATAACATTGTGGTTGCTTAATGATTTACAGTTTAGAGATATGGGCTGAATTTTGTTATCATCTGCAGTGCCATTTGATTCATGGATCAGATATCGGAAAAGACCTTAAGAGTCTGCTTGAGGATGATGATCTAGCAGTTGTTCTCAGTTCAAATCATCGTCCACGCTGCATTATTCAGTTCATCTCTCAAAGTCTCCAGTTGTTGAATTTGGAGTCATCAAAATTAACTACACTGGTAAGTTATCCGGTTATCCCTTTCAAGGTCTCACAACTTAAGTGTATCTCATTTTGATGAAATAGTTTTTTGTTTGTTACAATTCAGGAGTCTAAAGTTACGTGTTTCCATGAAGGAATTAGTGTTTGTGAACAAATTACAAGCATACCCATCCCACTTTCTTACACTCGTTTGACTTCAAGATTTCTTGTTCTATGGCACCTTACACTTCCCGTAATTCTTTGGGATGATTGCCACTGGATTGTGGTTCCGGCTACTTTCATTAGCGGCTTCTTTATTCTGCATTGAAGAGGTTTGTGCAATTTGAATTTTGTGGTCAAACTCATTGATATTCAGATTTCGGTTACCTATGAATTTTGAACCTTTTCATAATCATGAGATATAAAACAATCTCGGTGCCAAAATTACTTATCATAATAGTATCAGTTTTGAACTTTCAAAAGCTGCAGGTTTGACCTCAAAACTCAAAACATTACATTCAAAGGCTTGCGTTCTCTATATATATTGCAGAAACATAGATTAACTTGCATGTTCTGTGTTTGTAGGTGGGTGTTCTAATTGAAGAACCGTTTCCGATGCTTGCTTTAGGCGAGCTATGCAAACTGGTTTATGACAATGTCCAAGAAGCATTAATGGCGAGAAAAGATTCGAGAAATGCTTGATGCAAAAATGGAGAATGGAGCTTCTAGAAAACAGTCACCAAACGGGTATCCAACTGCGGGATCTGGACAAAGTACTTGGCCTAATAATTAGAAGACAAAATTCTCATCTATCATATAATGAATAATGTTCAAGAAAATGGTGTCACGTGTATATATATGTTTATAGCAGGAATAGTTCATGTTCGCCCAATACATATGCTTTCTGATCAAATACTGGCTTTGTATATAGTGGTACTTTATGTTGGGCGTTTTCTGGTTTATACGGGTTATTATGAGCAGCGCTTCTTGCACAACTCATCCCATACTAAAAGCAAAAGGATTGTTCTTGTTACATATATATGAACACAAAAGTACAGCACACCAGTAATTTTAGAAAGAAGACTATTTCATGACATTAATATGAGATGGCAGGGATATAAAGGCTTCCTAATCTTGCAAACATTACAAATGTAAAATCAATCTCCTTTTTATCCGTATGTTGTAACAAAAAACCGTGTTTCAGTGACTTCACCCGATCACATGTGGATGATGAATACATATAGACAGACATGTTGTCAATAAGGTGTACCTATTCGAGGCTTTTAACGTGTATCAACTTCTTACACTTACAAAATGATTAAATAAACTAATGACCCGTCAATCGAATAAAGAAAAAGAGATTGTCTTTATAAGTAACCCTCAAGTAATACATTTTGCCCTCCTTTTTAGGTTCAAAGTTCTTTAAACCAACTTTTGGCTAATACTCTTTATTGCTGCTGCAGCTTGTTTGGTTTCACTAAAACTGGCAACACTTCCACTACCAACTTCTGGAACAAGTTTTCCTCAACCCCGTTCAAAATGTCCTCAAAGTCATTAAATCCCCCTCTTAAATCCAACAAGACACTACACAGTCCTCTACCTTTTAAGCTCTCCAAAATTGTTGTCAAGTTTACTTTATCCAAAATCAGTGTTTCAATCCCCTGTTCAGATCCCACACCTGTTTCTTTGTCAGCAACTATGATGACATTTGAACCCGGTTCTTGTGTATTATTTGGAATCTTGATCACAGGATTTGGATGTTTTGAAATTATAATATAAAGTGGTTGGTTGGATTTGGGTTCTCTGGATTCGGGAAGTGGATAGTTTTGTAACAATTTTGAAGAGAGAATGACCGCATCGTGCTCTTGTAATAACCTTGAGTAGTATCCACCTGCCTCCGTGGATTCTTCTCCTAGATCATCTGAAAGGCCACCGTCAATTGTGAGGGAGTATCTGCATTTTAAGAAACATTATCACAACTAGAGGTGGAAAATTGGGCACGTCATGTCACTTAAGTAACGGGTCAAAATGGGTACCATTTAGTGCAGATCCAAAATAGGTCGACTCATATGACCCATTTAACACATACCCTTCTAAACTTATTTTTGTTCTAACTATAGAACCACTAAGGGATAAACATAACCTTAATCAACCCAGTCATAAGTAAATTGGGTAAAAACCGGACCACCTTTAGTCTAAACCAGGTCACCATAATTCCCCCACAGCAGGCAGACCCGCCCCAACTCGTTTACACAAAAAAAAAGGTCCTGACCCCACCTACAAGAGAGCAGGTGAGGCAAGACCGTGAATCAGGATCAACTAGAACAGAGATAAAGCATTGGGTCGAACTCTTCTTTGGTGTCAAGGTTATCGCTATGAATAGTCAGCATCATCGGGAAAGGCTAGAAGAATGGGACCATTATGGGACAGGCGATACATTACAGGCGCAACGGGTTATTCTAATCCACCTCTTAGAAAGAAAAGAACTTAATTCAAAATACTTAATAGCATGGCGATAAATTTATAAACTTCTACCTAGAGCACATGCAATGGAACCTTAGACAGTCAAGTGTCCATGAATCTAGGAACTTTTGCTTGCATTGTCTTATTTGGTCTACGTACGGAACTGAGAACATTCGGGATTATGCAGGATTACAGACGAAATATCCTTTTTCGGCTCTCTCTTTAGTCCTATGTCTCTTATCCCTAGGAGGTCTTCCTCCACTAGCTAGCTTCTAAATAATTCAAGACTAAAGAATACAAATACTTATATCAAAAGTATGGCCTAAAAAAAGGGAATAATCTCATAAGTCGGCAAACAGCGTACCTTAAGGTAACAAAAGGTTTCCCAGTTAACATTTGATGTATCCACGCCTCATTAAGCTTCTTGCACAATTCTTCTTCAACAACGGTTACATCAATACCTGCATCTCGTAGTTTAGCTACACCCCTAGAGGCCACAATCGGGTTTGGATCCACCATTCCCACTACCACTTTTTTAACTTTAGCTTGGATCAATGCTTCAGAGCACGGTGGAGTTCTTCCAAAGTGATTACATGGTTCTAAGCTCACATATGCAGTAGCATTCTCTGCCAATTCCCCAGCATCCCTCAAAGCAAAAACCTACAAACACTCATTCAACACACGGAATTTAAACTCTAAAATACAATTCGAACCTTATGCATAGATATTTTAACGAATGATTCTGATATTTTATATTAGATTTTGTTACCCTATCGAGATCGATATCAATTAAGATTAGCTATATAAATGGATATTTGTGATGATTTGTGGTTCATAATGCTCATATATTATAATCTTTATGTGCTTATATGTTCCTAACTAAGCAAAATACCAGTTACCATCTGGGTCCTTTTTAAAAGGTGAGAGATCTAATAAATATGTGATCCGGATTTTTCTCAAAATAAGAATCACATCTACTTGTCCTTAAGATGCGAAGACTAAAGTTCAGATTTTAGACTGACATCTTATTTTTTATGTACTTTATAAGTGCATTAGCAGTATCTTTAAGAGCTGAATGAAATACTATCATTTTGGTGGATGGCAATCAGTCGCTTATAGACACACCGGCTCAATTGGATGGTTTTATACCAACTGTTTGGAGGCGATACTGAGACATACTAAGTACTTACACTGGTTTGGATTTTTAAAACTTAGCGAGTATTCGGATGGTGGCTCGGTAAGGTTTTAATTTGTTGTTGATCTACACAAATTAAATATGGCTTGACTACAAGGGTCGAACTTAAACTTGTGGTTACAGCAAAACCATAGACTACACATCTTAATTAAGAATATAACCACACCAAAATAAAACAAAATCTAAAAGCACTACTATGACCATTAAAAGGTAGCTATCAAAAATTTAACAAAAACAGTCAAATTTCAGATATGGATTTCTTTTCATGAAATGGAGTTATGGACATATAATATAACTTAAAAGTTAAAAGCACATATGACCTCATCATCATTATTTTACCCTTAAATAACTGAATAGCCAGAATCAGTTTCACTATATTCAAACACTCAAAGATCATGATATGTGACTCGAGATGCAGTACTCTAAAGTCTATACTAAATCCTATAGCATTTCGGTCTTCACTTTAAGACTTCTTCTAATCTAGCGGTCCAATACTATCCATTTCAATCTATGTCGTTTCGATCTTATTGATCACGGTCTAAGTCTATGGTGTTCCAATTTAAATGTGGGGATAGCCTATAGCCCTATAGTATATATCAATCTATAAACAGAAATAGCAACATGAGAGTAATGAACTACCTCAGCATGAGGCTGGCCAGCTTTCGGATGAAACCCTTCACCAACAATTTTCCCATCTTTGACAATAACACAACCAACCATTGGATTAGGACTAGTACACCCAACTGCTTTTCTAGCAAGCTCAACACATCTCTTTATATAAAACCCATCATCTTTATCATCATTTTCCCCCTGTAACTGCTCCATTCTAACCCCAACAAATCCAACATTTTGCCTCATTTTTTTTACAGATTCAGATACCCTTTTGGATGAATTGCAAAACCCAAAACTGAATTTGGAAACAGATTGGAATTTAGTGAAATGGGTTGGTAATGCATTAGGGTTTAAGGAGTGAAATGAAGATTGGGTTTTGAGAGTTTGAGATTATAATTTGAAATTGGGAGTGATTGTGCATACATTGTTGATGAAAATGTAACAGGGTACAGAATGTGTTTCTGGAATTGCTGTATAATTTTAGTAGTACTATATTTTGTTGACCATGAGTTATGTTATTTTGGAGTAGCGTGCAGCATGCTGCACTATGAATGATTAAGCATGAAAAGTGTGTGAATTATAAGGCTACCCACAGACTTGGGTCACTTACCGCATTTGGCCTCTACATCGCTTTTTTTTCTATAAACGATCGGGCGCGTCAATTATCACGATCGATGACCGATCTATTTTTTATTTTTTAATTCAAACATTTTAAACAACAAATTTAAAATTTATTAAAATTAAAAACATTATAATACTAAATTCAAATAAACATTACAAACTTAAACTAATAATCTAAGTCGTAGCGTCGCTGATTGTTGCCTTAATTTCCATCAGTTAATTTAGTTGTTGTGGAGACAAATTTTGGTGGTGTATTGTAGAAAATTAAGTCGGTCTCTCGTTTTGATTGGGCCATGAATGCCATTTGCGGTTTTGGAGCTCATTTTCTCTCTTTCATCTCCAACTCTTTTTCCTTAACCTTATATACGCATCTTCTATATCCTTACCTTTTCCAATTTTGTGGCTTGAATTTGAAAAAGGTTTTGGTTAACAAACCAATAAATGATTACGATGGATGATCGCGAGAGGCTTTACAGAGAGAAAGTGAAAGAAAGCATAGAAGGTTAAATTAAGTGAAAGGTTGATAAGGTTTTAAAATGTACCTTTTGAGGGTCGTTTAAGCCCTTATTGATCACTTTTATATCGTTATTACTTATATCGTTCCTTTTCACTTTTAGGTCTCTTGAAGGCAAATTCTTTGGAATGGCACTTATTTGGACGAAAAGGCGGATATCTGAAGAAAATGGCCAAAATCAAGAATCGAGACACTCAGCTATTTGAAGTACAAGGGGGCGTCCTTTGCTTAGCTATGACGCCGTCGAACACTACTGTAATGACCGATAGCCAAATTTCTTATTTTCAAATAGCGATGTCGAGCTTTAAAAGAGTGAGCCGTCATGACTCGGACGCGCCTAGATTTGATCGAGATGGCGTCGGAGGCGAAGGGGGACGGCGTCGCAAGCACAGGTGCGCCGTCGCCAAGACTAACGTGGCGAAGCAAACCACAATGGGCGGCGACCGGCGTCACAAATCATAAGGTGGCCGTCGCGATTGTAATATTATATATAGAATCCGAATTTTTCGGTTTTAGGGAGTAGTCTTTTGGAGTAAAACCTAAACCAAACCAAAGGCTGTCTGTCACAGTATTTTAGGGTTCAAACCCTATCTTACATCAAGATAAGTGTTTTACTTCATTAGTTCAATTATGTCTTCAATTATTTGTGTGTATGCTTGCATGTTTTCCATGTCCGGCTAATTTACTTGTGTGTTTGCTTAGGGAATATGAAACTTAATTATTGAATATTGATTGGTTGTCTCTTATCTTAATTGTTAATGATCTAGTAATGCGATAGGTCATTCGTTGTGTAATTAATACTTGATTAATCTTTGTGAACCTTGGACTATAACACTTAGAGCGGTTGTAGGCTAAACCATCCAAAGAGTACCTTAGAGTTAGAGTTTATAATTCCTAGGGTTTTGTAGGCGAGGCGTTTGGTAGTTTCAAGAGTTAGAGACAACGCATGCCTATGACTTTAGACACACAACGCGATTAAGAATAAGGGCGTGACAATTCAACCATCGGTGGGAGATAATTAAGGGTAATAAAACCTAAGTAACACATCTTTAAACCATCATCGAGCACACTGATAATTGGACATAGACTACCCTCGCAGTTAATTAAAATCATTTCTCACCATTACTCTACTAATCTAATTATCTAATTAACTAAGGTGAGGGTAGTCTATCAATCTAACTATCAAGCGTTCTGTGATGGTTTAAGATGTGTTTACAGGTTTTATTACTCAATTATCTCCTGCGATGGTTGGTGTCGCGTCTTATTCTTAATCGTTGATGGTCTGAAAGTCATGGGGTATGCGTTGTCTCAACTGCTGAGGCTACCAAAGGTCTTGTCTGCAAAACCTCTGGGAATTATAAACTCTAACTCTGGGTACTCTTGGATGGTTTAGCCTGGCCGCTAAGTGTTATGGTCAAGGTTCAAAGATTAATCAGTATTAATTACAGCGAATGACCTATCGCGTGCTAGATCGTTAACAATTAAGATGAGAGACAACCAATCAATATTCAATAATTAAGTTTCATATTCTAAGCAACACACAAGGTAATTGGCGGACATGGAAAACATGCAAGCACACGCAAATAATTGAAGACATAATTGAACAATGAAGTAAAACACTATCTTGATGTGGATGGGGTTTGAACCCTAAAATCTTGCAAGGCGATGCCTTTTGGTTCGGTTTAGGTTTTTACTCAAAAACTACTCACTGGCGAAAAGTCGATTCTATATATAATATTACAATCGCGACGGCGTCACCTTATGATTTGTGACGCCGTCGTTAGGTTTCGTCTTGGCCGGCGTTAGTCTTGCGACGGCGTCACTTCGCTGTGACGCCGTCCCCCGTCGTCTCGACGCCATCTGGATCAAATCTGGGCCGTGCGGTGCGACGGCTACTCTTTAAAAGCGACAATCGTATTTGAAAATAAGGAATTTGCTCTTTGGTCGTCAAGTGCTCGACGGCGTCGCGATTAACGATGACGCCCGTCTGCCGGCGGTTGAGTGTCTCGATTGTGATTTTGGCCATTTTCTTCAGATATCCGCGCTTTCGTCAAATAAGTGTCATTCAAACAATTTGCCTTCAAGAGACCTAAAAAGTGAAAAGGAACGATATTAAGTAATAACGGATACAAAGTGATCAAATAAAGGCTTAAACGACCCAAAAGGTACATTTTAAAACCTTATCAACCTTTCACTTAATTTAACCTTCTATGTTTTCTTCACTTTCTCTTTCTAGAAAGGCTCCCATCTACTCTCTAAAACTCTATCTTATTCGAACCATATTATTGTGTGTTTGTGTGTTTGTGAAATCCAATATGTTACAAATGGTATCAAGAGCCATGGTTTGATCATCTCTCTTACATATCCTTGGATTTCTACCGGTTCACACTCTAAGCATTAAAGATGAATCCTTTAATTCCTACTAATCTAAGGGTGATCCTCACGTTTTGGGTGGATTTTAGGTGGTAAAGGGTTTTTATGCTAATCATGTAACTTCCTATCCGTGAGACGCTTATGTTAAGACTAATGGCCCACTCCTATATGTCATGAAAAAATTTAAATTTGGTGCCAAAATTACCCTAACCGACATTTTCTCATGGTTTATTACACAAATACAATTGGACAAAGCAAATAGTCAAGGATAAGCATAGTTTCAAAGTTCCCGTTTATTTTCCCTCCAGTAGACTTAAAGCTGAACATTGTCCCCAATGTTCCCGAAAGTATCAAAGTTATGATAAAAGAAGGAAATGAAAAGCGAAGAAACTAATACTCCCCGATTAGCTCGGTAGGATCCGTGTGTGAAGTAGTGGTTAAATCCTTTTCAAGAAGAATGTATGCGTGAAAAGCTCCTTCCAATCTTATGTAACTTCTTCTTGATAAATTAAACACGCACACTTGAAGAAAACAAAGCGAAACCTTGGCGTAAAATTGGCGGTAATAATATATATAAGACTCGACTAAACTAGGATATAATGCTTGTGGAATGGATGTTTATAGAATTTACGGAAAATTAAGACTTGGAAAATTCCAAAATTTTATAAGTAGCTCGAAAACGAAAAAAAGTAATCATTGTTTTACTCCTTCACGCCCGTCGGTTGCGATCTGACGCCGTCGGTTATCGACAAAAAGCGGTGCGATTTTACGGAAAAATTACGGAAAATTTACATCTTTAGAATCTGAAAAATTTACGCAAAACATCCATTATGACTCGATACAAGCATTTGACTCGAACAAACACATATATATCTTTTAATTAATTGTTATACTCATGTTTACGTTTCTTTTGGCGTGTGTAATCCTCCACACTTATCTTTTATGTAAAATACCTTTTTATGCAATTAAGACGAGGTTAAAAACAAAATAAAGCATTTTACAAATTTAAACATGAGAATAAGCAATCAATAAAAGATATATGACACTAAACAAACAATTAAGTATGGGTTGTCTCCACGAAGCGCTTTTCTTTATTTATGAGTCTTGTAGCTAGACTCGTAGTCGTGTCTCCTCGTAACTTCATTACCGTCATCTCCTTCCTAATGACGGTCTCTAGTGGTTGGTTCCATGTTGTAGAAGTGCCCTATGATACACCTTTCTAGGGTTAGTCCTCTTCCCACTCATTTCTATATTCGGTCCTAAGTTCAGCGGTCCTTATAGAATCCGAAAATCTTAGCCATAACATAATCTACTCCTTTTCCTTATCCTCATTATTCCTATAATAGACCGGCAGTTTAAGTTCCTTTTCATCATTAGAGTGATAAAACTTCTCAATCTTAAGCGGCATTTGGTAAGCTATGTCATCGGTCTCATCCTTGAATCGCACTATTCCTAATGAGGATCATAAGTCATCCGGTGTTTTCTATGAAAGGTTTTCCTAGAATAACATTGGGACAAACTAGGATCTATGGTTGTGCTAATATCATCCACAATTATGAAGTCCGTAGGAAGCGTGAAACTACCTACATAAGCGGGCAATCCTTTAACTCTTCCAAGAAAATTGCAACTAACCCTAGGATTATCGGGATCTTGCCTAGTTGGGATAGGCTTCTTCATCATCCAATTGTAGTAAGTGCTAGTCATTATGTTAATTGGGGACTTGCGATCAATGTCGGCCTTTGCCACGAAAAGGTGTCCTATGCAACATGGTATGTTAAGATTCCAAGGGTTTCCAAACTTGATCCTAGGGCTTTTCCTAACATACATGTGATGGAGGTCACGCACTAAGTGAGGGTGGCGAGATAGTTCTTCTTCCGTAGGAAACTTATTGAAATAGTCATTATCTACTTCATTCACTTCCTCGGTTGTTTCATTCGTCGGTGTTTCCTTAACCTCAAGTATCATCTCATGGTTCGCCGTCATTTGTTCTATTAGGTTTCACTAAGGCGATGGTATTGATGAATTGAGCGTGCTTAGCTAACTTACTTGGGTCCTTAATCTCTACACGGAAGGCTCGGGAGTTGAGATAGCATTAACCTTCCTATCACTATTGGTCATGGCTTTCAAAAGGTTATCTATCTTCCTATCCATTTCGACATTGTTGGTTAAAGCGGTCCGAGAGCTTAGCTATTTGGGCTTCTTGGGATGCGACTAGGTTTTGCAACATCCTTCAATGTTTTTGGTTGGGACCGTGAGATGGGGGCCATGAGAAATCATTGGAGGTGAATTTTTGGTTTGTCCCCAATAGAAGTGGGCTTGCCCTTCCACGCTTCTCGGGTCTCATTGAAATTCCTAGGTCCGGGTATTGTGAAATCTTCCTCCGTTCCATTAATCTGCGAGGATGCGTAGTCAGCGGAAGCATGTTCGGGGATCGGGTGCAAGTCGCGTATTATGAAGATCACTACATGGCTCACACGAGGAAGAAACTTTGTTTACATGGCGTGAAAACTTAGGATTTTCATAGGAACTCATTAGGAATTTAACTTGATCTTCAAGTTCGATCATCGATCGGAAGATTGTGAGTCAATGGGAGGCAAGGAGATTGCCTTAACGGTTTTGGGCAACTCACGGGGTTATTCCAACTTCGTTGTCATAGAGAGCAAGGTCCTCTATTATACCCCATGATTCTTCCGGTGAGATCACTAAGTTTTCCACCGGCCGCTTGGTCAATGGATCGCGTGGTGGGGAAGTTGACATGATCATAAAGATTTGGACTTGGAGCCAAAGATCAATGCCGTGATGAGGACTTTATGAGTAAGTCCTTGAATCGAGTCCATGTTTCAGAGAGATTCACCTTGGCGTTGTTGGAACATCAAGATGTCATTCCTAAGTTTAGTGGTTCTCCGGTGGGAAAAATTGAGCAAGGAGCGAGAGGTGAGATCATCCCAACTTGAGATGGAGCCGTGGGAAGTCGCTCGAGCCGATTACTAGCTTGGTCCCGTAGAGAGAATTGGAAGAGGCAGCAGCGTGGTCTCCCGAGTAGTAGCATCAAGGTCGATGGAATCGACAATTTTAAAAAATCCTTAGATCTTGATTTGGATCTTCAAAGCGAAGTCCATGGAATGCACATCCGTTTGCACCAACCGGATGGTGTCGGATCGTGGGGCCGTAGTTTGGGCTTGGTCGGAAGCTCAATGGTGTTCTTATAGCCTAGGTGGCTTGGTCTCGAGTATTCACCAAGAGTACGGGATCTTGGCGGGTCATTTGGTGGTGGGTTGATGAGTGGTGGTTGGTTATCACCTTCCATGATGAAAAGTGATGGGATTACGAACAAGGTCACGAAGAAGGGGATAGACTACGAGGAAGCTAAAAATGAGAAAATTTACTTGATAGGAATCAAGCAAAGAAACCTAAGCGAGTGGACTACTAACTAGCTATTCTATTCCCGCGTCGTTCGGGGTCAAAGGAACTTCCTTTTCGTCGAGCAAGTTTTTCAACACCTAGGCGATGAACCTAATCGTTGTAGTGTAGTATTAGGGTAAGCCGGGAATTGATATCGTTCTCTGGGGAATAGGAATGCTAGTGAGAAGTTACTACGCTAAGGTTGGGGTTGAGGAAGATTATTTTTATCTTTTTATATTTTTAGGAAAGGAAAGGCACGAATCTCGGGGTTTGGATTTGGGGTTTTGGTATTTCACCGATTACTCTACTAATCTAATTATCTAATTAACTAAGGTGAGGTAGTCTATGTCTAATTATTGTGTGCTCGTATGATGGTTTAAAGATGTGTTTACTTAGGTTTTATTACTCCTTAATTATCTCCCTCGATGGTTGAATTGTCACGTCCTTATTCTTAATCGCGTTGTGTGTCTAAAGTCATAGGGTATGCATTTGTCTCTAACTCTTTGAAACTACCAAAGGGTCTCGTCTACAAAAACCTCTAGGAATTATAAACTCTAACTCTAAGGTACTCTTTGGATGGTTTAGCCTACAACCGCTCTAAGTGTTATAGTCAAAGGTTCACAAAGATTAATCTAGTATTAATTACACAACGAATGACCTATCGCATTACTAGATCATTAACAATTAAGATAAGAGACAACCAATCAATATTCAATAATTAAGTTTCATATTCCTAAGCAAACACACAAGTAAATTAGACAGACATGGAAAACATGCAAGCATACACACAAATAATTGAAGACATAATTGAATAAATGAAGTAAAACACTTATCTTGATGTAATATAGGGTTTGGAACCTAAAATCATACAAGACAACCTTGGTTCGGTTTAGGTTTTACTCCAAAAGACTACTCCCTAAAGCGAAAAATTGGATTCTATATATAATATTACAATCGCGACGACGTCACCTTATGATTTGTGGACGCGTCGGGTCGCCGTCATTAGGGTTTCGTCTTGCCACGTTAGTCTTGCGACGGCGTCACCTTGTGCTTGTGCGACGTCCTTCGATCTCGGCGCCGTCGGATCAAATCTAGGTAAATGCGAGTGCGACGGCCTACTCTTTTAAAGCGACACCGTCATTTGAAAATAAGCAATTTAGCTCTTGTGTCGTCACGAAGTGCTCGACGGCGTCACGAGTTAAGCGATGGCCTTGTCCCACTTACTTCATTGGTTTGAGTGTCTCGATTCTTGACTTTGGCCATTTTCTTCAGTATATCCGCCTTTTCGTCCAAATAAGTGCCATTCCAACAATTTACCTTCAAGAGACCTAAAAGTGAAAAGGAATGATATTAAGTAATAACGGATACAAAAGTGATCAAATAAGGGCTTAACGACCCTCAAAAGGTACATTTAAAACCTTATCAACCTTTCACTTAATTTAACCTTCTATGTTTTCTTTCACTTTCTCTCTAGAAAGGCTCCCATCCTACTTTCTCTCTAAAACTCTATCTTATTCGAACCATATTATTGTGTGTTTGTGTGTTTGTGAAATCCAATATGTTACAAATGGTATCAAGAGCCATGGTTTGATCATCTCTCTACATATCCTTGAATTTCTTGTGGTTTTAGATGGTTTTGAGTTTGAAAAGTTTAGTGGTTTTGCATCATTTGAATCATTTCTAGTGTTAAAGTTTGAATTTTGGGTGTACTTTTGTGTTTAGAATCATTGTAAGTGCTTGGGTTTTGATTTGGTAAGCTTGAATCTTTGTGGTTGAGCTTGTTTTGGATTGAAAAGTGTGTTTTGAAGTTTTCTTGCTAGCTACTTGGTTCTCGTTGTGTTTTTCATTGTAGCTACTTGCTTGATAAAAGGTAGCGAGTTGTAGTGTTAATTGTTAGCGATTTGGTCCTAGCGACTTGTCTATTGAGACAAGCCGACAAGCGATACAACTTAGTGGATTCTCCACTACGGCTAGCGACTTGGTGAAGTTAGCGACTTCTTTCAATTTTGTTAGCGACTTGTACTTAGTATTCTTAGCGACTTGGTGTTAGCGACTTGGACCTTAGCGAGTTGCTCTTTAGCAACTTGACTGTGTCTTAGCGACTTGGCATTATAGCGACTTGGTGCTTAGCGACTTGATTTCATAATTCTTAGCGACTTGGTGACTTAGCGACTTGTCTTCATAGCGTTTTGTTGACTTTTCCCGATAAAATTTCAAACGGCCATAACTTGTGAACCGTAACTCCGTTTTCAGCGTTCTACCCATCAAAACGACCGTGAGAACGAGGAGAATGGAACGCCGAATGAACTAATCTTCGAGGCCTAAATCCGCTCTGAACACAAGTTATTGAGGTTTTTATGTTTTTAGACCTAAATTTCTCAGTAAAAACAGGCATAAACCAATCCAAATCTCAACCAAACAACATCTCTGCTAATCCTACAAATAATCATATGTCCTAACACACAATTGTCTTTCATTGTGGCGATCCATCAGTCATCTTAACACATTCCATTGGTCATTGCTTAATGGTTTGGTCTTGATTTTAGTAAAATCCCATGAAAGATTCTATTTCTCGGTTTAAATCATAGACTTGTAAAATCCCGTGCATTCTACCACATCATGTCTTACTCTCTTGACCCGGTGATTTCAAAAGTGCTTAAATTGTATGATGATGTGGACAATAATGATAATGAATGCTACATCGAGCGATTAAAGATGTTTGAATTAAACAATGAGGATGTGAGATCTTCGTATTACGAGTACAATGAGAATGAATTGCACTGCTAATGCTACAGAATGCCGGAAAATGGAATGCAACATTGAGCCCTTCCAACTACTTCATCAAGACCTCTCACAACTTGTTATCCACAACTAGGCATCGAACATGCGGTGCTCTCTTCCTTGAGGACTTATCCACATTGACAAGAAGCGTGTTCTTGAACTTAGAACAATGAGCTTCAAATTACCAAAAGAAGGTATTAATGGATGACTTGAATGCGACTCTTCAAGTAATCTACAAACAATTCGACCATTCATCGATGGGGAATATTCGGTGATTCGACCAACACTTGACCGGAATTTCTTTCAAAAACATCTTGGAATGGAAATTCGAGAATTCATTGAGACATTTATCCAACTCATGGATAATGTGGAAAAGTACATTGAGGAAGCTACACAAAAGGATGAAAATGTGAATGAGTGTCGGTGCAATTGAGAGATTGTTGTGATGAGTCGGGTAATGTATCCATTGAATGGTCGGGTGTTGCCGAATGCGAATGTCGAGACAATAATTAATGATGTAACATGCTCTTGATTACTCTTAACACACAAGAAGTAGATCTTTGAAATCGAAATGGAATGATTGTCGGGCACAATCAAAAGATTGTAGTGTTGAGTTGGGTAAAGCACCGATGATGGATCAATTGACCTTTGAATCTGAGACTCGAGAGATAGATAAGCTTGAAACGACCGATGGTTCGTGACTTTTGTTACACATGATGTGGATGCGGATATCAGACGGATAAATGAGCGGTATCATGTGATGAGGTACCATAAGCATTCAACATAGTGCATCCGCTAAAGTACTTATACAAACCGATCATGATCTTGAACATGACTTTGATAAATGTTCATGGCGAGGTGAGTGCGAGATTAAGTGTTTCAAAACAAAA
This sequence comes from Chrysanthemum lavandulifolium, assembly GCA_022545495.1. Taxonomy (NCBI): domain Eukaryota; kingdom Viridiplantae; phylum Streptophyta; class Magnoliopsida; order Asterales; family Asteraceae; genus Chrysanthemum; species Chrysanthemum lavandulifolium. The sequence goes on from CM040241.1 coordinate 217,786,166, forward strand.
GATATGGTTGATAAAAGGTTTTTGATGAACTTTCAAACAAATTCTCAAATCTTGAAAACATTGCATTTCTCTTGAAATTGCGATCTGAGTAAAGAAGAAAGTTTTCAATTTAACAAACCATGTAAAAATCCGGAACTTTCGAATTCGTGAACTTTTGAAATTAACACTTTGAAAGCTCGACAAGACAAAGAGTCAACTATCAACAATTTAAAGAAACATATTTCTAATATGCATGTGAAAAGTAATTTGGTTACAAGTAATTACGATGTTAATGCTATTGATGATATTCAAATGAGAAATGATGAATTAACGGTTTGTGTGGCCAAATTACTAAAGGAAAATAGTCATTGAGTATGCATCACATAGAACTAAGTGACTCATCAAAGAAGCTAGAATTAAGTCATTGGAACAAACAAACTCTTTGATTGCCAATATTGATGAACTCAAAGCTCAACTTGGGATAAGAGTTTCACAATAGTTGCCTTAAAGAATGAGCTTAGAAAAACAACGAGGAATAGTGTGAACACTAAGTTTTCAAAACCATCAATCTTGGGAAACCGGTTATTAGACAACCGAATGCGTTTAGATCCGAGCGACCAAAATTTTCAAAATGCGGTTTGCCTCCCAAGTTGATGCGAAACAAGTTTTGTCAAAACCAGTCACTTCACCTTACTTGCCTAGTAAAAGTGATATGAATGACTTGTATAAGAACTCTTATCTAGAAATGGCTAGAAAGAAGGCCTGATTCGAAAAGACGGAATTTTAGGTGCAAGACCTAGGGTGATGAATTCTTGAAATTTCAAGGCACCGCTAGTAGTTCTAAACCATTACCTAGAAACAATAAACTAAAGACTAGGGATTGGCTTGTATCTAAGAGTAGTTTCGTTTCAAATAAATCTATTCCATGTGAGATCACTCTAAGAACTCTAGATCATTTTCTAAATCCAAACAAGTTGTTTGCTCAAATTGTCTGAAATGCATCTTTAAGGCAAATCATGATAATTGTTTTGAAATCCTAAAGAAGGTAAATGCTCATACAAAGGTTCAACTGTTAAGTCTAGGATTTTCACTAAGTCATCTCTGTGCATGAAGCAAAACAAACCAAAATCTTCGCCTAGATGGATACCAACTGCTAAATCTGTGGAAACTAGGAATAAGGATAAGTCTTTCACTATGCATAAGAAGCCTAACAATCCTAGACCTTGCCATAAGTGGATACCGTCGGTAGAATGTTTAAGGATCTTTGGACTTAGGTGGATACCTCACAGGAAAGTCTGTTCTGGATGACAAAACCAAGGTTGTTGTGAAACCCCAAAGGGTTTGGATACTAATGTCACTAACCAAAATATATGCAATCAAGTTTGTAATATTAGTGCGGTAGTCCTTACTCGATTCTGAGATACTTGATCCTTCACTACATGGGTGGCTTAAAGTATGGATTACAAATGGATTGATATCTCATAACTCACGGGTTCAAGTAACTCAATCTTGATATTCATTCGGCTATGACGATACTGTTCACATCGATTCGGGCCTCGTACTTCATCATTATGGTGTCTGCAGATAACACTTGAGCCCGTTCTTCAAAGAAAAGACAAGTGTACGCTCTTACGTAAGCTTAATCTTGACTAAAGAGAAATTATCTCGTGATTCTCTCGTGAATGGCCATTCTCATCTACATTCTCCATCTTGAGCTTCATGCCTTTCTCCATGTTCGTTTCGTCATCAAGTGGATCTACATTCATTAGAGTTTACTCTTATTCACTTGTTCAAATCAAAAATGGCAACCGGATGCAATTTTGAGAGAAGTGGATCTACATATTGATGGACGTTTGTATAATGGTCGATTACTCAAGAAGCCTAATATCCGATTCTCCTCAAGGCGTTGTTAATGACTATCATTGCGAGTTGCACCCATGAATAGTGATCCGCTCTTTGGTATTCCTTTGCCAAATCTTCACGGATCATTGTTTCATTGTTCTTTCCTTAATGTGCACTCAGTAAATTAACCACATGAACATTGAGGAAAATGACTTCCTCATCCGCTTAAAAACATTATTGGTGAATCTTCGGATCGGTTTACATGTATACCTTAAGGAAGAATGCATTGATGTTGAGGAATCATTTGCTCGGTTCATTCGATGGGTCAATGTACATCCGATTGTATGTTTATTCACGTGTTGGACATTTGACACAAGTTGATTACTTGAGTTACTCATTTATCACTTATTTGAGGTTGAAGTTGACGTTCACAAAGGCGTGTTCTTATTTGATAACTTGCTTGGGCTTAAGAATTTTAGTTGAAGACTTGGGTTATCTAGTTACCAGCAGTCGAGGTGGATGGTTGAAGACCTGGTTAACTATCACTTTAAAGGAGTTACATAGTTTTACTTAGTGACCCACGCAAATGTCGTTGTGGATAATCGTAAGAGGTGTTAATGTCTCATACTTTGGTTGAGTATTGAGTACTTGGAGATTTGCTTAGAGCATAAATTCTCGACACCGTTCTTCCAATATTAGTGCAAGATTAAGATACAAATGCGGGGAATTCTACTTCAACTTCAAGTTTGGTATATAGGGTTTTCTTCAACATGGTCACTTCTAATTGTCTACATATGGGTTGACAAAGATAGTCGAGAGAGTTTCATGTGAGTTGATTCTCACAAAATTCATTTGAGCTAATTTTTGTTCTTCTCTATCTCATGAATATTTGGTATGTATAATGTGTTCTTGATTACGAGGTATCAAAACCGCAAGGGGAAGGAGACATGCATCTAAACACATATGAGTACACGTGATGAACTTAATACTTCTTCTCTATTGAAGTAATCCGGGAAAGACAAATGTCACACAAGAGAGAAACTCGGTGTTTAACTCGTAGCCTTTGGTATGTTATTCCAACTATTTGGGGAAGGATGTATTATTCCAACTATTTGGGAAGGATATATTATTCTAACTATTTGGGAGAAGGATATATTATTCTAACTATTTGGGAGAAGGATATATTATTCCAACCATTTGGGAGGAAGTGGTCTCGGATACTTTTGGTATCGTTACTTGATGTTCAATTGGAAGAAATATGAGAAGAATATTTGGGCGTGAGATGATATTGCTTATCGACATCTTCGATATGGTTATGATAAAGTGCTTAGTTATTGCTTCATTATGGGTGATTGGTTATATGAAAGATAACGGAATGCACTTAGTAAAATGAAGATGTTGATATATTGTTCCTGAATAGACAATGGTCAATCTCGAAGAGTAATGTGTACATCGGGGACGCATAGCAGAGTTCATGTGATCGGACCTCATCGAGTTATTCGGATTTGATAACCACGGAGACGATCAATGTTTCAACTTGTTACTTTGGTGTTCTCGTGTTCTTCGAGGTGTTGAGCTTCATTCAATGAGACCGCTTTGTCTTCTACTCTACTTCTTAGGGAAATGGTCTTTATTCGATGTTTGTCGGTTTGGGTGGAAGCTACCAAAGATTCAAATTGAGAAGGCTCACTTTCGACGATTTTCTTAGAAGCCTCGAATGCTTTGGTGGTGAAAGTTTAAGAGATGATGTCTTCTATCTTCTACAAAGTCTTGAACAATTTCCTTATCTCGTACTCAGATCATCATCTTCTTAAACTATTTCTCTATCGTTGTAAATATTTTCAAAAGCAAAATACAAAATTATAAAACCTTCAAAACAAAATAGAAAAATATAAAATCAACAAAAGCCCATAAAATAAAAAATTGAAAATTCCAAAATATGTTTTCTCAAGACATGTCTTTTGGTATCGATAACATCTACGGTCTTAGAAATGTCATTCAATAATGGCACGGGACTTTAGATGAAGTTCGACGAGAGAGGTGTAAATATTTCTTTCTTAACATGTCTCAAAATATGGCTTGCGATTACTTGCATCGTGATCCGCTTAAACCATGGTTTGCTATTATTTGAGATAGCAACCCGCTCTTCAAGGAAGGAAAGTCTTGCGCTAAACCAATTTTCAAAAATATCGTGCACTTATCCTAAAACAAATAAGGAAAGTATGTCGAAGGATGTTGTTCCTACACAAATGTTTTTCCGTCTAAAATTCTGAGAAAAATATTTGTTGTTCTAAATTGGTGGTAAAATGAGTTGCTTGTAAACCAATCGATTCGAGTTTTCGTAAAATTGAAAACTCAATCAATGACTTCAACGCTTTTAAACTTTTCGGAAAAATAAGTCATTGATTGAGGGGAGAATGTTTTCAAATTTACATCATCTAACAGACTTTCTTAATTATCCTATATGCTTAATTAAAAATCATGTTAACCTACGTTGAAGGACTAGGTGCCTAGGATATGATTGTTAGGATTAGATGATTAGAGTTTGATAAACACATTATTCCATACATTTGAATGATCCGATTGATATGTTGAATTGACTTTTATTAGTCGATTGTTGTTTGGGTGATGTCGACCACCATATATCAGTATGTGTGTTCACTAACGTGTGCGGTATTTTGGTATATAAGAATGTTCACGATCCGGATCCCACAATTGAAGATGATTGGATGCCGAAGGAAAGGGTAACTATATCGTGGGTTGACAAATGAAGAAGCGGAGCTTAATTGTACTTCTATGGAGTGTTGGCATGGAAAATGCAACGTAAGAGGTCTCACTGCATCGCCAGATGGTTTTCTTCTAAGTGATTGAAGAAAGCGGAGCTTAATTTGACCTCAGTTGGCATTAAAATGCAACGTAAGAAGTCTCACTGCATCAGCAAACGGTTTTTCTTCCAAGCCCTACAGCAACAACATAAGCTTCTTAACCACCTAATTTATCTTTGTGCAGGACAAGTAGTGAATAATACCATTGTTTTAAAACAATTTTTAAAATAAAATTGTTTTGAAAATGGAAAAATATTTTTTTGAAAATAAATTGGACTAAATTTTGAAAATCTACGACTTCTTTTTATCAAAACCTAAGTCACTCAATTATCGACTTCGGTCATCGATTGAGGGGGAGAGTGATTTAAAATAAAATATTTTCAAACGATATTTCTTCATAAAAGTTCCGGTTTGTACGTTAAAATATGGTGATCTAAAGATTTAATGTTATGTCATGGTATGATTTCCTTTAAAACTCAAAGATCTGTCAAAATGATTTTTTTTTGTTCTTGTTTGATTGTGAAATTGTTTTATTTTACTTAAATATCTCTTAAAACAATCATACCTGACACTAACAATCTTTAATGTCTTAAATTGGTCCTTATCCATCATTCTTCAAAATTAAATCTTGCCACGTCTTTCCCCTAAATACTTTCTAAATGATTTAAATCAATTGGGATCACAAATCTCAAAAGGGTTGAAATTCTTGATCGGGGGAGAGATCGTGATTTAAATCTCAAATCGGTTTTAAAGGGTGATTGTTTCAAAGCACTCCTTCCTTCATGTGTCAAACGATTTTGAAATACATAATGCACATGATTGTGAAGGAGCATTTAACCAAAAACCAGAAGAGTATTTAAACAAGGCCACATTTTCTCCCATGTTTTCTAAACCTTATTAAATCACTTGGGATCCAAAATCTCAAAGGGTTTGATATTTTTGATCGGGGGAGAATTTGTGATTTAATAACGAAATTTGATAAAAGGTGATCATTTTGATTCAAATATGCAGGTTGCTCTCTCATATGTGCTAAACACTTTCGAATCTCGAAGCACATATTGAGGTGGAGCAAATGGTTTCTTAAATGGTTTTTGTGAATCGTGAATGTACTTCAAAAGAACTCTTTCCTCTATGTGATAAAATGATTTAAAATATCCTACGCACATATTGAGGGGGAGAATTTACCAAAGAAAATCAAATGGCATTTTCATAAGAAATTGTGATCAAAGAAATATTTCAAAGTACTCTTGCCTCCATGTGCTAAACAATTTCAAGATCATATGCACATGTTGAGGGGGAGCATTTCTAAATGATCAAAACTATTAAGGTACAAAATGCTTTGATCTCGTATCACAAGTACCTTGATTGATTTTTCCAAATGATTTTCAATTGGTTTCATGAAGGAAAGAACAATACCAAAAGACCGACCAATTTACTTTATGCATGGTGTTATAAGGATGGTTAGGTTAGGTATTCGTTCCATGATCCGCTGAATCGGAGGGATCTTCGAGGACAATCCTCTAGATAGTGTAGAGTCCTTAGGAATATTGAAAAAGGAGAAAAGTGAGATATGGGAAGAGTGCGGATGAGATAGAGCTAGAACTGGAATAAACCCAACAAGGTTCTAGTTATGAAATCTCGGTAAGCATCAAGAGGTTGAAGAATGAAAAGAATTAAATGTGAAAAAGGTGAAAAGAAATAGCCCTCCAATAATTCACCTTAGGGCGTAAACCGGGTTCAATACATATGCTCTTGGTTGTTACCAAGGTAACACCGTAATGAAGACAAGACGTCATGGACCCGATGACGCACTGCACTACAACTTCCCAAGCTACTCAAGTTCCTCTTAAAAGGGCTTGTTTCATTCTCACGGGAACCTACATTATCTATCGACTTTCTCTTAGAGATTGTTGATATTGAAGAAGGAGACCCTCTCCTAGTCTCCCAGATAGGAACCAAATGTGCACTATTGAGTCTAGATCCAAGAGATCATCCACAATATCTCATTAGGACACTAAATTAATGAAGACTTCTTTGTTTCACACAATGTGGAAAGTAAGTATATATTGAGAGTCCCACGATTATCCTTATGGTATTGCCGAACGTCCGAAAGTGATATGTTAAATATTCACGATGAAGATGGAAATTATTCTAGAGCAAACATCAAACAAGCTCTTGGTGGGTGACATGTGAGATCTTTTCTAAAGATCAAACTTGTGACAACCGGATAGAAACAATGGGCGATTCACTCGTGAATCAACCTTGGTCGAGATTGGAATTGACGAATACTTTTGGAAAAACCGTTCGATGTGCAAACCTTCTTTTCTCTAGCACGTCGAATGTGTATTTATGTTTTCAAACACAAAAAGTATATCTGATTGAAAAAATACTTTTGGAAAAACCGTTCGATGTACGAATCTATTCTTTTATCCAGCACATCTAATGTGTACTCTTTTCAAATATAAAAAGTATTTATGATTGAAAATTGATATTTCTCATAAAACCTTCGTCGTATTGCAAAACTCTTTCTTCTAAGCAATACGCGATTGTTTTTCAAATCAATTTTTCATCAATCGGTGAATCTCAATTATTGGTTCACTCACTCCGTGTTGTCTTCTTTGAGACGTTCCGGTTTGAGAACAGCTAGAACATTGCGAAACCTGTCAAGGAAATTCTTGAAATTATACCGATCACGGCAAGCTTGTAATCGATCAACGAGGAACCGTGGGCGTGTACCTCAATTCAACGAAGTGAACAAAGACACTTCGTGTGTTTTATTGCTTGTTGTTTGCGGTACATTTAGACGGTTGCGGTGATCGAATTGAGGAGTCAATCTAAAGCCGCATGCTCACAAACATCCACACTTAATTGAAGAAATCATGGTGGTGCATATCTATATAACACGGTTACGATATTTTTATACTATGCTTCGCTTCTGCTGCGCAAATATCTTGAACCGAAGAAAGCTTCCGCTACTACGATGAAAAGATGTCATGATCGAAAGTGTGAGCATGTCGGTCCAAAAGTCACAACATCACATGATGTCAACACAATAAAGGGTGATCGAGATTTATTGTGGTGATGATCTCAAAGAAAGCTCGAAGATCATCAAAGACGTGGATCGGTTCAAAGACCTCCACCGAAAGTACAAAATATCTTTGAATTTGAAGAGTCATTGCTAAAGCACAAAGATTTGTAAAGTGAAGAATTAATGTCTACGAGCCCAAGGCGATGATAAAATAGAATGCTAGGATTCAAAATGTAAATCATGGGGTGACATCCTTAGGGGAGATTGTTAGGAATTAGAAATTCCATGGTGAAGTGTCGGTCACCCCAATTATAGTCTAGCACAAGTTAGCTCGTAGACATATCGTTATTCTTGTTTATTAGTTTAGTTATTAGCTTAGTGCAACACCGTGGAGGAAGGACGGGTCTTTACCCATCGTATGTCCGATTCACAGTCCGAAGGAGGACGCTAGTATGTAACTATAAATACCCTCTACCTCCCAAGGTAGAGGATTGGACCTTTCACTTAATCTAACCTTCTATGTTTTCCTTCACTTTCTCTCTCTAGAAAGGCTCCCATCCTACTTTCTCTCTCTAAAACTCTATCTTATTCGAACCATATTATTGTGTGTTTGTGTGTTTGTGAAATCCAATATGTTACATGACCTTTCGATCATGATTCTCTAGTCTCTTCCTTATCATCAGAATCATCAACGTCTTGGAAATGCAAAGGACCTTGGGTTGACCCCGAGGTAGTTGTAGAACCCTTTGATTTCTTCCTCGACTATTCGATTAAAGCCGCATCTCACAATTCTTCCAAGCATCATGAGTCCTCAAAATTTGCCAACACCTCCAAGGTAAAATCACGACCGTACATCATACGGTATTCTTTAAGAGCTTTTTGTTTGTCGTCTCCATCATTCTCACCACTTCCATGATTTTTCTTGATATTATCCATAATAACACAAAATTCCCAACCCTATTACGAATCCTATTCTTCCATTTGGTCATAATGGAGTTGTACTTTTTGAGCCAGTTTCCTTTTCAAAATACACTATCACCTCCTCCCAAAAGCGGTGCCTGTTGATAGGGTTTCCTCTCAGCGTGTTTTCTGACACAAAAACCCAAGCTCTACAAAGCGTGATCTCTTCCGCCTTTGTCCATGGTTCGGCCTTTTTGGTTGGTTCGGCCTTTTTGCCTTTGTAGCACGTCTTGAAGGCTTCTTTGGTTTGATGGGTGACGTCTCTTCGGCATCGTCATCGTCTTCAACAAGAATGGAATCGTGGTACAAACCGTTGTACGAACCGTGACCCGAACCTTTCCCCATTGAACCATCTTGACTCGGATAGTTTTGAGTCGGATACTCAAGCATATAATCCTTCAAATCCATTTCAAGATTAGCACTACGAAGTGGGAATAATTATGTCTGATTGGGAAGGATACAAGAAGTCTATGTTAGGACGATATGAAAACCCACTTGGTTCTTGGTGATAATCAGATTAGATCGTTGCGGTGGGACAAATTGACGATTAACGAAACGGGTTTTGGTTTTGATTCGGTTGTGGTAGTTGTGATTGATATTCAAAAGTTGGTGGACGTGGCGAATACCCGATTTTGTGGTGGCGTTATCTTGGTTAATTCAAAGTTGTTTTTCGGCGAGAAATTCAAATCCGATGCATTTTGGGGTAGTCGGGATCGTCGGTTTTTTGATTGTGGGGTATTTATTTTTTGACATGGTGAATATGGATGAGAAGTAGTTCGAGGTTGGAAGTGAATATGGATGAGAAGTAGTTTGAGGTTGGAAGTGAACATGGATGAGAAGTAGTTTGAGGTTGAATTGTGTTTAGAAGTGTGTTTGAGATTGGTATTTATAGGATGTAAAGTGGTAACGTTTTTTTAAAAAATATTGCTTTTTTTTAAATAATGAAACGGCAACAATTTTTAAAATGGTTGTGTTTGAATCGGTTGAAAAACAACCAATGTTGTTTTTTTGCCTCGACCGACTTCATGACCGACCTCCCACTTTCATAACGACCGACTTTAATGTCGGTCGTGTACCTGACCGACCGACTTAGTCCGGGTCACATGTGACAAGCCTAAAAGAGCCGATTTTAAAATAACTTATGTCATAAATGCACAAGTTAAGCACATAAAAATTACTCATTGACTTACGAAAATACAAAAGTATATTTTTGTTTGGGTCAATTAGTCCTTTTCATGAGTCTCGTATACTTAACTTATAACCTAAAAGACAAGTTAAAAGGCCTCATTTTACAAGTTATACTCACATGTCTTCTTTTTTTAATTATTTTATTATTATTATTTTTATAATTTTGTTTATATCACTTGAGTCTCTTAAAATGAATCGTCCTAATACAAACGAGATGAGACTATGGGATATTGCAAAAGTTAGAAATTAAGAAGTTAGATTTTCATTCGGTCGTTATAATGTTGTGACGACAATCACAACAACCGATATCTTTCACCGACAAGACTTCAAAATCTTGAGAGCCTTACATTGGATTTTGATGATTGCACGGTAAGAACAATTTGAGTTTTATACTTATGATTTTACAATGTTAAAGAAATGTGTAACAATAATGACATTTAATCTTTAAAACTTGTTGTAGTTGATACGGAAGCTAATTCTAGGATGAATGTGCCTTTGTATCCTCGATTAACCTTAAAAGTCATCCCATGTCGATTTTGGGAATATTGTTATGTTATCGTTCATCATTGAAATGATTCGTGGATCTCCAAATTTGAAAATGCTGGACACCAGAGTAAGTGTAATGCTGTAATGCATATGTAGCAAATAAACATTCCTAAATTGCAATGTTTGTGTATCTCAACACTATTTGATTTTTCAGGCTGCAAACACGCTTAGTGTTCTACCTTTGGAAAAAATTTCCAATGTTGTAGACAGAAACACATTCAACCATGGCCAGCTACAGACTGTGGTGTTTGGAGCTTTTCCTAGAACAAAGCATGAATTAACTTTCATAAAGTTTATACTTGCGTGTTCTCGGTCGCTAAAGACAATCAATATCGAGGCTCGTGATAGGAGCCATGATGGGAATGAAAATATCGGGAAGGCGGGAGTTGGCTATGAAGCTTTTGAAACTCCACCGAGCTTCCCCACACCGTGGTAGATTTCTTTAAGTGGTTGTAGTTTATGTATGGGTTGAATACCTATGACAATTCATGTTTCAAAATAGTTTTGTATTTTAGTGCATGATTTGTTTATATGGTTTGGTTAAAATTAGCTTGTTCATATGTTGTTGTTTGTGCGTATTGTATGTGGTTGTAGTTTATGGTGAATGGCTATTTTATACGTAGTATTTGCATTTTGACTTTGTAAAGTCAAAATTGCAAAACCATTACTCAATTCTTTCCTCTCGAGGAGCATGGCGGAGCAGGGTATCAAGTCTATTAGTTGGAGAGGTCGTCGTCGAGCGAGTTGGGGAGCTCGACTAAGTCAAAATTGCAAAACCATTACTCATTATTTGACTTTGTAAAGTCAAAATTGCAAAAGCATTACTCTATATATGTTTTTGGAGTTTTTGGATATGTTTTAGAAGTTTGACTTAACAAAGACAAACTTGTAATGGTTTTGTGTTGTTTAATCTTCAACTAAGTTGTAGTATACATAACTTGGCAACTTGAGGACTAATTGTGTATTTTAAAGTGATTATTAGGCGGAGTTTTAAGTATGACAACGACAACCATGACAAATTCGGGGACCGAGTGTGAAAAAAAGTCACTATTAGACCCTTGACCGTCTCTTACCGGAGACGCTATTTACTGTGCACACCAACCGATAAACCCATCCACCACTTTTTCCACACACAAACAATTTCGAATGGAAGATTTCCGATTTTGAATGAACTCATGGGCATTCTTGGTTCATCAAGTTGAATGATCGTATGGTGTGTAGTTTGAAGAAGAGGTTGCGAGAAGGGCTTTTGAAAAAGCTAGTTCTTGATGCATTGATCATCGAAGAGGGAATCATGAGCGTGAGGGGCGATCAAAGACAACGAAGCTCGGGATCTCGTGGAATAGCGCTTGTTGTTTGGATGCGTTGAGGAAAATCCAGGCGAGACACACACACACCAACTTGTTCAATTCATACAGATTGTTGGTCAAACTGATGAAGCTATTCGTTTCAACGAATGTTTTGTCAAGAAAATGGCTGACCATAATGCCTGATTTTTGGGTATTTCAAGGGGGTAGATAAATGGGGTCTTTTGGGTGCTAGTTTTGGAAATATAGGTTGGCAAAAGGGTATGTAAATTGGATCTTTTGTTTAGTTGTTGGTCTTGGTTTGATGTAGTTGTTTCTGATCTTGTAACCGACTATATTAATGATAAAATATCATCTAAGTTTTATGTGTTTAATCTGTTCTTGTATTGTGATATTGGGTGTATTTTAGTCTAATTAGTATCAGAAAAACCAAACAGCCCCTTTTATCAGCAAAACTTGAATCAACAAAACCAAACACCCCTTTGTATCGGCAAAAGCAAAGCGTGGTTTAAAAATATGTGTTGAAAATGCAAATGCTTTAGCACTAAATAATAATGTATCACCAAACATCCCTTGTATAAGCAAAACCAAACATTACTTTTATCAAGAAAAGTTGTTTCAAAGAAACCAAATACCCCTCAGATCAGCAAAAGCAAAAGCGTGGTTTAAAAATATGTGTTGAAAATGCAACGCTTTAGCACTACATAATAATGTATTAGCAATGGTGTATTTTTAGGAAGAAATTGGTTTGAACACGTCCAATGTCTCAAATTGTAACATCTTGAATTTTGACTTACCCAAGTCAAACAAATTTATGAAAGGCAACAAGAAATGTGAAAGCTTATAAAGAGGCTTTGACAATGGTGTATTGACAATGCTTTAGCATTAATGGACTGAACACGCCTAATGCCTCAAATTGTAACATCTTGAATTTTGACTTAGCCAAGTCAAACAAAATTTATGAAAGGCAACAAACTGTAACTTATCTTTGTGGTATGACTTGGGTAAGTCAAACCTATTTAGAAATGCAAAATATTTCAAGCAAAGACAATGCACAACCAAACACAATTACTTACATAAGAACCCAATTTTTATTCATCGATTTCATGTTCTCAACAACTACAAAGTTTTCTATCATCTAAACATACACTTAGCTAGACCCACAACTCTCCTATCATCCTTTTCCTTCTTTTCCTTAAGATATTTAAACAAAATTTCGGATTTTTAATCCTTTCTCCCAAATCGTTAAACTTTGATAACACGATGTCGACCTCTTCCTTCTCCTTCTTAACACCCAAATCCTTTTCATTTGGGCGTCTTCTTTCTCAACGAACTCAACAAAGCCTTCCCTTATCGTTTTGTGCCATTATAGTTTTTTTGCTTTGGGTAGAATGTGTGTTGCTTGTATTTTAGGGTTCAATGTTGTGTGTTGGCGGTACTAATATTGTTGAAGGTTGGGTTAGATTCTAACTATGTTGAGTCAAAATTGTGAATGGTCTATTATACCTCGAATTAAAGCGGAAAATTAAAGTTGACTATGACAATCTGGTCAAGGACGAGTTTGGCATATAAAGCCCAAGTTTTGAACCTCCGGTAATGATAACGCCCAACTTTATCCCATCACGAGGCGTATGACCAAGTTTAGGGACCAACGGTGTATTTTAGTCTACTATATATGATTCATGCATACCAATCAATATCATTCTCTAGTAGTAAGATCCGGTCAAAAGTCACCAATGGAATCTTCTTTTAGGGATATGATAAACTCAAACTTACACTTTTATTGTAACGTCAAGCAAGCGAATTAATAAGCCACGACGATTCAAGCATTTAGACTAAACGTGCAAGACCAAAAGAACACGCAAATTCAAACAAAGAAGCATACAAACTTTTTAGCTCTTGATACTATATAAAAATCAAGAGAATCAAAACTGTCATATTAATAACTAAGATTACTAAAGGCCTAAACTAGTCCGCTAATACTTATAAATTAAAGACTAAAATATATCGTTGGTTCTTAAACTTGTCACTGCAAGCATCATAATGGGACAAACCTTGCATTTATCATCGTGAGGAGTCCAAAACTAGGGTTTTAATGCCAAACTAGTCCCTTGACCACTAATGCCAAAGTCAATATCGATTTTTGTCATGTAGTCGAGGGTATTTTAGTCCATACACATTTATACTTTTATTTCTTTACATTTGATTTTGTCAAATTCCTTGTATCTTAATACCTTCTTTCTTCTCTTCTTGTTTCTTTAGTGTGCAAGGTCATATAATACAAACTCGGTGACCATGGAGTTGTCCTCATTAACTAATTTTGTACATAGATAACATGAAACTCGCATTTGACCAACATCTTTCAAGCGTTGTCCACTAGCAGTAATCTTTTGTTTATTCACAATTGTGTGAAATGTATAGACCAGTTGCAATCGTTTTCCAATTTCTATGTCTTCGCCACCAAAACATCATTTGATTCTTTACTAAGAACTCAAAATAAAATGACTGTTCTTGTTCCTTAACTTCAAAACACCATTCAAGTGAGTGGGTGAACAACAAGAAGATGGTGATGATGAAACAATCGAGTGCAAGAATCTTTCTTGATAAAGTTAAGCGTCTTTTTGGCGTTTGAGGAATTGTGTATAAGGGATTTCCTTACGATCGTGTTCTTGCTCATGCTAATTGCACTTTTCTCGAGGTTTTGACTTCATGAACGGGTCAAATATTTTTTGAAAGGAGTCAAATGAGACTTGGGACTATTAGCTTTCGACAAATCGTTTTCGATTTGGTAGGAGAATGTGGTTGTTCTAATCTAGAAAGAGACTTGGGCACATGGATTGATGAAGATTCTTGATCTTCTTGTTTACTTATCGAATTTAGAGACATTTTAACAAATGAACTCGAAAACAAGGCTAACGGTGCTAACGGGTATCATCCTCATCCGAATTGCATAAAGAATCAAATATTTCAAAGGGTATGGGATCACCACTTCTTGAAAATTCAATCTTTTTCTCCCTTGAACTTCTTTTCACTAATCTTATTCATTTTACCTACTTCATTGGAACTTTGATATCTGAGAACCCTCTTATGTGCTTTATCGACACCCATCCTAGTTGATCGAACATCAAGACACGATGCACTACAAGATCTTCGCAAACTAATCTCGATGAACTCCTTGTTTTGACTCAATAATACTTCATTTCAATTTTGGGTTTCCTTCTAACCTTTCTCTTTGCGACTTTGGAATCACGAGGAGATAAAAGAACTGCTTTGGACTTCCATCAACCACGCAATACTTTTTTGCACACCTCTTTACTTATACGTGGCATCGGTTGAGTCTTGTAATACACTTGTCGATTTCTTTTATGTTAATTTTTCCGCACGAGTTGGATATAGATAACATCGATTCAAAGACAATCATTATTAATTGCGTATGAAGTACAATACAACAAATACAGAATGTAGGTGTTCATGGTGATTTGTAGGTGTTCATGGTGATTTGTACCGAAACAAGAAGAGAAGAAAATAATAGGAATCTAACAAAATCAAATGTAAAGAAACAAAAGTATAAATGTGTATGGATTAAAATACCTCGACTACATGACAAAAATCGGACATTGACTTTGACATTAGTGGTCAAGGGACTAATTTGGAATTAAAAACCCAAGTTTTGGACTCCCCACGATGATAAATGCAAGGTTTGTCCTATTACGATGCGCAGTGACAAGTTTAAGGACCAACGGTGTATTTTAGTCTAAATTAAACTTTAAGTGTTTGAAAAGAAAGACTCAAATAGCAGCACAATTTGATTTTCTCTTTTTTTTTTACGATAAAATTTCTTGAAAAATAAGATTAGAACACTGAAATAAACAACGGTTACAAGTTCTATGTTAAAGTACAACATTCGAACTTCAAATGCACTCATTATAATGCATGGAAATAAACATTGTGTAGAATCTACTTGATCACTCTTTTTTACTTAAATCCTTGAGTTGTCCTCTCTTTCTGATATTGAGGCAGAAGCCGAGGCGCCAAGAGTCGACAATGAGACTCGGTGTAGTACAGTGAGCCCGGATGACCGAGTTGTTGGAAATGTATATATTTACAAACATGTGAATGTCCGGATTCGAACTCGTGACCACGGGATTGCACACATTAGCGAATGAGAATTAAAGTTAATAATTAATGTTTATGTTTACGATTAATTATTACACATTAAGTCCGGTTAACGATCGTTAAGTATTTAACGGAAAAATGACTAACGACCGTTAAATGGAAAAGAGAAGGACTAGAAATGGAAAACTTGGAAAAGTTATGGGTTTGGCTTTGGGCTTTCATTAGTGGCCGGCCATAGGGCCTCTCCAAGGCCTAATTCCCTAACTTGTTCCCTAAGTTTACCTACTAGTATATAAAGAGGGTTAAGGTCTAGGGTTTCATACACTTGTGCATTGAATTAACCCTATATCTCCTCTCTCTCTCTAGTCTAATATTCGCCGAACACCCCAAGTAAGGGAGTTTGGTTTCGTTTTCTTAAAGCGAGGACTTGTGTTAGATCTTGCAATCGCTTGATTCGTTTGGTTAATTCGTGTGTACAAGAACGTGGTTGTAAGACATTATTCTTACACCAATAAGTACTTCTTTGTTTTGCTTTGCTCGAGGGTTGTTTTCTTTGCTCGAGGATTTGACATTCATGAGAGGTGCGTTACGCATACTTTCGTTAATTATTTATTTGTTATGATCTTTAAGTCTTCATTTGTGTAGTCTTGATGTCTTCTTATTTATTGTATGTTATATATATCATAAACTCAACAAGTGGCATCACGAGCCTTGTATAACAAGTAATTAATTCTTGAAACACATAATTAAAATAAACATGAATGTGTTATTATTTGTATGCTTAGATCTAGGGTTTGCAAAACCTAAACCCTAATTTTGAGGGGCGTTTTATTTGGTGCCCTAATTAGGTTTTGTAAACTATTGTTTTAATTGGATTAGAAACCCTAAGATGCATGCAACTTTATGTGTATATGCGTAACTCATTTAATTGCATTAATTGTTAAGTGTAATTTATATCCATGATAATTATCTCGCATGTTTTATCATGGATATGTTTTTATTGTATGTCTTTCATGTTTTAAGTGATATACATTAAATTATGATAGATCTTAAATTGGGGAAGACCTCAATAATTATTTATTTAATCAATTATGTGTTATGTGGTATATATTTAATTTTGACTTACGCAATCGATGAATCGATGCATGTGGTTCACCTTGTACATAGATGAAAACGGGTGGAAGTCTTAATTAAATATATGCATATTGACAGATCTAGAATTGGTTATTAATAAGATTTATCAAAACCGTTTGCATGTGGCTATTTGATATGCATGACTTTTATTTGTTATGCATTCATTGTTTATTTGTTTATTTTTATAAATACTTGCTTGTTTGTGTTGTGTAACAAGGGTATTTTTATAAGAAAAATAAACTGACCTAAACAATGGTGAAACATGTATTTTTAAGAATAGTAATCATAATCGTTTAATTGATTGATGACTTTGGTACAAATGATTGAGCAGCTCACCCATGAGAATGAACTAATAAAGGGGTTTAAAGAAGTGCGCATGATACTTTGAATGGATGTCTAAGGTTTTGCTTTAGCACGCACAGTCCTCTCGCCTGTAAGTTTGAATGGAGCTACTTAGTAAGCCATTAAATGTGCAAGCTCATCTTAAGGCTAATTAGTTTTAATTCCATGCGCCACTTGGTGTTAAAGCAACAACTTGTTAAGGTGATTTTAAAACAGCTTATATAGTGATAGAAAACGGCTTAACAATGGTAGTGAAATATTTTGGTAAGACACAATTCAGATTATAACATAACTCGTGAAATGATTTGTAAAATAGCTTACAAGAAAACAATTTATCGTTTGTCAAATAATAGAAGATTTCGTAGTTCAATTAATATCAAGATGGTTTATAGGTTGGTAATATAATAGTCATTAAAGTAAAGGCGAATAGTCTGTGAGGTAAGCGTACAAGTTTTATGATTTTTAAATCGACGATGGCTAAAATAGCTCACCAAAAGGGTAAAATAGTTTATAAGACCGTAATATTACTTGCAGGAAAAATTTGTAATATAGTTTATAACTTGCTATTGCAATTGTTTGTTGTTTTAATAAATAATAGCAAATTAATCGGTTTATCATACCATGAGAAAATAGTTTGCAAAGTATCAGGAAGGTCAATGTTTATAAAGTATTATTAAGGTCGTAAATTTTGGTTTAATGGTACAGAGTAAGATGAAATGGTCGGTAAAATAGTTGAAAGCGGTTTGCGTTAGATAACGATGAAGTTTATTATCTCATAAGAGGAATGTAGGACAAATAGTTGGTATTCAACGTATTGTTTTGTAAGATAATAGCTTGATGATTTTTCGAGTAACATGAAAATCGTTTCGCATGAGGATATTAAATAGTTGATAAAATGACTCGAAACCATTTGATAAATTGTTAATAAAACAACTTGCGTTAAAACTTTATGAAACAACGTTTCTAAGATGGTGATAAAATAGTTCGAAATAAAATCAAGTGAAATAATTTCATGAAATAGTAGCAGATAATTTGGAATAAAATTTGTTGGATGGTTTGTAGGATACATAAGAGAACCTTATCGAGTAATAACGATCTACTAATTGGTCGAGAATAAAGTTGGCCTAACCCCTAGTAAGATAGTGATGTATCGTCGTGAAATGATGGAAAATTGGGCAATTGGAGTAAGGGATGGAATAACCAAGGTGGTGATTATCGTAGAGATAATAAATGATAAAGATCACATTAGCTAGGAAAGTACTTATTATCTGTTCGTTGGTGGTCTAATCGTGTTTCAAGTTTAGGAGTAGTAGGCGGTCTAGCAACAATAGCCCTAGAACTCTCAGGTCCTCAAATCTATGAGATGATGTAGTGTCTATAGTCTTAGTGGTAGATGGTAATGGTGTGTCAAATCATGCACGCTTCCCAAGTCGCAAGTCGGTGTATGAGTATCGGGTATGAGATGTGATGGTACGGATGGTGCTCGAAATGATAATGATGATGAAAATAATGACAATGATGATAATGGAATCCTTGTGGTGAGTTAAGAAAATAGGTTCATTAGGACTAAGCCTAAAATTTCTACCCAATAGTATGCTCTGTCCCAACTGAGTGATAAAAATTGTCCTGATCCTACGGTGAATCAATAGTGATCGCGATGGTGTAGGTGCAACTTCGTCCTCCTAAAAGGTCTCAGTGTCATCATCTGATGTTATCGGTGTTGAGTCAACTGATGTTAAAAATTATGATAGGGACTGACAAGGCATTCTCCATGTCAAAGTGATGTGAGTATAATGGGATGGGTATTTGAAGGCATCTATGTGACAATCGAGTTCGAAATGAAAGTAAATAACTCGTAAAATGTGCGTATAAAACCGCATGTAAAGTGAACATGCACTTATGATGAAATGATGAGATGCTATGATAATGTAGTTATAGTCTAGGGTCAATGATGCAACCTAGTTCTCTATAATCGTAGCTCGTACCAATCTGTCACACCCCAATTTACATTTTTGCGTGAATGGAATTCACGGGAGCTTGTTGTCATAGCACCACATCACAGTTATATTGAACGACCTAAAGTGTCGTTTTAAAACACATCGTTGGATATTTCATAAAACATTGAGTACAACATTGGTCCCAAAAGGTTTACAAAGTTTGCGGAAATACAATTATGTTACAAATCAAACGATGTTTTTGAAATAAAGTGCCATAATGTACAATAATGTAAGTCGACGCGACTCAAAATGTAGGTCCTAAACCATGTCATGATGATAATGCCTCGGTTACGAAAATACATTGCTAAAAGGTCAACAATAATGTTGGTGAGAAATCATAGGTTTATGTAAATGAATTATACGACTACGCAAGTATATATATCGAGCATGACAATTATGTCACGTAAAAATGTTACGAGCATGACAATTATGTCACGTAAAAATGTTACAATTGCTATAAGCCCATGACCCCGAAACTAGATCGTACATAATGTATGCCCCGCAGAGTGTTTGCCGACAACTCCGTAATGTTATCAAATGAAATGCATCCGTATGACAAGTTAGGATTCACCAACTCGGATGGGCGTCACCCGATATATCTATCCACTCATCCTCGCTTCAAAGATTAACGGTTCATGTTCAAGTAATGGGGACTTTCAATTGGCAAATGCGGTAACTTAAGCAATGTAATTGAATTTAATGTACTTGGTATCGTAATAAAAATGTTGTGCAATGTATTCTCCCGTAGGTTTGAAAATAATTAAAAGCATGCGACGGGCTATGAAAACTCACTTGTAAACCGGAATAATGGCAAAAGTGAGTACACCAAGGTATAATGTGATGCGTTAACCGGGACCTATTACGAATGATATGACATGTAATGAGTTGCAATGTAATGTTATGCATGCATTTCGTATGTTATTTATACCATTTGCGAGTTTTAAAAATATTACTTGTCATCGAAAAATACTCTTTTGACGTCTTGACCCTTCAAAATGACTTTACAAGTTTTACGTCAAAATGTCATCCTACAATGGTTTTATAATGATTTTTGGTGAAATTATCACTTTTCATAAAACAATGTCGTCGGAATTTTTATGAAATTAACAAAATGGCTTTGGAAAACTAGTCGAAACGGTGTCGTCGATCGTTAGAGAAAGAACTCACGGTTTTGGAAAGTTTGTATCGATATCTAGAAGTTTCATTCGGAGTTTTCGTCCAAAAGGTCTCGAACATAAAGATAACAAGGGCTAAAGATAGTGATTTTGTTGAATTGTTGTGCGAAAATGAGTTTCGCCAAGTTTGAACATCCGTAAATAATTTACTATAACTCCGCTTTACCAACGACTTGTTGTTTTGAAAAATATGGCCGGTGAACTTGATTTTACTAGAAGACATTTCGTTCGAAAGTTTCACATCATGGTTAAAAACAACAGAAACATGGTCGTTCTGACTAATGTAACACTTGTAACGTAAAAATAATATAGTTTTCGAAAATAATAGTTACGGCAAGTTTATGAAAACGTGCATATCTTTGTCGCTTTAAATCCGTTTTCTACGTATAATATGTCCTTAGCTTCGTATCGAAGTAAACTAATATATTTTGACTAGTCGAAATAATTTGTGAAGCTTAAGGCTCGTTTTGACTCGAACAAAGTAAAAGCGCATCTTGAAATTTCGTAAAACTATCGTTTAAATCGTCAAACTTTAAAATCCATAACTTCTTCGTTATAAGTCCGTTTTATTCCGTTCAAGCGCCACGGATTCGTTTTAAAGTATATTTTCTAAATATCAAGGCCAAAGTTTCGCACTAACCGTCGGTTTTCCAGAAAATCGAAACAAGGACAGAACATAATTTATAGTTATCGAAAATAGTTTTCTCGGACAAAACCTATTCTAATCCCTTCAAATCAACTCCAAAGCTAATCTAATCCTACCATACACCTTCTTAGGGTGTCATGGGTTCCTAATCACCATCAAGACCAAAGAATACCATGGGGATAATTATAGGATGACCAAATATGTATATATACTCTAAAATCATGAAAAAAAAATGGTATAAATCACATATCATGCATACTTGCCCCAAAAATGAAAAGATGAACATAAAATGATAAGGAAACATGAAAAATGATAAAAACATGCTTACAAGTGAAAATGATGAGGTGTAAGTAACAAGGATTAGCCTAAATACTCTTGGTTTTTATTTCAAAACCTTATATAGAGTATAAACTAGATTGATTATACACTTGAACTTGAAAATTTTGATCCCCTTTGATCTCTTGATGTATGGCCGGTTATAGAAGCAAGGAAACAAGAAAGAGAGAATTTTTTTTCTAACTATGTGAAATTATTAGATGAGGTGAAGTGAAAATGAGATAACTTAGACTTTTGTAGTGTAACATTTAATTCAATCAAAGCAAACCATGCTCATTTTAATGCACCCTTCCTCCTTGGTCGGCCAAGGAGAATGAGAAGATATTTATTTATTTATTTTTATCAAATGTATAATGTAACATTTACTTGTATATAATTTGTGAGAAAGTGTAGTAAATGTGTAAGAAAATGTACAAGTATAGGTAAATGGAAATTTTTAAGTAAAAGAGATGTTTAATAGATCAAAGTAGGATGTAATGAGATAATAAAAATTGTAAAAATACATTCCTTGTGAAATTCGAGTGATAAAATAATTATCGTATAATTTTTAAGAAAAACGACGTAATAATATAATTTTAACGATTTATATACGAAATAAATTCAAAACACTAGGAAATCTCAAAATATAGTTTTATAAACTAAATGTAAGTTTAAAATACATCGGGATCATTTTTGAAAGTAACGGATTAAATATACAATAATAACTCACGCGATAACGTTTATTAAATATAAAATTACGCGATAAATGTGAAATGAAATGTCATGAATGAATTATCGTGATGCAAATGATGTCAATGAAATGTAGACTAATCTTAGTCCATATGAAATGTACGTGATGTTATGATCATGAATTCGCCGCTAAACCTTTAAGGTTACGCGAATTTGAAACACGTAAACCAAGTTTACGATAAATGTTGAAATAATGAGACATGAATTGTGTCGAGAAATGACCTGAAAGTACGGGTTGTCACACTAAATTCCTTGATTGGTG
Source organism: Chrysanthemum lavandulifolium (assembly GCA_022545495.1). Classification (NCBI taxonomy): domain Eukaryota; kingdom Viridiplantae; phylum Streptophyta; class Magnoliopsida; order Asterales; family Asteraceae; genus Chrysanthemum; species Chrysanthemum lavandulifolium. The sequence goes on from CM040241.1 coordinate 217,808,578, forward strand.
AATCCAATACCTCAATTAAAGTTTGATGATGAAAAGCTTATACATTAAAACATGATATAAATGTTTTAATAAAAACTATGCTACAAAGATGAATGCATGACATTTTGTACATATTTGATTTGACATTAAAATTATTACCCTTTAATTTAAGTTATATGCCATCCAACAAACGGAAACACCTAAGATTATTTTTTATTTCGTGAGATCGTGACTTAGATCATAATCAAAGGGTAAAATGTCCACGTGACGTGAGAACGGGCATGGATGATTTTGCGTTTCTTAAGTTGCACAACTTAATTGAGTTAAGCGGTGAGAACGGCAACTCAAGGCATAAGATGGGATAAAACATGTTTACATGGCGATTGAAATTGGCTATATGTAAATCCCATAAATCTAGGAATTGCAATTGATATTGGCAATTGAGCAAAAGCTCTACCATTTTGTATAAGGTTCATTACTAGCGAGATCAACCGACGTGATGAAATTATGACAATTTGGATCCTAGTTTTCAATAATAATTAATTGGTTATATGAATATGAACCTTGGGTATTTAATTGTTTATTGAAAAGGAAAATTATCAAAATACTAAAATTGGATTTTGTAATTCTTTTGAATGTATAAATGCAACATTTAACCGTAACGAGGTTTAGTCTTTGATCAAGAATTGATCCATTCGCTTTCAAACAAATGTTTGATCGAGAATAATTACCGAAAAGACAAACGAAGTCTCTTTTCCATGGGAGAAGCATGAGACTCAATCCTATTCCTTTTCATGAATGAGAAAGGTATAATAGAACGTTTGAATTGTCTAAATTCTAATGTAACTCATAGCAATGAATTGCACATCTTATTTTCCATAAAGATTTCATTACCCTCATTTGGTGAATGAATCCTTTTGTAACAAACATGAATGTTGGTTAACTGGAAAACATGTATATGAGTTACTAAAATTAGAAGTTAGACTATTTACATGAAAATTGGTAAAAGGCAAACTAAATTATTTATCTAGTTGTTTTGCTTTAACCTTTAAAGGTACTACATACCATTATGGGCATGGTAGGCTGTTAAGGAAGAAATTGCATACCTAATTTTTCGAGTTAATAACATTGATGGATAACCCATCATTCATAGTAGAATACACCTTTTAATACCTTAGTAATGATTACGTATGGTTCTTCAAAGGTGTAGGAAAGTAAAAAGCATGCAAGTTGTTTTCATGGTTATGCAACACTTACAATGTTGTCAAATTTAGTGGGAGCATTTGTGTTGCATTACTGAATAAGAAGTTGTTGAAATGATTTCTAATTCAGTGGGAGCTACAAGCCTTATTTGTGCGTAGTAATCAAAATTATCTCTTGAATATCATGTAGATAATTACTTTCCAATTGTAGGCACTTATGTTTTAAGGATTGTCATGTGCGTTTCCTTACTAAACAATATAGTCCTACATCTACTTGTTATATCTATGACACAAATCATATTAATCAAATAAACGAACGTGTATCGTGTTGTTTATCGCTACATGATGTTGTTCCATGCACAAGTGGGAGAAATCTTTATTGTGTGCAAGGTACAACACATATAAATATGATTTAAATGGATTCTCTTGATCGCAAGGTAAGAGAGTTACGCTCTAATAGGAATTATACATTTTAATGTGTATGATTGCTCTATTCGTAACATGTGTCAAGATGATAACAAAGACTACTTTAAATATTTATGTCATTCAATATTTAAGTAACACTTGTAATTACAATTTACGTTACGTGAGAACGTGAACTAGATTGTAGCTCAAGGTAAAATATCCACGTCGTGAGAACGAGCATTGATGATTTTGCGCTTACGTTGAACTTTTCATGGAATGACATAATTAAATGAAGTAATCTAATACTACTTTGATTTTAAGTATTCGTTGAATGACTTCAATATAATAGTAAATATTAACTTGAAATTATTAATTGAAACCCGAGGTGGTGTTCATAATTACTTTAATTATACATGTTTATGACTTCTTTGTAAAGTAACAAACATGAAGTCTTTTAATCTGAGACTTACAATATAAAGTAAGACGTTAACTTGCTATGTTTTAAGACATATGCATAAAGTCAATGAGTTGATCAATGACTTATAACGTATAGTGGGATTATAATCTTATGTCTTTGACTTGGTCAAAAATACTTGAGTTATAATGCATGTAATTGATTTGGTAATTCTATTGTACCATTAAGTTTTACTTTGTTGGTAAATAGGATAAACCAAAGAGTAGATGGTTATCTTAAATATTGTTAGATTAATCTTACAATATTAATTCTAAGGAAATACCATAGTTTTATGGTATGTTCAATTAGAAGAATCAAAATCTATTGGCATGTTTGATTCAAGATAACTATAGTTTCTTCCAAAAGTTATCAAGGTTAGTAGATTGAGTATAGATTGAATATACTCAATAAGACTCCAACCTAGAAGATTGATAAGACACCATTTGTTTATGGAATGTGATGAATCACATTAAGTCTTATAATGAAGTTCTGAATTTGTTAAACTACTTGTAAAGTGAGTTGTAACAAACTAATGTCGAGAACTCAATGTTTTTGTAATATCCCAAAAGAGAACAATGTATTGTTGCTCTACTTGCTAAACTATTTAAAGGTAATCTTTAAATTGTTAAAGGCAAGTGGGAGTTTTGTTTAGATCTTGAAAGATTGAATTACAAAATACATAATCTTCTAAAATACACTAGCAAATATCATGATGAGGTTAAAAATGTAAATGATAGACCTCAATATGATGGAATTGTCATTCATAGATCCGTAAGGATATCTCATATATTTAATATGCCGAGGATTATGAGTTCTGTGATCATGGTAAGCTGTTAATCATGATAATAAATTTACCAAATGTTGAATTGTGGTAAATCAATCATACTATGAATGTTGAGATGTCATCCATAAAGATAATCAACTTTAGATACTTGGTTTATCTTAATAATGAAAATGAGTTTCTTCAAAGGATGGAAACCCTAGTGGTTTAAATTTTGTGTAGAAATCATATGGACAATATTGTACACATATTTAATGCATGTCTAGTGATAATAATATTAATCATATTTAAGCAATTAACTATGATTGAATATTATTTTCTAGATACATTAAATAGAAGTATAAAGATTATAATTGTCTTACTTAGTTTCATTGATATGAAATTTTGACAATGAATATCAAAACTCTTTGTTGTGAATTACTTTTGCGAGGACGATAAGTAATACAAAGTAGTTTATGAATTCAAATAATCTTTGAATATGTACAGACTGCAAGAATCCATGAATGGATATATGCATGCATCTAGGAGATGATTCTTATGTTTAATATTAAATCCATGTTTGATTTAATAATTAAAATAAGATTGCTCATAAGTATTCTGAAAGCTAGTGGGAGTATTATTTATTTTCTTAAATCTTATATGTTGTATGGGCAACTACATTCCACTTAAATTAAGTTTTAGTTGGGAATGAAACTTCGCTTGTAAGATTTGGAAATAATATATACAACCTTGGAATATATGTTTATAAACATATGCGGTAAATAAATGAGTCTAATAGAACATGATTAGTACATATCTTTGACAAGATAGTATATGAATGAGATCTTAAAGTCTAACTGAAGATTCATCATGAACATCATGTTGTGTATAAGGTTGTTGTATCATGCTTGATTACAAGATGATTTAACAATATTGTAATATTTATGTTTGGATTTAGAATTGCATTCCTCACCGGAGTTGCTCCCATTCTATACGACAATTGTTGTGTAATTGTCATAGTCAACAAACTTGAGGTTTGGATGACACCAAACAAATAAATATTCAAAGTTTACGGATGTTTAAAGAGCATATTGTTGTACACAATGATGCTGGTATAATTGAGATGACACTCAATTCTAGTCATGGTATCCTGATGATGACCATGTTGACTAGTTATGCTCAACTAAGAGCATAGTTGCATTATACATTAAAGAATAAAGAATACTTTAAAACTTTAAAGTTTTGAAAGATGATTGTCATAAAAGGGTGGTTCGGTTATCACGCACCTTATGGAATGATATGACAATATCAAGATATGTGTAAACATATACAAGAAATTCACTTATTGAATTCTTGAAATAAGTATTCTCAAAATTCCTATGGATCAAAGTTAGTTGAAATTATGCCTTGTCAACAAGTATGATTATCATGACTTGAGGAAAATTCATTAACTAAGAATTATCATGCATTGATCTATTTAGTATTTGGATAAAGGATGTTAAACAATTATTTTTATAATGAATTAAAGTACGGATATCGTTTAATTTCATTTATAATATTGTGTCATATATTTGCATGTTTAAATCCATGAATAACTTAAGTTATTCTAAATATTCCGTTGTCAATCAATAACATGGGAATGATATTTAAGTAAGACAAATGAGTATTAGTTAGAATATACTTGAAAGTATATTGATGCGTAGCATGACTAATTTCGATGATATTCAATGAATTGAGTATAGGACTTAATCCCACTCACATGATGATACTTTATGGATCTTAGTCATTAAGTATATCATGAATATTTATCCTCGACTTTAGATACAAGAGATATGTCATGGATGTAGTGCATTTACGTGAAGCAATCTAACGCTATACGTGAATCGGTAGTTATAAGGGTTGTTTTCGAAATGTTGCGAAATCTATGAATCTCGCTTGTAGTCAAAATGGGATTTGTTACCTTCAAATTTATTTTGAAGTATAATACTCTTGGGCCCTCGTAGGATTGTTAAGATGTTTGTATGGCCATACCCAAGGTCTTACGTTCGGAAGAATTGGTAATCTTAATAAATCATATAAAGCGAGAAATGAATAGTTAATTAAGAAATGAGTGAGATCCATATTCTTATTAACATGGTATTAGAAACAAAGGATGAATATGATGATGAATCATCAAACTTGGTTTTCTCGAGAAACCATACACGAGTTGTACCGGGGGCATTGGCGTGTTGCTAGACGCTAACCAATGTCATTTCACGCTTTGTAAACATATCCAAGTGGGAGTGTTGAAATGTATATATTTACAAACATGTGAATGTCCGGATTCGAACTCGTGACCACGGATGCACACATTAGCGAATGAGAATTAAAGTTAATAATTAATGTTTATGTTTACGATTAATTATTACACATTAAGTCCGGTTAACGATCGTTAAGTATTTAAGCGAAAAATGACTAACGACCGTTAAATGGAAAGAGAAGGACTAGAAATGGAAAACTTGGAAAAGTTATGGGTTTGGCTTTGGGCTTTCATTAGTGGCCGACCATAGGGCCTCCAAGGCCTAATTCCTAACTTGTTCCCTAAGTTTACCTACTAGTATATAAAGAGGTTAGGGTCAGGGTTTCATACACTTGTGCATTGAATTAACCCTGATCTCTCTCCTCTCTCTCTAGTCTAATATTCGGCCGAACACCCCAAGTAAGGGAGTTTGGTTTCGCTTTTCTTAAACGAGGACTTGTGTTAGATCTTGCAATCGCTTGATTCGTTTGGTTAATTCGTGTGTACAAGAACGTGGTTGTAAGACATTATTCTTACACCAATAAGTACTTCTTTGTTTTGCTTTGCTCGAGGGTTGTTTTGCTTTGTTCGAGGGATTTGACATTCGCAAGAGGTACGTTACGCATACTTTCAGTTAATTATTTATTTGTTATGATCTTTAAGTCTTCCGCTGTGTACTCTTGATGTCTTCTTATTTATTGTATGTTATATATATCATAAACTCAACACGAGTGAGGCCAGTAAGGTGTGCATCGGGGTTCATGACCCAACCACCTTAGCCCTGCCTTTGCGTATCCGGTTGGTGATGGTACAAAGAAAGATGATCTCTTGATTGATGCCATTTTAGTTGCTACATATAACGGGACCTGACACTGAACATCAATCCCACTGTTCTTGTATTCAACATACAAGCATCTCGAAAACTGATCAACATACGCTTTAGTGGCAGCATAAACCGCGTAAAGAGGATCGAAGGAATAACAATAGCGACACAGAACCAATATTAACAATAGCCCTCTTTCCTTTGCAACATACCAGGCAGCACAACTTGCGTAACTCTAGTAGTCCCTTCAACATTAACCTTAATCAAATTATTCAACAACTGATCATCCACTTCATGAAAAAACCGCGCGTAAGGATAACTAACACCAGCATTATTAATCAAGACACCAATATCTAAATCCTTAATCACATACTTAAGTTTCTCAACACCTACACTCATATCTGTACCACTAAAATCAAAGACCACATTCTTAACCTCAGTTTTCGAGTATTTTGACTTAATTTCTGATGCAACATCTTCTAATTTCTTAAAATATCTACCAACTAGTACTAAATTAAGACCCTTTTTAGCTAACTCAAAAGCAAAAGCTTTACCAATACCATCAGTTGATCCTGTTACAAGTGCCCATGAACCATATTTCTTAATGTTTTTTGATGGTCTTAAAAAGTTAACATAAACCCATGTAAGGACTGAAGTTAAAATCTTAAAAAAATATATAGAACCTAGGAAAAGAAGAACATTGACCCAAAAAGGTTGATTTTTTAAGGTGGTGAGATCCATGATGTTGTTTGTCTGAGTTTGAGATAGATCATATGGGTCTTTGGGTTGAGTTATTAAGACCTCTTTTTTATTGAGACTTTTTTTTTTTTTTTTTTTTTTATTTTTTTTTTTATAATTTTTATAATTTTGTTTATTTATAAACCCGAAAATGCGGAATCAGAATATAAAGTTTAATAAGCAAACGCTTAAAACTGCTTAAATCTGAACGTAAACCGACAAAAATGTGTTGACTTTGAAAAGCGGAGACGAAGGAATATTCCAGAGACAGTGGCACCTCACCCATGGGAGGGTATTAATAAGAGGACCGGGTCCTTTATAAAGATGGTTTTAATGAAATTAAAGTGTTTAGTTTTCGGTGCGCTGTACTAAGTTTTCAAAGAAACACCACAAGTTTTTGATGGTTCACGTTTTTTATGACATAGATGGCTGACGTTTTGATGACATAAATTAATAGTTCAACACTTTTTTCTTTTTTTAATATTAAAATTTAATTGTTCACTACTAAAAGTAGATAAGAAAATTTGATCGATTTTACCATATTAAACATGCTTGAAATTTCTATTATACATTAAGCGTGACGACGACGCGTTTTAAATGTAAAACAATGAAACGACGTCGTTTTGGTGCTAGCATGTCGTTCTTTTGTTATGCGAATATCGTTTTGGGTTATGGGCTAATTGGGCCATAATAAGTGGTTTTTTCCGGCCCTTTTATGTGACCGCTCCTTTTATGGTTCTTTATTAGAGGTCTTCACTTACTTTCACACAAATTAATCTTTCTTTCATCTACATTCATTTACCTACATGCATAGTGTTGTTTGCTGTTACTAAATGATTGATTTATGGGTTATTATTATTATATGATAAATTAGCCTGCTTGGTTTGTGGGTTTATGGTTTTAGGTTATCCTCTCATGAATGTACTATATATTGTTGCTCAATATATAAAGGTTACGTGAGAGGAAACCTAAATCCTAAACCTACAAATGGCTAGCGTTGTTAGCTACTCGATCCTAAACCTAAACCTAATGGACCCTAAGCCCGTAATTAGGCAGAGCCTTAACCTATTATCTAACACTCCCACGCGGTTTGAAGGGAGATTTGACGCACAAAATGGATAGAATGTTGAAATCGCCTCCTTGCTTTTCGCTTTTTTTTTTTTTTTTTTTTTTTTTAGTTTTGCACTTTTCTTTTGTTTATTGCATAAAGTCACAGTTGTATTCTCGCAAAGTTGTATCTTTGCTTGACGACTTCCTCTTTCTGTAACTTTATATGTCATGACTTGCTTTGCTTTTAAGTAGGAGCGGCAATTTTTAATCAACTATCTTTGAATACGACAATGATCTCCAATGTTTAAACAAAATTTATATATCTACTTATTTGTGTTATGAAGGCTAGGGTTTATTGGATAAAAAGAAAAGGCTAATTAAATGAAAAAAATAATAAAAAATAAGTAAATAAATAAATACATCGGAGATCCCTCTGAATCATCGTCGAGTTGCCGATGACCGGGGACAACTATTTTATGATAGGTTGTACTTAAAGCTCCGATACCATGTAAAATAATGAAACCTCGTAAGTTATTATGTTTATTGAGCTACAATATATAAAGTTTACATGAGAGAAAACTAGAAACCCTGAACTCACAAACTGGCTAGGGCTTATTTATCATCTAATAGTTATGTTAGATCAAACTTGTCATTTTTCAATGGGCATAACTCCATAAGTAACATGGAATTTCACAGGTCGCACACACAAACATTAGCTAGCAACTGCTTAACGAGCTTCTATCAATGTGTATATATGTGGAATGATAAAGTATATATATATATATGTTGCTGTATAAAAATATAAAATAATGACAAAAGCAATGGTAAATGCATGTTTGTCCTACTCCTACAATTATATGCGTAAATCGTATTGGAAAAGAGCTTATAATAAAAACCACTGTTTTATTTATGAACAGAAGCAACGTTCATCTCGTAAGATAAACTAGTGATCTTATTGTCCATGTCATTTTAAACATAATTTATATCATATATATACCGACGTAATAAACCAGCATAATTATATACGTGCAGGTATATATATGCATACCATATGCCCAAAAAGGCAAACATGTATTGATATGATAACAACTTGCTTTATAAGATTGCACAGCTACGGCAAAATCCAGTGCCCACATTTCTTTGTTCATTCTCCAAAATGGTCTCGAGTTCTGGTATTATGTCTTCAAACTTAGGCCTTGCGTCAGGGTTCTTGTGCCAACATTGCTTTAGAAGCCTGTAAAATTAAAGCTCTTCACTGTGACGGGTACCGAATTGATGTCAAACACTCAAATCTATTACCATTAGAAGTACTTTGACTTTTGCAGCTAAAAATAAATAAATACTTTGACTTCTGAGGTCAAAGTTATAACTTTCGACCTATTTGGACTTTTGAGGTCAAACCTACAACTTCTTTAGTCAATATATACTTCATTTTTTTTAAGAATTGAGCTTCAAACTTGTTCTATTGGTAATGCTTACTATCGATAAGAAGCTTGTTTGACCTTAAATGTCAAACTATAAGTTTGATTGTCAAGCAGATCGAAAAAATTTGAAGCAATTATTAGATGTGTGTAAATGTCGTTAAATATCCATCCATCCCGAAAAGAATAAACTTCATCACTTGCCCAAAAAGGTCTAACTTCGAACTTTAAGGTTTATCTGATGTTCCTATATTAAACTGGTTAAAAGATCCTGTAATGAAGCATTTCAAATCCCCCTCTTCTTTCTTTATGGGATGTACCATAAGTAACACAATGTTTTCCTGTTTATACATAGTATCAACTAGAGTTACCTCTATTAGTGATTGTTAATGAGTCACAGTTTTAAACATACCTTAACCTATGTGTCTAGTCATAGTCAGATGTTCTTTTAAGTAACTTACATCCTCACAGGTTCTGGGTACAAATATGAAGATAAAGGCGGTCTAGAGTCTTCGTATGCTCGTTTGTCTGCCACATGCTCGGGTGGTTCTTCTCTATTTGATGGTCCTCCTTGAAACATCTAAAGCCACATATCAATACAAGATTGGAATATGCAAACATTACAGAATTTAGCATATCAAAAGAAAGCTACAAATATTAAGTCTTTGCATAATTTGACTTGTAAAGTCAAACAAAGCAATGGTGAATTCAAAAGTTGCTTAATCTCTATTGGATTTCGAAATGGCAGAGTTGACACCATAAAAAATTCTTATAAGAATCTCTCTCTCTCTCTTTTTTTTTTTTTTTTTTTTTTTTACAATATAACAAAGTATTCATCTAGTCTTAGTTATACCATGGACCAACTTTGACAACAATAGTCAATCATTTCATTATCGTGACTTTCGTACAAATTTAGCATAAAATCATGATGCATTAATGATTAACAGACGTTCCCAGTTACATTCCTGTTTAAGATGAATTTAATTTTATCCTCGAGTTCTTTGCTAAACATAACAAATTCATACATATAGTATAAGATCGGATATTTTGACAATAAAAGTCAAGCCATGCATCTTTTTATAAGAATTGAGGATTACTTACTTCATGAACAATCAAAGCAAATGAGAAAACATCAACACTCTTGCCATAAGATTCCCGACGATATACTTCAGGAGCCATATATCGATCTGAAAGAAATAAAGAAAGTAATGATACAAAATCTAGAACATTTTCAACTACTTTATTATTAGAAAAAGGGACAAGTTTTAATACATGATCCAGTTCCTCCAGTCATTTTGTAGCCATAAACATCCTTCTCTTGTGCAATTTGCTCAAGCCAAAGTCAGTGACTTTAAGACGCCCGGCTTCATCTTGCAATACATTTCTGAAATATTTATTAAGTAGCATACAGAGATGATCATTCAGGAAGTCTAAGTTTTAAAATACTAGAAAAGTTAAACAGGTGGAACATACAAAAAGTTCCGTATACACGTACAAGTCCTGAAAAATCCTCTATATGTGATATGTCTCGTATTGTACAAAATAATATTATGTCTTTTTGTGCATCTCCTTAAAAAGAGTGTTTAGATGCATACCTTGGGGTCAAATCCCTATGAATTATAGCATGTGGTTTATGGCGATGAAGATAATTCATACCCCTGCACATTATAAAGTATGTGTTTTAAAGTGTTAAACTTCAGAAACTCATACGGCTTCTTTAACTTTTCAGTAGTCAGTTTATAGAAGTCAAACTGTACTCTTTGGGACATTTGTGGGCTTTGTGGCTATCACCAGATATATAGCTGAGACCCGCAAAAAGGAACTGACGGAATATTAGGAGACAAAGTAGGAAATGTATATGAACCTTGCAATATCCAAAGCATAAGTAACAGCAGTTGTTGGATCAAGTCTTCCTTTTTTTTTCAGAATATCATATAGACTTCCCTACAAATATCCATACTATAAATAAACATAAAGCTCCAAATAAAGAAAAAGAATCCAAAAACAAGAATACATACATTTTTTAGGTACTCGGTTAGAAAAATAAGACGGTCCGAGTCCTTCAAAACACCAAGAAACTGCACTATGTTCGGGTGACGCAACTTTTGCCATAACTCAAGTTCCTTCAAAAATGCTTTCCTGTAACACGTTTTGTTACATAAGTACTAATAACGCCTAAATTATTTCCTCAATAAGTCCATGTTTGACTTTCATTGGTCAATGCTTACCTCACTTTCTCATTTGATGCAATGGAAGACCGGATTGTCTTGGCAGCAACTTCCGTACCACGCCATTTTACTCTATAAACTTCACCGTATGCACCCTGCTGTCATGTGTAGCATGTTTAACATGCGTTACGAGGTTTTTTTATTAGGCAATTCATTTGGATATATAACCATTTCTTAAAAAAATTAAATAAAGTATTTACTTCGCCGATAAGAAATGCTCCTTTCATCTTAACTTCAGTGTAGTGGATTTGGTAACATGGAGTCTGAGAATCGAGTAAGACCTGTAAATGATACAGTTTATCTAGATGAGTTATCTCAAATCGTCATTTTCATTCAGATCAAGCACCTTTGAATCCTTCAACATTTGCGTATTGTAATTAGCTTATCTGATTCCGAGATACACATGTACCAACCTTGCTATAAGCAGATTAGAGGTACCATCCGAACACCCAAAACTACTTATGTTCTCTAAGAAACGCAATAAGCAGATAAGCCAATAAATGACAAACCTAAGAGACAATCTTAAATGTGTTGTTATATCAGTTAGCCCATTAATCTATCTCAACAAAATCAGTGTCCATTTTTAATTTGGAAAGTGTAGGTTTGACTTAAAGGTAGAGAGTATATGTTCAAAGAGGTGAATTACCGGATCAATTCCTCCATGCGCCTCAAGGATTTTGCATATTTCCAAATGGCCTAAGCTACGTGCATCCGAAAGTGGCTGCAAATAACCGTCCAAAAGTCACTTATAATTAAATAATCAGAATTACATCAACCAAACACTATTCATATATTGGTGATTTAGGTTTTTCCAATTTTATAGACAATAAACTTACGGCATGCGTCCCCACGGTCCATAGAGTTGGCATCAGCTCCTTTTTCCAGAAGTAGGAGAACGATTTGCACAACCTTCACAAGCAGCTAGATGAAGTGCAGTTCTTTTATCATAATCTCCTACATTCGGTTCGACTCCCTTATCAAGTTCTTGCATAACACCCCATTTGTTGCCTTTGCCTGAGCAGTAAAGAAGCCGGTATGGGCCATCTGAGTCAGGTTTTTGAACTTGTATTTGCTACCACCAGAACATGGAATTTATCAAACTCTTTAGATAAATTTATGTTGAAAGTAGATATGGAACGCCACAAATGCAACTATAAAATAGTGTAATACTTGCAACAAGTGAAGATTTGATTCTTGCACAAATTATACATTGAAACTAATTCTATTAATCTATAATTCGACTTTTTTTTTTGTCAAACAATTTACACTTGGATAGATGAATATAGACATACTTTTAGATATAGGAAAACAAGGTTATTAGTTATTACTACATTGAATTACGCTGTAAAATATACCAAAAAAATACGTTAATCTCATAAGTAACATATATAACAGGCCTACTTTTGTGAAAACAAGTTTGGCCGCAATATGCAAAGTTACAAATTTCAACACAATTGATAATTGTATGAATGCTAAATAGATAAATACCAAGGCTGTTCTCGAGGTTTTGGGGGCGCTGGGCGAAAATCGATAATGAAGCCTTCAAAAACTAATGTTATACAAACGGTGTCTCCATTTTATAAGATATAATACAAACTTTTTTATTTTGAACTGCTGATTTCATTAAAAAAAAATATTGCAAACTAACTATTTCAATGTTCAACATTTGACCTATATAAGATATTTCCTCAACTATTTTCTTCAAAGAAAAATATGTACACGCCATATATAATTATTAACAAGACAAATTTTGGGACCCTAAACTTTTGGGGGCATGGTCGCTCACTCGCCCACCCTCAAGGACGGCTCTAATAAATAGCATTCAAACTTGAGCTTACCTTGAAAATTAGGGAGATGTGATTATATTAACATTATTGAATCTTGAAAGCAGAAACTGCAGTATTAAGGTATTGGCTTTTTAGACCATCATGTTACTTTGCTTTTAGTAACAAAGCAACTGAAAATGCCAAAAGAACCAGAAGCTATTTTTGAATAATCATGATAATGTAATTGCAGAAAAAACTGGTCATCTATTGTTAGCATAAGTACTTCCTATTCTTGGCGGGTCTTCTAGAATGTGGAGTTCGGCCCCATTTGATCGTCATTTAGTTGGTGAAATGTAGAACAACGTAGATATTAAGAAGAAGAAAAAATAGAAAGACTAAAACTACCTGTAACTTTTGTTTAACATCATTCTTTCCTACAAATTATAATGAACTTTTTTCACTACAACAAATTTACTACATGAAAAAATTTTGGTCAATATATTCACAAACATATAAATTTAAAATTTGCGGTTCACGCATCTTGTTGCATAAAGAAGTGGTTGTAACAGATTGGGAATTTTGGATGTCTGCATCTTATGTGTGGAGTTGCTTTATACGTATATCTTTAAGCTTATAGATAACCTAGCAAATATTTTCACACTTGTAAATATGTTTACTTTTACACCTTTATTTGTGTAAATAACGTAGCAAATATCTGTATGCTGAGCCTCCAAGAGAAAGAAAAACTTGAACTAATTATATATTTGTTGTAGTGTTAGTAATTTTGCACAATGTAAGGTTTGTTTAGAATGGTATCATGGATTACAAGCCGAGTTATATTGGTTCCAAGTATAGCTCACACATTTAGGATCCAAAAAACTAGTTTCTTTTCTACCAAAAGACGCCAACTTGATGCAGAGATTACATCTAACAGAAACATATATCATAGATTTAGCTATAACACACGTATGGCCGTATGGGCGAAACTTGGTGAACGCAAGGTGTTCTTACTCTAATGCTTTACAAGAGGCTATGTGTATGTATATATAGACAGTTGGAAGAAACCATGCTGAAAGAAACCAAAATAGATATTTTTGTAGAAGAAAGTAAAGGGGTTCCCCGACACTACTACATCTGCTTTAAGTTGACTGCTTTAGTTATGCATTAAAGTAAAATATGATAAAAACATAAAGACTGACCATGGAAGGTGATAAGGGAGGATCAGGTGCTGAGGCATCCATGTTAAACCTTGAAGGATAAAAACGCGTAGTGTGTGAATATAAGCATTAAAGGTTTTATAAACTAATGGACTATTATGGCTGATAAGATCAAGAAAGACACATAATAAAAAAGAATACTGAGTTACCAAGAAATACAAAAAGGGTAAGAAGCCAAACATAGAGTATTTCGTCATGCTTGATTGGCAGGGAACATTCCAATAAGCAAATCAAATGGGTATCTTGGTGGGATATTTTAACTGTTTCGGTTTTCTTCCATAACCATCTTTCAATCATCCTTTGGTGTTATCGAGTGGAATCGGGTCAAGTTGAACAGGATTTCAACTTGGCTTGACGTGTTCAAGTACAGATTATTATGGTGGTTAGAGGTGAACAAAAAAACCGGTTAACCGAACCGTAGCCGAAAAGAAACCGGAAAACCCAACCGGTCAAAACCGGTTTTGACCAAAACCGGTTCGGTTTTTATACAAACCGCCGGTTTGGAACCGGTTTGGGTTTTGGAAAATCACCGGTTTGAGACCGGTTTTATAAACCGAATAACCAAACCGGTTGGTTAACCGGTTTGGAACCGGTTTTATGGTCTAGGCGGGTTTTGGGATTTTGAAATTTAAACTTTGAATTTGAATTTTGAAAGAGGGGGCGGATATTATTTAATTTGTTTCAAATTACCATTTTGCCATACAAATGTTAGTATAAATAGATGTGTTATGTATTTGGTTAATTACCACTTTCAAGCAATCAAAAACACTCCAAAAAATCAAAACCGAAACTATTTCACTAAACACTAATGGAAAGTTCAAACAACACCACCAACAAGCCGGTTCAACAAGTGCAGCGACGGTTCAGAAAGTTTTACCGTGTGACCGTGTAAAAGATCCATGGGAACACTTTGACTACGTACTAATGTCGGACGGTAAGAAAAAGGCTCGATGCAAACATTGCTTGAGTATATTGTCTGCCGGTTCCAACTCGACGTTGAGGGCTCACATCAAACAAAAGTATTGCAGGGCACTCAAATCGGTTCCGGAGGCCGGTCAATCGTCTATGGCTCGAGACGGGACTATTTTTGCATACGATCATGATTTACTCCGTGAAAAACTGGCCGGTTTGGTGATTCAACGTGGTTTGCCGTTCAACCACTATGACAACGAGCTGACGACGGAGGTGTACCAGAATTATATGCAACCGCAATACAATCATGTAAGTCGATGACTTTAAACGCGATGCTATGAGAATTTGGAAAGCGGCTAAGCAAGATTTAAAAATAATTTTTAAATATGGATGCTTGTGTTAATTTAACAACCGATGTTTGGGCGCTCCTCATAATTTGCCATTTTCGTACCTTTGTGTTATCGACATTGGGTTGATCCCAAAGTTGGCAAATGATGAAGCAAGTAGCATTTGAAAACTTTCCGGTTCCTCACTCCGAGAAGCTTTATACAATTTGTTGAGAAAAGTGTTTCATAAGTTTAACTTGACGGAAAAATTTTTTCAATAACGTTGGATAATGCAAGTAACAACACAAATGCAATGGGTCGACTAAAAATGGAATATGAGCCACCTTGCAATGGCGAATTTTTCATAGTCGATGTGTTGCACACATCATTAACTTACGTGCAAGCGGGATTAAAAGATCCGCATTTGAGTGAAGTGAAAGAAGATTTTAAAAGAATGTTAGTTGATGTTTTTAAAAAGGGTAATAAAAGATATAATGCATACATTCGGATGTGTGAAACTGCGGGGAAACATTGGTTACAACCTTGTTGGGATATTGAAACACGGTGGAACTCCACTTATCTTATGTTCATAAGTGGCTTAAGACAAAAGGTGACCTTGCAATATTTTCATGACGAGAAATTGTCGGGGAGGGGTAGGTGTGCTCCATTTAGTCAAGATAATTGGGATACTATTGAAAAAATAACCCGACTACTTGAAGTTTTTTACAATGCAACCAAAAAATTGTCGGGGGTTTATTATCCGACTCATTTGGTACTCGAGCAACTATTCTTGATGTCTTCACAAATCGCCGCATTTGAATTTAATGGTGGTGTTTATACTAGCATGGTTTCCGGAATGAAAGAAAAGTGTTGAAATATTTTGAAACTTTGCCACCGTTAATTACTTGCGCCGCATTAAATCCGTGTTATAATGTAAATGGGGTGGAGGTTCTTATTGACTCGATTGTGGTGATTTGGGTTGTTTCGTGTCAAACCCGAACTATGCTAATGATGCAAAAGAGTCATTTGGCCATTCTTTTAAAAGTTTGTGGCAATATTATTTTGAAAAATATGGCAACCCACCTCCTACTGTCACGGAGTCTTCTTCATCATCATCAAGGGCTTTTAGAGGGAATCCGATACTTGCTTTGCATAAAAAGATAAGAGATAATCCCAACAAACGGATAAGAAATGATGGTTTAGCGAACAGTGAATATGAAAGATATATCACAACCGATTTTATCTCACATATTCCGGCCGAACAAGTTGAAAACTTTGATGTGTTGGCGTTTTGGAAAGCAAAGGAAACAATGTTTCCCGTTCTATCCCGAATGGCTCGTGATTTACTAAGTGTACAAGCTACTTCGGTAGCTTCTGAATCCGCTTTTTCAACAAGTGGAAGGGTTTTATCAAATCTGAGAAACAGACTCACACCGGCTTCTTTGGAGATGTGTATGGGTTTGAAAGATCATTTGGACGCAATGAAGCGAGTGCAAGATAAAACTGATCTTGAAAATGTCGGAGACTTCGAAGGGGAGGTCTACGTGGAA
The DNA here is from genome assembly GCA_022545495.1 of Chrysanthemum lavandulifolium. NCBI lineage: Eukaryota > Viridiplantae > Streptophyta > Magnoliopsida > Asterales > Asteraceae > Chrysanthemum > Chrysanthemum lavandulifolium. Next base: position 217,825,687 of record CM040241.1, read on the forward strand.
GAGGCACAAGCGGGTGAAATCGAGATGCTTTCCGATGAAGAACTAAGACAAGATGCAATGCTTTCGAAGCTAGGGATCCGATGACGACTATTAGGACTTTTATGCTTACGTATTATGTTTTAAGTTTATGTATTTCCTTTGATGTATTTTCTTTAAGGTTATGTATTTCCTTTCGGTTTATGTATTTCGACGTTATAAATAAAAGTTGAAGTTTATTCAAGATAAGTTTGTTAAATGTTGAAAGAAAAAAAAAAAAAAAAAAAATCCGTTAACGGTTAAAACCGGTTAAAATCGGTTACAAACCGTTAAAACCGGTTAACTATTTCAAAATTTTGAATTTTCTAATAGGCGGCAAAAACATTTTCAAAATAAAACCGGTTAACCGGGTTAAAAACCGGTTAAACCGGTTACCTTTTTTTAAAAATTCGAATTTTTGCGAAAGGCGGGAATTTTTTGAATTCAAAAATTTAAAATCTCAACCGGTTAACGGGTCAAAAACCGGTTATGAACCGGTCCAAAAACCGGTTTAACCGGCCAAACCGGTCCGAAATATTCAAATTTTAAAATTTCAATTTTTGATTTTTTTTGAGCGGGAAGGTGGGTAAACTTTCAAAATTTAAATTTTTTTTTTATATTTACATGTTTGCCATTGTAAGACTAGTATAAATAGATAAAATGTGTTTTATTTCTTTGAAACTTTTATACTTACATTTTATATTTATATTTTAGTATGGTGACGATCGATCTGCACCACCTCCGCCACCCCGCCAACGGTGATTGTTCGTATTTTACCGCTAAACCGCACCAAATGTTTGGGCTCACTACAACCACGTCCAAATGTCGGATGGCACGCTAAAGGCTCAATGTAAGTATTGTTTTGTTTATTCAAACCACTTCCAACCCGCCGTTGAGCGCTCACACGTAAGTATTGCCGCCAAGCACCGCAGTTGATGCACGATTCGAGACCGCAGTCGACGTTGAGTAATGTGTTATTATGTTATTATGTGTTATATTTAAGTTTATGCAGAATGTGTGATGTATCACGATATCCGTTTTATTAAATAAAAGTTATAGTTTATTAATACACGAAACAAAAAAGTTATAGTTTATTAATACGAAACAAGAAACGATTACAAACGACGACGGAAACGAAAAAAAAAAAAAAAAAAAAAAACTAAACCGGCTAAAACCGGTTAACGGTCCCAGACCGGTTCCAAATCGAGCCCAAACCGGTTTGGACCGGTTGGTTTTTCCAGATGCACTACGGTTCGAAACGGACGGTTAACCGCCCGACCGGTTTTTGACGTTGACCAAAACCGGTTCGGTTTGACGGATCAAAACCGAACCGGTTAACCACTTTGTGCACCACTAATGGTGGTATACATATCACTACCATGGTTAAAATTTAACCAACCAAAAATCTATAAATCAAGAGACAATGTTAACTCTGATATTTTATTTGGTAATTTTCTGAAATTCAGGATGTTCCTTTAAAAGAGATATCAGACAGCAATTGTTCATTCTTAACTTCATACAAAGTACATACGCAACCTTTGATTGTTCAACATTTAATCATTCTGTTATATATCAAACAGACCCTCAATCTTACATAATAGAGAGGGAAAGAGTCATAAAGAAACAGACTTGCAACTAATTACATCATCATCAGACGGTAACTTTGGAACAGAAGTACTAACTAACACTCCATCCATATTTGCAGCCTTATCGACATCAAAAACCACTGTACTAAGCCCCTTTCCAACAACAAATATCTTCTTACCAATTGCGACAAGCCGACAAGGTGGCCTTGTAAGTATAGATGATAGTCTCCCAAACGCTTCCCATTCTCGGCTATCTTTTCGCCACATCATAACTCTTGTTCCTGAACTCTGATCCAGCACGTAAAGTGTCTCGTCTACTACAATGGCTGGGCCCCGCCAGCCGGATACCATGTCAGAATCTGCATGCTGCCATGTTCCGTTTAATGGATCATACACGACTGCGTAAACGTGAGACGACACAGAAGAAGACCCGCAACGTATGTATATTTTCCCATCTAGTACTAGTGAATCTTCGATTTCGGGAACGACGTTTGGATCCATATGAGATGTCCATGAATTTGTGGTGGAAGTGAAAGTATCCCATGAATGTGGGTCGCTTGATTTTGATCCAAGTCCACCGATCGCATATATTTTACCATCCATTGCTTCACAAGCAAAATAACACCTAAACGAAATGGCAAGACATATGATCACATTTCTCTAACTTTGTAATCAAATCACAACTAATTAATAAAGGGAATCTTAAACCCTTGGTGTTGGGCCGCTGCCTCGTTGTGTGGCTCGTCCCTGGTTATTCAACCTGAATCTATCAAGAGATCTTAGTTGAATCTTCATCATAACCTAGTACACCAACCTCCTGAAATCCTAATTCACTTGTTTAAGGGTCCGCATTATTTGAGATTTCACCTATTCAGATTTTAAAAATTATCGTGTGTTGCTCTAGGGCTCCACAACATGAACACTTGTCCATCCCTATTCAGCTTTGCACAAAATACTAGGTTGTCGCCGACATTAACAATAGTGCTAGAAGAGCTACAACATACAGAACACCTGCTACGAGTTTTCGGAATGACACCAAGTACTTTAGCTATTCTCGTACGTTCCTGTCTCACATGCATGTTGATATCATTTACGAATATACTCTATATCCATTTTTGGTAGATCAAGGTTGCAGTTTCTAAAGAGTAAAGTGGAATTTTCAAGTTTACATCGTAATGTACACAAACAAAACTAGTGAAAAAGGTATTTTCGAACTCAGTTAATTTAGCTACAGATGATGTCAACATGCATGAAGACAAAACACAAGCGAGAGCGTCTAAAATACTTGGGGTCACTCTAAGGGCACTCAGCGGAATGAAAAAAAATTAGATCTTCCTCATGGCATAGTTGTACCACCAGTATGCTGATGTTAGCAACGACCCAGTAATCTTGAGCACACTTCAATAGGATAGAAACATGTTCATATTTTTGAGAAAACAAAACTTTGCTAATTTCAAAAGTCGAATAGGGTGTAGGTTTATCTATGTTTCAATGAGGATTGGACTAGGAAGTAAGATTCAGGTCACTTTTCTGTTAAAAGTAACCATAACCAGACCACATTTATAAACTAGATCATTATCTCTACAAGTTATTAAGGTCATTATCATTAACACCTAGAAACGAAAAACATATAACCTGAATCATTCTCTTACATATGTTACGATCAACTATTTTTATTTTATTCTTTTTTCCAAAAGCAACTAGACTGGAACACTTTTCTAGAGTTTAATGACTTGGTTTGAACACAAAAACTGACTCGTGGTAGATAAAGTAAGTTGCTCTTTTGTTGACATAAACCCTTTGGCATATTCATTGTACGATTCAAAAGATATAATCGATTGTGAAACAAAAATAGCCTTTAGAAAAGAGTTTCTTAATCCTATGTAATGGGTGACAATAAAAACAAAATATAATACCTTGCAGTTGACAGGGTGAACCTTCACACCATGCATTCCTACTAACATCATAGCAGTAAACTTCATCCGTAGCATCTTCAATCCAACCACATCCACCCAAAAGTAAATCTGTTTCCCAACACTTCAAACCCTACACCTTTTCTTTTCAAACAACGAGATGAAAGGTCAGGGATACGCTTCCAACCTTTTTTGGGCAAATTTGGGTCTAGTACATAGCAACAAAGTTGTTCTGATTTGTCTTTACACAATGCATAAATCCAAGTCTCGGCCAAATTATGCTTTTGACGATACAAATGCCACTCTTCACTGCAAATTAAATCCCGCCATTTTGTTGAAACACATTTGAGAAGTGAGTGATATCTACGAGGAATTCTAGCTAGGCACGTTAAAGCAATGTCATCTGGGAGACCATTTATTATTGATGATTGTGTTGCACCAGTTTGGCTTGACCCCTCTGAACAACTTCCTAAAAGTTCCATAAAGTAGGAACGGATTCAAACTCCTACAAAAAAGTAACGGATGCATTGTAACATACTAACAATTGCTAGATTAATATTAAACTAATCGTCTGGAAGTGATATTTATTATAGCACTAGAAGCAAAAGTTAATGTGAAAGAACCATGTGCACAATGAAACCGACAGTCATAGCCACAAATTCAAGTTCTTTTGGAAATTCATCAACTCTATCAGCTAAAGGAAAAGATACTTTTCTGTGCATAGTGACTATGGCACCCAAATTACATCAATTTAAGTCTCGTGAATGAACAAAACACTGATGCCCCAAAATTGACCTCAAATAAAACTTAAGCTTGAACTTATAGAATAGGAAAATTGCCAAGAAATGTAACATATACCAAATACACCAATGAGGGTTACCAACTACTTTCTCGCTCATAAAAAGGCTATAAAACTCGATTTCTGAACAAAAGTAGTATTTTGTCTAAATTGCACAATTCAACTTTCACTACGTTATTTGTCAAGAACTCACTTATTAACAATAAAATATTAACATTCAGCAAGAACATAGTGAAATACCCCAATTGGCAAATTTTGAAATTTGGTATTTCATGTTACATATCTTGGCAATTTTTCCCCTAAACTAACAGATCAAATAACACATGCAAATCAAGTCAGCTTCAACTAACTTATACACCCAAAACCACAAAGAGAGTAACAAGTTAATTTGCATGATTGCATCTCATCAAGGCTCTAAGTTTATTTGAGGTACTTATTACAGTAATCTATATTAAACCAAGGAGGTGTTTGGGGTCGCTTTTTTCTGCTTTTAAGCAGAAGCAGTTTTGTGTTCAAATCTTCAAACCGCTTCTGCTTGCTTATTTCGAGGTAAAATAAGCAGCTTCTGAGTAAGCTGGAAGCTGCTATTCCAAAGTGCTTATTTGAAATGTATTTCAAATCAACTTCTTACCATCATGTTACGCCTAAAACCTCTTATAAATCGATTTCATACAAAAATTTTAACAGGTTATCATTTTTTCGAGAATTATTACCTTTTTAAAAAATAAGCAAATCCAACCAGTAATTCTTTGAACTGCTTATTTTTAAGCACCTTATAAGTTCTAACTAGCCAACAAAGTCATCATCAGCTTTTAAAGAGCAAATAGAAGCCCTTTTTTTAATGCAATAGCTTGTTAAAAATAAGCTAAACCAAACACCCCCCACAATATAAAAATCAAAATACCAAATTCCATTTAGAGATCATTAAATCAAACACATTTGCAATTAAATAAAATTAAGATGAAAATAAGTAATCAAAACCTTGTAAGTAGATGATGGTTGAATTAAATTGAGATCGATTTTTTAAAATCGAAATTTTGGGATCCCTAATTTATAAAATGAAGTTGGAGATGAAAATGATAGTAACGGGAGGGTTAAATAATATTCTTGTGGGGTGTCAAAAGTGGATCTGAACCGAGTAATAAACCAGTTAGGTTTCCTTTGGTTCGGTTCCGATTATTATTAGTTCAATCATTTCTGAACCAGTTAATGGTACTGATAAAAGGAGTTCAAGTTACAAAAAGCATTGTTTTTTGTTGCAACTCGTTGCATCTTTTGAGTTTTCCTTTTTCACTTGTAAGTGTATTAGTGAGAATAATTATTTAAATAAAAAGAGTCATAAGTAATTATAGTCACATATTTTAAATAAGAAAAAAGAAATAATAGAGACGATTTAATTTTATAGATCGATCTAATATTTGGTTGTGATTTCTTCTCATACTTTATCTTAATCAGTATTTTTATTTGATCCTACCTCTTAACTCAGAAAGCTTATTTGAGTCGGCTTATATTTTATAAGTTTACTTTGGTGAAAATTTTAAATATGAGCGTATTTTGTAATATATTTTTATAAAAGGCGCTCACGTCATTGTTGGAGGAGTACCAAACATTTAGAAAGCTAAACTGACCAAATGAGCATCACATTTAATTTATTTATTTTAACTAATAAAATAGAGTTTTTAGACTCTTCTCTAATTAATTTTTTCCTAGAATATTAGGCCCTATCAAAGTGGCACGTGGCAAGCCAAGTTTTGAAATTGTCATTTGATTTAGTTTTGTTAAAATAACGTTTACTTTATTTGACTTTTGCAATTTTGTGCTAAAAACTAATTATGGCAAATGATTTTGTAATATAATTGTGCATAAAAAAATTGTTTTCGTCAATATTAATAATTTTAACTTTAAAGAAAATATAGGGCATTTTTATAATAATAAATATATTAAAGGCAACCTTCATATTTTTTTTAAACGTCTAACAGAATGGCTCTTTTACTTTACAACCCTGTTTTTAAATATAAAGTTAATTAAAGGGCAAATGGCATCAAAAGTCACTCAACTTATGGTTTATTTTCAATCATGATTCTCTTTTTTCTTGCGCATAAAGGTGCTCAACTTTTTTTTTTTTTTTGCCTATTTAAGTTTTTTTTAACTTTCGTTAACTCATTTCGTTAGTAAATTACGTGTTTGGTCATTGACTTTGTATGATCATTTCATGCACCGTCCATCACCACCAAAAAAAAATTCGAAAAAAAAATTTAGAAAACAAATTTTTTTAAAAAAATAATCTCGGTAAAAAAGTTTCCAAGAAAAATTCAAATTTTTTCTAAAATAATTTTTTTGGAAACTTTTTGAAAATTTTTAATTTTTTTTTTCTTTCGGATTTTTTTTTTGAATTTTTTTGAAACTTTTTTACCAACTTTTTTTTTTTTTTTTTTTTTTTTTTTTTTTTGAATTTTATTGGTAGTGGTGAACGATGCATGAAATGATTTACAAACTCAAAGACCAAACACGTAATTTACTAACTAATTAAGTTAACGAAAGTTAGAAAAAAACCTAAATCGGCTAAAAACAGTTGAGCGCCTTTATGTGCAAAAAAAAAGTAGAATATTTTGATTGAAATAAACCCAAGTTAAACGCTTTTTGTCTTATTTTTCTTATTTAAAGTCGGTGTTCTAAGAAATGGCTATTGTTCATTTAAGATGAAAGGTACATCGATTTTGATCAATTGCGTTGTGTTTTTTGATATTCATTATCGACCGTTATTTTTCAAATGTTCTTTAATTACGATAATCTTGATTTATCTTTAACAAAAGTGTTGTCAATAAAAATAAACCCATTTATACCATGCTACTGTTTTCATATGTGCTTTTAAATAATTTTAAAAAGTCAACCATATAGCTTTTATATTGAACAAGTGCATTTGTTACGCACTAATTTGGTATGATATATAATTATCTCTCATTTAAATGTGAAGTCAAAATAATAATAATAATAATAATAATAATAATAATAATAATAATAATAATAATAATAATAATAATAATAATAATAATAATAATAATAATAATAAAACGATTATGCTTTTATTGCATTACCATTTCCCACAACCCATATCTTTTGTCATGTTTGAGGTTATTGATTCTAAGGTTGGAGTTTTATATTTACTTAAAATTTGATAATTTTAATCAAACACAATATAGTATTTATTCAATTCATACTTTCTGTTTATGATTTTTCATAAATTGCTTGGTACGTTCCTCTATGTTTTGCTTGGTACGATCCTCTATGTTTTGTTATTCTTTTTTTTTATCATTTAATTTATTGAAGTCATGTTCCTAATATTCTTATTTCTAAATAAACCTTATAAACATTTGTTGTTAATTGATTTGTGTGTAGTTGTAGTTTTCTTTATTGGTAAGTCATTTGCAAAGTTTTTATTTTTATTTTTTTATTTTATTGTTATTATTATTATTTTTTTTCTAATTCATTCGTTCCTTTCTCATAACACAAGAATAGTATATCGTGTGCGTGGACTATGGTTGAAAATACAACATTTTATTTGCGAATGTAACAATGCCACGTATCGCTACGGGTTTGTATTTTTTGTTTAACTGGTAAAGCGAAATACAATAAATCAAAAACAATTATATAGCTTGATGATTCGAATAAAAAGAAAGTATAAGATAACAGAGAATATATCTATATCGATATTTTATACTATCTAACTAATTAAGTTAAAGTTTTTGGCCTATCTCTAATTACTTCTTTCTAAAACTATTAAGTCCTTACGTTACCACACGTGTACAAAAGGTTTTTCAATTCTTACAGTGTGTTGAGTTTTTAAAAATTTCGTATTAAAAAGGTTAATCATGGCAGATTTTTTATATCAACTATGAACAGAAAACTATTTTCGTCAACTATGTTGTAACAAAACTATATTGTAATAAATTTCGTTATTGACCATTTTGTTTCATGGAAAGTTAAATTCATACTGTAACAAATTTTGAAATAGTTTTGTATACTTTGTCAATATATTTAGTACTATTAAATAGTTTCCTAAATTATTTGAGTTTTTAAGTACTTGTGTCATTCCTTTTCTAAATCACTAAATCATTTTCTAATTTTTTAAACTTCAAATTAATTAAATTTATCCCATTTGTATCTAAATCATCATGTACCTTCGGGTTTTTTCACTTTAAGAATATTCATCTTTTATAAAGTTTGCCAAATGATTTGAAAAATGTTACACATCTAACATTTGTATTATCCTTTGTTAGTTTTTTTTTATTTGAACAAATTAATGTTTTACTAAATTGCATGTTCTCTTGATTAACAGTTTTTAGCGGAATAGAAAAACAAAAAACTAACCTGGAAATCATTTTCTCAAGTAAGCAAATATTTATTATGAATGTATGATGTTCTTTAGAGATCATTTTATAATGGATGGTAAGCAATAGATCAATTAATCAATTAGATTAAACTAAAATGACAACCTCTAAGACAAGCTTTTTTTTTTTTTTTTTTTTAATTTAGATCATATTGTTAAAGCTTTTGAGTCATTGTATACATGTATATTATTTTTTTATCGACGCAAAACTTTTTTTAAGTAAGCATTTTTTATAACATGTATACCATTTAAATTCGGATTAACATTACAAATGTATTTATTACATATGTGTAAATGTCATTTGAATTCAACTTGATATAAAAGACGTATTAAATGTGATTGAGAAAATGAGAATAAGATATTACTTTTTACATCATCATTAAAATATGAAATATAAATATAAAGAAATTGACTTGTGATTCTTAAAAATATACTAATTTGAGATGAGAGTGACATGTTCATGTTTAGCTATTCTTAATGATAGATTGATGTTTTAAATTTGATAGATTTTATGTAAATTAAATTATTTACAAACTATAGTTGGTAGTGTAAAGATTAACACGTTGTTCAGATTAGATTATTTAGAGGAGTTAATGAGCTTATTGTGAACCCACAAGCTTTAAAATTGTGTTTGGATATTGCCAAGTAGCTTAAGCTTATGAGTTTATTTGAGCTCAAATAAGCCCAGTCTCATAAGTGTCTTTGTATTAACTTTTCTAGATTATATGTATTATTTATAATTTTATTTTAATATTTTCTTTAATTGTCTCTAAAAGGTTTAAATTGACGGGAAAAAACTGGCTGTGCACCCTTTTTGGTACCAACTGACTCTTCTCCAAGGATCAAGCCTCACACAAATGTTATTTTATAATTTTAAAACTATTCTTAACAGATGAACAAATCTAAGCCACAATGAGAATTGCTTTAGCGGCATGATTCAAGCACCGACTAGATGAAGGCATCATCGTGGTCTTGCATATGTACGAGTTTGTAGAAATTCAACCTTAGTTATGTATTGCATCATAAACTACAATATTATTGTATATGATTGTATGCTCTTTTTAACTTATTTGGCAATTCTTAGATTTTATGTATGTTTGATTTCACGATATTTACCGTATCAAACATGATATGTTTATAGGTTTTCGTTTTGTCATCTTATTACACAAGATTTCAATATTATGTAGCTTTTTAACTTTTCTTAAAAATACCCGTGAATTTCATGGGTCTTTTAGCTAGTAGATGAATAAGAATATGACACTGTCATTTTTGGTGCTCATGGGGCATATTTGGCGCACCAAATGACTTATCTATTTTAACTAATAAAACAACGTTTTGTACAAGTACTTTAAAGCAGCGCATTAAATTTTATTATTAAAAACACTACCTTATTTAGCATCAATTTACAACACACTAAAGCACATACAAGGTTTTCAGAAAATTAATGTTGGGCTTACACATTCCTAAAAAAATTAGACGCTCCTAAAACCATTATTTTCGGTAAGTAGTAAATGTCTTCAATTATTCAGACGCTCCTCTTTCAAATCGAAACGCATCTCAAATCTCAAATCAATGTATACGCTCCTCTATTGATTTATTTTTGTAAGGTATTCACTCCCATTAAAGTTGCGGAATATGTCTTCTCATCCAAGAAGGAATTTCAGTTATTTTTGTAAAGAGATTGTTATCATTGACTGTGATTCAATCGGTTATGAGAAGTTGTTAGCTGTCTCCAAGCGTTTCATGTTTTTTTGGGTATAGATCTGGCCTAAATGGCTCAGATACAGCTATGTAAGTATTATAATTTGTACAAGTAAATTTTTTGATTTTTTTATTGGTTCATTATTCCGTTTAAAAATCGCTAATTTGTTACGAAAAATTGGAAAAAAATAAAATTGTTAAATATTGATGAGTTGCCTTTTTTAAATTGTGGTTTAGGAATGATAACACGGTTTGTTCAGCCTATATAATGGCCATGGATTAGGTTTTACGAACACACATCAACCTTTTCTTTCTTCTTTGTCTCATTCCAATTCACCAAACTATGGTTGTCTTTGTTTCAGGATATATCAAAGATCTATCCGTTGTCAAAGATAACATTAGTTTGAGAGTCCGAATTTTAAGAGCTTGGATTCAAGAATTGTACAATAAACCTCATGTGAAAAATCTGGAAATGATCCTTATGGATGAAACTGTAAGTAGTTGCAGTTTGATTAAGAGTCAGTTTGTGTTATTCGGTTGTTGCATATGTAATTGACATTTGGTACATTTTTTTTGTTACATGATACGAAAATGCAGGCCACATGCAGGATGGCATTGGTGAATCAATTCAAGCACAAGTTGGTTGAAGGCGTTACCGTCACGATTGAAAGATACTCACTTGGGGAAATACAACCCAAATATAGGATGGTTAACAATGCTCTGCGTCTCAGCTTCTTGAGCAATACAGTGGTTGAACCATGTACTGATTTTGGTGGGTCAGTCTATGGATTTGATTTTAGAAACTACAAATCCATAACTGATTTACAGATAGAAGAAGATGGTCAGTTTGGTATGTACTTTGATTCATCCTTTTATTATAATGTTAAAATGTCATTTGTAGTGGATTGTTATTATAGTTATATTGTTTTACAAATCATAATACTTTTTTAGATTAATGTAGTTATTCCATATGATTTAGGTTTTTTGAATACGGTTTAATTATGTGCTCAGATGTTAAAATTGAATACCATCTTTGATATATATACATTTTCAGTACTATTAATTGAATACCATCTTTGAATGTGATCAGATGTTGTTGGTCATGTCACTACCGTGAAGAGTTGGATAATTATGATAAGAACGGAACAAGGGCAAAAGAAACCGTTGACTCTTAGTGATGCCGGTGAGTACATCAAGACCAGATTCCCAATTTGTTTTACAAATAAACCACATAAGTCGTTAATAGTACAATTTATCTAATGTCATATATGTATATATTCGTAGGGGAATGAGCTTAAGTGTACGTTGTGGGCTTATTTGCACAATGATTTAATGATTTTGAAAGCTAACAAAGATCATGGTAAAATCATGATTGTTCTCTGATTGGCAATGATGAAAGTTTGGCACAGTAACAATTCAAAAAATCTGTGATAGAATATTATTCACATTATCTCTATTGCACGTCTAAACCATGTATTTTATTGTACAGGAAAAATGTGTGTCCAAAACGGCTATCATTGAACTAAACTGTTTCTTTTCAATGCTTGTGAAATTATTGAGAAAGATGAATTCAAATATGTTGAAGCGTATCGCAATAGGTAATTATGCAACACTCTTCTATAACACAAATAAGTTGGTATACATATATACAGAATAATGTCAGTGATTGTATATACTCTGTTTGTAGGTTGTTTTCATCTGTAAATGCGGATGCGTCTGAGAACACAACATCGCGTATTTCTGCTGGCTCAAAATTCTCAACCAAGGATGATTTCCTAAATAAGTATCCCGTAAAAAGCATTGTTGAGTCGCTTGATGTTGAAAAGGTACACCATTTCCAAAGCAGTTATAGTGGTTAGCCATGTTATTAAAGCATATCTAAATGGAACCTTAAGCTCATGTCGGTTTGGTACACCATATCCATACTAATTTGTTTTGAAATTCGATATCGTAACATCGCTCGTTATTGTTGGAACGATAATCGCCATACAAGAAGAGGAGGGCTGGTGGTATCTGGGTTGCAAAAAGTGTAACAAGAAAGTGGTGAAATACAGTGAGTTTGTTGATCTCGATGCTGATATACCAATGAAGTCAGCAAACACTGCTGATCAGTGGAGATGCACTAAATGCCATGAGATTGTCAAACACATTAAATCAATGTACGTATCCACATTTTTTCTAACCCTAACATATTACACCAATGTACATGTCAAACTGATAATTATCATATACGTACATTTGTAGATTTTGTCTGCAAGTGCGTGTTCAAGATTATTCTGGCACGATGTCACTCTCTTTGTTTAATGACGAAGTCCAGTCGTTGTTGGGTGGTAGATCAGCATACCAACTTTGCGAAAAGTATGGGTTGAAGGTAAAAATTTAGTAATCTGTTTTATAAATCAGCCAGAACTATTCTTAAACATATAAACTATTTCAATACCTAATATTTTACAACTTGGAATTTACAGTGCTGATCAACAAGTCTTCCCAAGTGAGATCACTCGATTGGTTGGTAAACGGCTTGCCTTTAAAGTCACTATTGATGAATACAATCAGAAAAAGATGTTGCATGTATTCACCGTGTTGCGTCTATCGGATGATATTGAAATTATCGGTTCATTTCACCGCATCTGTTACACCTTTAAAGGTATCACCGACGATTCTTTCACACCTTCTCTTACGACATATTATAACCTTATTTGTATATTTGTTTGTATTAATAGGATACTGAGGCTACAAGTTCTAAGGTTGTTGGGATATCTTCATTGGTAAAGTCCTCAGCTACATATGCGATTCAATTATATAAAATGTGTGTACAAAGCATTATTTACATGTTACAATTTTACTTGCAGGATCTTGAATCTCAAACCGATGAAAATGTGTGTACAAAGCATTGTTTACATGTTACAATTTTTTTGTTTTATTTTCAACAGGCACTGACTTTTCAAGTTTAAAGATGAGCTTAAGGTGGAATCAGTAGGAAAGTTTAAAAGGCTTTGGTTGAGAAGAGTTGGCTGTGAATGACAACGAAAGACCACATTGGGTTCAGAATGAGCATAGAGCTATTTGGATATCCGATTAGATTGTAGCATATTTACTATTTTGTATTTATCAATACAGTATATCTCTACAATTCCTATTTGTGTAAGTTGTAACAAAATTATGAATTCTCAATCAATGATGTTATCCATGCCCTTTTTTGTAACTACACTTTTCTCAATCATCTTTATTTTGTTATTTTAGGCCACGTATCCTATAGGAATTGTTGGTGTATGCAACAAAAAAGTAACAATACATTAAAATTAACAACAACCGGATCTTTTAAAATTTAAATATATTGACATCCCCACAAATCAGTTAAATGAAAATATGATGTGATTTTGATGTCCCTTAAAATAGATGGTTAACTACCAAATCATTTTCCCAATAAAATCTTTAAAGCTAAATCATTTCTAAGTTTGATATTGTTTGTCTATGATATAAATTGAGAAAATAATGTGGATCTTCACCAATCTATTTTACACAAGAATGCCCCTACGATTGAACAATGGTAATCGTAGGATTATGCCTGACAAGTAAGTTATCATTTTCCCACACACAAACTGACTCTCTTAGCATATGTTGCATCTTATATAATTCTATAATGTTTCCTTCTAACAGTGAATGGGGTGAAGCTCCTCCGACCATTGACATTTGCATTCATCATGGTGGTAGAGTTGTAACTTCAAATGTTCTTTACGATTATTGGGGTGGCGATGAACTTATTATATACAATGTGTCAACAGACAATATAACATACACGTCCATTAGACGATTAGTAGCACAACATTTATTTCAGTACACTGACGTAGGATCATACTACTTGCGTGTTCCGAATGTCCAAATGGAAGAAGAATATAGTCTTCTTAAGATAGACCATGAATGGCATATAGATTCATGGCTATCTCAAATTCAAGATGGTCATGCATTGGATATTTACTTGGGTCATCGTACGTATCCGACTCTTATTGACCCAAATCGTCAAACATGGCTCCAAAGACGTTGGGAACGAAACAGAATGATAAGTGGTCATGTGGATTCAATTCGAAGGGTAAGCCAGAGACTTTTTCGATGAGTATAAGTACCACAAATTCACTTTTCATCAGCCAACTCCATTTTAAACTTTTCAAAACTGAATGTTAAATTTTTTAGCTTCAGCAATCCATTCATAATGACGAATGATAACATTCTGCAATCCACCGTGTATTATCTTTTCTAAAACCTTATTTAGATAAATGCATTATGAATAATAAAAATCACAACGCAGTTCTACGTAAACACTAACTGGAACTTCTTACAAGGTCAATCCATATACATAATATATCCTTATACATAATATATTGTCGATTACCTGATAATATAGATCATCCAGATACATAGAACTGATGTTTGTGGCAATTTAAAACCATAGTGTAAAGTTTATTGACTCAAACATACGAAACATTAACTTATAACCGCCTTATCAGGTAGGATTTATCAAAACACTATCATCACAGACACAAGCACCCAAAAATTAAACCTAAAGCAGCAAATAAAACAAGTCATTAAATATGTTCCCATCCAACATCATAACAGTTTATATTGTCTGTTATGGTACCAAAATATATTCTACCATCCAAAGCATCTTCTTCTAACACATATGGAACAATGGAATCATCACCGGTTTACGTGCATTCACCGTTTGTTTTTCATCCTTGACCATCCTCATAAGTTTGAGCCTTACCGTTTTGTCTTTGTCCCACTCGAACCTCTTCTCAATGTCCTTCCAATTAGTTTTTATCGTGACATGATTTTTGCTGTCAGGCCTATCTTTATGTTTTTCCCAGTCCACGTTCACATAGAAAGATTCATCATGGTGTATCAGAACTGCGTTGTGGTACTTATACATTTCATAAGGCCTCGCAAAATGCCATGGTATGGTCTGCATTCAACAAATGATTTTCGTATACACAACATAAGTAAATGCACTATCCACAAAAAACACGATACTATAAATGCAAATGTAAAACATTGTTGCATGAAAAATAACAAACGCTTACCAGCCGACCTCTTCCAGTTACGTAATCCAGAGCATCTTGATAAAAGCAATCTTTCTCATCATCATGCTCGGAGTGATTAAACCAGTCACATTTAAGTTTCATGCGAGGATCTACATTTGGAAGATTGCAATGACATTAAAAGATGCAACTATATTATTATCAATCTTAAAAAAACAGCGAAACACATGTTTTTGAGAATTAGAATCTAATAAACATACCTTTGTCTGTGGGGCTTTTTTTGAACTGTTTATCGTCGTTCAAAACTATACGCGGTATGTTCTCCAAACGCATTCCTAAACCAGCATCAGAAAATGAGATCATCGAGACAGTAGCTTCTTCAATTTCAGTTAACACCATACGCGATCCAACCTTCAGTCCTTCCAAAAAAAACCAGCAAATCCCATCCCGTTCCACTAAAAACATGTCCATGCGTGTTACCAGGCAGAGCAATGCGAGTCTGTGTGACGGTCACAGTCAGTAGCCCACTCATCATAACTCTGACTCTGTTAATTTGTGGCAGAAATTGATGAGGAAGGAGCTCCATAACGAGTAAATATGTATTAAACAGAGTATATACAATTTTCATTAAACTATGACCATCAATAAATTAATGATGAAGTACTTACATCTGACTGGTCAAGGTTTCCCAAGATACCAAAGCATCGCCTTTTACGAGATCCTATATTAGCATTCAGTTATCCACCAATTTCAAAGACCAAAGATTATCATACGCAGCTACATAATACATGTCTTCTCCTTGACGATGAAATGTAGTATTGTTATCGTTCAGAACGATTGTCATCAACAAATTGCTTCCATTCGTCCGAGTGTAGTGCATAAAGGTTATCGGTACTTTCTTGATCCATACTTTGTGCATTGTACATCATTAGAATTAAATACAACCATGGATCGCTTGTACAATTTCATCCAGAAGACACTTGGTAGAATCTGATTCAACAATGCATTACGTAAATTTATTTTCAGTTTCGTGATATCCATATTGGTAAATTTAGTAAGATATATATTATAAGTAACAATGGTTACAAATTACCTGCACTGTTCTAAAGTTTCGTGTGTTCGCCGACACTATAAATTGAGTCATCATTCTATTTAATCAAAAAAGAAACGTCTATTAGAAGGAACTTACATGTTTTCAAAAACTTAGCAAAACTACAAGCAAGCTTCAATAACCCATCTTATACTACAATGTTATTTCCGAACATTTCCCTTTTAATCCAAAAAATTGTTTTCGTATTAATTTACAAACCAGGCTACTAACACAAGTAGTATGCAGCTAATTGTAGATCATGTTGTTGTTACTTTTCTGCATGAAATACAACTTTCAAACTGTTATATACTCCACAGTGCTTTACGCAATCTATATGCCCATATCGTATGATATTTTATCTATCTTACTTTCATCGTACTAACCCATAAACTTACTGTCTTTTACCTTTATCAATAACTATGTTAAATCTTATTCTAAGTTATATCATCTAATGACTTAATCATTTTCATTTCAATAAAACCTAACTAACAATAACAATTACTTTTTACTGGATTTTAACCATATGAAACATTTAACACCATTAACGTAATCATTAACTCATTAAACATGTTTCATCATCTGATGATACTAATAAGAAATGTAATTTCGCCACTAATTGATTTTCATTCAAAAGATATTTTGCTTGGACTAAAATCATATACTAAAATAAACAAGTTGTTATAAACAAATCATAATATCAACGAAAATATCATTAGTCATATTACAAAATTGACCATACATCTACATTTAACCCAATATCTTAACTTATCAATTGATCGTGCCTATTATTACTAAAAACCATGTTTCTTGAAGAGTAGGCACAAATATGATAACTAAGTTCTTTAACTTTACTCCTCTACTACACATGCATTCTGAATCGGCACATATTCCGCAGTTTCAAGACCATCTTAATATTTATTCTAACAATGCTATAATCATTCAAATATTGATAGATCAAGTAATAGTGTTGCCGACAACAACAACAAAAAAATTACAAAAAAAAACATATTTGTTAACCTACAAATACACCTAACATGTTCTTGAGTGTTTCTTTGAGAAGAAAGAAGTAGGTGTGATGGAGATAGTAAACGAAAAGTCTTGGTATATAATGGAATGTAAAATCATAGCCATAATCTTTGTATACACGAATATCAACTTATTTTAGCAATGATGATATGCATTGATAGCAGAAATTTTCTTTTGTGTATTATGTACCATTGTTTTAAAACATACGCTAATAACTCAAATACATCTTTTAAAATTGAGTAATATTTTGTAACTTACAAAATGATGGGTAATCTACAAATAGAATACAAATTCCACTATTCATTCGTAAAATATTGCGAACGTAAAATTTACAAGTTTTGTATCATCAAATTATGGTATTCATTGAAGTAGGACGTATTTAATCGAACAACAAAATAAGATAAAAAGAAAATAAAGGAAGCAAACATTTTGCATTCATATTTCAGCTAAACAATGAGATACTACATGAGTTAAAGACATGTGTTTATGTTTTGTATGTGATTATATTGTTTTAAGTCTCCGAACAATACGTTTATAAACAAGTCACAAAACCCTTTTTGTACACTATATTTTTAGTTATGACAGTTTAGTTAAAAAAACAAAAAACAAAAAAAATAAAAAGTGTTTTTTAAACAACTCTCAAAACCTTCAAATTAACTCTATAACGAGGTTTAGTTAACATTAGTTTACTAACATGCTGTTACATGAGTAACTTTACATGTGCTTATATTTTCGATGTTATTATTTTAGTTGATAGAAGTTTATGTTGAGATAAGACCATCTCCAATGTTGGCACTAAATGTGTTTGTTTGAGGAATGAAGTGCATACCAAACTATAAATAAAAAAAATTTCTTTAACGTTGGCACTATATTTAGTACTACTACATATTAAGTTATGTAAATAGTAAAATAGTATATATACCGCTACACTATATTTTACACTTATACTATTTAGCATATTTAAACTCAAACGTTTTTGTTAAATGTTGATTGTTAAACTATAAAAACAAAAACGAACATATACTAACTATAAACAACATTACAGCCTCCGATGATTACGTTTATAAACAAGTCACGAATACGTTGTTCTACACTATATTTTTTAACATTCACAACATAAAAAAGCTTATAATTAACTTCATAACGAAGTTTTAGTTATAACATTAGCTTACTAACATACTATTATATAATGGAGTTAATTGCCATCTAAGGCCAGCCTAAAGCTTCATTACAAAACACAAAATATCAAACCCCTAATAGATAGTCTTAAACATGTCCAGCCATATAAGGTTTTAGTGATAAACAATGACACAAACCATGTTGCATTTATCTGATGTCTTAGCACATGTGAAATACAGGGATTACAACTTTCTTTCGGGAAGCCAACGAAGCACGGATGTCTGGCACACGATCAACGAGCTTGAACCGCACCATTTTATTGGCTTTCCATTGGCAGTCATGAACAACGTCCTTCCACCTGCATTTCATTGTCACATGGTTTTTGCTCTTTGGTCTGTCACTGTGGTGTTCGATGTAAACATCCACATAGAACTCCATACCTCAAACGTATCGCAGAATTGCATTTTGGTATTTCAACATTTTACGTGCCTTCACAAAGTCATGCGGTATGTTCTGTATTAATATGAAATCAAAAGTCAGTAAAGACTTCTAACATATGATGTTAATTAAAATTTTGGTCTATACAATACGAAGGTATTTTATGACTATACGTAATATGATGTGATGCCTAAGATCACTTATACTAAGCATACCAGATAGATTAGTTAGTAGACAACTACACTGTTTCCATGCCATTCGGGAATCCTTTCTTAAAGACAATACGGTGAAAGGCATGTTGTTAGAAACTAATCGCAGTTCTTACTTTTCAAAACTGATGTCTTATCGTTAACTGGTCGATAGTTACCATAAACGTTTCATACTCATAATAGTCGCGTATATGTCTTAAGATATATCACAATATACTCTCTATACAGAATACTTTAAACTCACTTGCATTACATATGTCCATCAATATAAAGAATAATAACGAAATGAAAATCAAGGCACCGCTACCAAACGACTTCGCTTCATCACATACGCAAGAATTGGCGCATAAAACAATTCTTCTCATCCCGATGCTCAGATGGCCTTCCCACTCACACATGTGTGACATCCTTTTATCTACATAAATCGTGTAAAACAAATTTCAAAAAATTATATCATGTGCAAACGTTTTGGTTTCTCAACAATAATTAGAGATATTATGCGTATATTATGATTAACATACCTCCGTCTATAGGGCTTTTCTGGAATAGCTTTCTCCAGTTCAGTACCATACGTTCTACCATATCATGACGCATCTCCAAACCACACGAATAAAATGGCATCATGGATACTGAATTGTTTAGCAAGTTTGAGAAAACCAGTTTGCTCCCAGCAACGAGGTTTTGAACTTCAACCAAAATATGCCATCCCATTCCTCCGAACACATGAACATGTTTGTCTTCATCTACAAGCTTAATCTCACGGTGAGTGACTATTGATATCAGCGTGCCACTCACATAAACACGGAATTTAGAATTCTCAGTTGATGTCAGGAAACCGCAAGGAAGATCCTACGAAACAGTTACTTGTTATTAACAAAAAAAGTTAAATCAAATTCATTGGTTTTCCAAAGATTTCTAATAAAGTTATAGAATGTAAACTGTATAGTTTCGGAATTACCGGGGATTGGTCGAGCTGTTCCAAAGTAAGCAAGCATCTACGTTGTCTGTAGCCTACCCGAGCGAGATCGTATCCATTGCATTCATATCCAGAATTGTTGTACGCTATTACGTAGTAGCAGTCTTCTTCCTGTCGGATGAAATGGAATGTCGATATGTTCGTGTATTTGCTGACATCTAAAAATTCGCGCCATTCAGATCCATACATCTTAAACTGATTCCCTCCAGCCATCTTTATGTACACCTTATGTTTTGTTCCTCTATTGTGGATTAAGTACAGCCAGTTGTTCTTAGGTTTCAACATCTCCGTAAACAGATTAGGAAGAAGCTGAAATTCAAACATTTAGTGCATGTATTAATGTTATTTTTTTTTAATAAAATGATAACTTATATAAGTCTTTTAGATAGTAAGTACCTGTAGTGTTCGAATGTTACTTTGGTTTACCTCCACCAATAGTTGCATCGTCATTCTATTTCAGAAAACCACAAACATTTAAACGGTGAATACGTTTTTGACATGAATTTATATATATTTGTAAAGAATTGGATCATCAACAAAAATAGATAGGTAAATTTGTCGACACATTATGTGAACTCATACAGAAGTGTTTGACCCACCTATAATCATTTAGTCGATTTAGAGTACGTATCTGTATTGTCATTGAAGTTTACCATCTTATACCATGTAAAGCATTTTTCACGATTAACAACTAATCTACAATCTACCAAACCAACCTTCTCTACATACTTTTTACTAACTTCTTTTATTTGTAATAATATGCGTAACACGTTCTTGCTTAACTACTAAACCAAATAGCAATAAATCAATCCTAACTTATGTAACAACTATTATACTTTGCATTAGACATGTTCTTTATACTAACAATCATAACATTAACCACCATGTAATTACTTATATTAGTAACATCATCATCCTTTTAAGATATATCCATTAAACATAACATATTTCTCTTCAAGGATCAGCAACAATTTATACTACAAAAACATTTTATGAGTATGATCATTCTACATGGAATAACTTAAGAAACTGAAAATAACTTTACAAATAGACTAAACATCTACTCCCAATCGGCTATTGGGATGGAACTGAAACGGTTTTCATCCTTTTCTTTCTTCTACAGTAATTATAGCCTATGTAAGTATTTAAAGTACAAATATCAAATATCAGGAAATACATATGTTCAAATCAATTCTAAACATGTTTAATTAAGTATCCCTAAAATCAAGACAAATATCCTTGATTCTTAATATTCAAATCAGCCTATAGTTATATGTCACACAATATTCTAAAGAATCAAATCGCATATATTGAAAAATAAACCGGATGTTACAGTGTGATCAAAGTATAAAATATCCTTCAGGATATTGTAAACATTGAAAAAAATATCAAACATGCATTTGTAACCATCAACATATCAGTAACATGCAGTTCAATCAGTTTACATGTAGAATGATCGGTTAAAAAAAAAACTAAATTTTAACATTACCTGCTGATGAATGGTGTGTTCAGGAAGATGAAGAAGATTGTTGACCGAAAGTGATGGTATGTCTGATTCAAGGCGTATTCTCACATTTATCAACACCAAGTGTATTTTGTAATCATGACTTTTTAGTATCTACTACTCCTACTACAAGTCATCCAATTTGTTTGTATACTTAAATCACAAAAAACAAATTTAATACGTTTCATAACGTTATATTTTTTTTTCTAATAGTGTCATGTTTTGCAAAATCTTTTACTTTCAATTTTAAGATAAAGATTTTCTTAAATGTATTTAGTTTGGATAATATATTGTATATATAAAAAAATTTGGTAGAATCACCTTAAAAATTAGGGGCTTTTGCATATATGTCCTCCCGAAAATACAAAATTGCATATATATCCAAAGCATGCATAAAAACCATTGTACTATGTGCATAAAAAACTTGTAAAAAGGATATATATGCAATTATTCACTTTGGGAAGGATATATATGCATTTTTGCCTAAAAATTAACCACCCTAACATACAAGTAAAATATATTGTATTACCTAATATATGTTGTCCTTTATTTTCTATTAAAACAATCCTAATATATGTTCATTATTTGTGTTTGCAGGTTTGAAAGTTTTTTTCATCATAAGCAAAGATTATAGTTATAACATTATGTAGAACATCAAATCACCCAAGGTGCTTTTTATTTGTTATTTTATTTATAAGCTCCAACAACTCACTAAATGCATTTGTACTTTTGAATTCCATTATGAATTTAATTTGATTTATAAGTTAGTTTTAGTTTCTAAATAATTTTGTTTTAATGTAGGTAACCAAACAAAAAGAAGACAGTAAACCATTGAATTCCTTGGATCTGACCGGAAAAGATACAAAGGTTATTGAGATATCTGATGATGATTTGGTAGGTGGTCATAAGGTTACAAAATTCGTTACAATATATTGTGGTTTTCTATAACATTGCTTTCTAATCTATACATACATGATTTGACCATCAACAATGTGAAGATCGTTTATAAGCCCTTTAGGGATAACAATAACAATGATAAATAACATGAATGCACAGCAGAATAATAAGAACATCAATGTTATTGCTAAAGGTTTTTCGCCATCATCTCTACCAACTAATACTAATCGACTAACTACTAATCACTAATATACTAAATACTAACCTAAGCATTTACATGAACATACGCCTAGGAACACACACACACATTTACTAATGGTGTTCACATCTTGACACACTAAAACCTAATTCCGTGCCTCTCTTTATATACTAGAGAGTCTAGGGTTACATTTGACTACTAGGGACTAAATTATAAAGTTTTTTTAACAAGTAAGTCCCTTGTCTTTCTTTGTCTTCATAAGTTCTTCATCTTTCATATTTTGTCATAATCAACTCAAATATAATTCCTAACAATCTTCCCCTAGTTGATAATGACAAAACCAAATAAGCACGAACTTCCCCTGAAGTTAAGATGTCATGAAAGCTAAGCGAACTTCCCCTTAAACATGCAATATCACCAAGGATCTTCAAGTTGCAAATCTTCTATGTAATGCCTTCTTCCCTTTTGTCATAATCCACTAGAGACGCTAAGTAGAAGCAACTTTGATTCCAACCACCACAAACCAATATCATACGACTAATCCATCCTTCTAATGCCTTAAGATACCCGCCATGAAGATCACCAAAAGCTTGCTAAAATGAAATTAAGGCAAAAGAAATCGAACCAGAGTATAAATACCAACAAGTAGTAGTAAAATCTTCCCTCGAATGATGCATGTAAATAACCATAAGAACTTGTCAAATATCTAACCACTATGATCACAAATACGTTGTAGTTACAGCCATGAAGAACATAGTACCACCCAAAATACTAATAAAGATGACTATAATCACATTTGAGACCAAGTAGTAGTAACATGAAGAATAGTTCAAAGGTTTACCAATTTTTCCAATCATCGTCAAAGTCCAAATAAGTATAACAATATCTGAGATCTTGAACCTTGAAATCAACCAAACTTTCGTGTATGTATAACAACCAAATCGAAAACCAAATCGACTTCCCTCAAATCATTCCGTGTGTAATCTAATCACAAACTCGCTTGAGATCGAATCAATGCTAAAAATCATACGAGCTTCCCTCACTTTTGTAACTCATGCCCATAAACGTTACAAGTATCAACAAATACCATGAAGCCCAAGTCCGAATCCATATATCCATGATTCATTATTTTTCTCGTCCAACAGACTGCTCAAGTTAGGCATAAACAATATTCAAAACATCTATGCCCATGTATAGTAAATAAGCCCAAACATAGCTAACTAAAAACCTTTACCACGTCTAATAAATCTGCTCAAATTCTTGTCTCATAATCTTGTATCATCCTTGAACCATAAAGATATCATAGTCAAACTTTGAACTCATAGTTTTAAAACAATTTAGTATCATGTGCTCCAAAGTCACAATCTTGGCAGCAACAAAAAAAATTCCAGTTAACACTATGAATGCAATTGTAAGTAGTAGTTCAGGAGGATGAACAAGCAACAATATCTCGTAATCAGACTCTATAATAATCATTAGACCAATTTCTCCTTCAAAAGTAAACCGATCGAGATCATTATAAAACCATGAATCGAGCAAGACAAATTGAGACAAAACCCTTGTGGGCAATACTAAGTCTTGCAAACGAGCAATACTAATTTGGAGCATAGCAAGATACTAAGTGTAGAACAAGCGGTACCAACTGCTATGTATGAGCAAAGAAAGACCTTATAGCAAGACAAATAACTCAACAGGCAAGATTAAAATCCAATGAGCAAGATTAAGTAATAAGTAGCAAGACTTTCGTCCAAGCAGAAGCGTTTAACCATATAAGTACCAAGACCAAAGTTGTCTAATAGTACAATCCTTTAACACGAGCAAGATAAACTTCTAAATACCAAGACTTGTTACAACCATGAAACCATCATAATCGATGCATTGCTACGCCCATTAACCTCTTACTTGACTCGTAATAATAATTGCAAAGTCAATACAAAGTCGATCCTCTAACGCATACACAAAGACTCGAAACAAAGTACATGGCAAGAATATAAACTCGTCACAAAGATAAACGATCACAACAAGAAGCACTTTGACAAGGAGCGGTGACTTTGTCGCAGACCATATTCGACAAACAGAACTTTTGCATAAAAGCTCGATCGACGATCCTCCGGTGGAAAGTTAGATGGCTATATAGAGAACGCCCACCAAACATTTCGTCGGGATCCAACGGTTAACGAAAAATTTATGTTCGTTTCAAAAAAGTTGTTGTAGTAACCTTACGGATCTTTTCGGTTCTGCAGCAGACTTGACGACTTATAACTTTTGATTGAGAGCTCTAATTGGCAATCCCTCTAGTGAAACGTTAGATGGATATATGGATATGCACTAGAAAAATTGTAGCTTGATCCAACGGTTCACTAAAAGTTATGCCCTCTTGAAAAGCGATGTTGCAGAAACATTACAAAATTTTTAACACTTGAATTTTGCATCTTTTCTTGAAAAACCTTGTAGATCCCTATATCAAGAGCTCCCCGCTTTGATACCAATTGTGAGATCGTTTATGAGCCTCTAGGGATAACAATAACAACGATTATAATGCACAGCGGAATAAGAAAACATCGTTTGTTATTATTAACAAAGTTCTTCGTCATCATCTCCTCTACTAAACACTTTACTAATCGGCTAACTAAATATTATTCTACTAAATACTATAATACTAATCGACTAACTATTCATCCCTAAGGCGCTTGTACATTACGCCTAGGTTACACACACACACTTTGCTAATGGTGTTCACATCTTGACACACTAAAACCTAATTCCCTGCCTCTCTTTATATACTAGAGAGTCTAGGGTTACAATTGACTACTAGGGACTAAATAATAAAGTCTTATTTAACAAGTAAGTCCCTTGTCTTTCTTTGTCTTCATAAGTTCTTCATCTTTCATATTTTGTCATAATCAACTCAAATATAATTCCTAACAAACAACAAAAGCAAAATAGCTACAAAGCAACATGATGATGTTGTAAACAAAAATGTTGTTGATTATGTTTCTTCAGATGATGACGTTTTACCCTTACCAAATAAGAAAATAGTTGACGATCATGTTCAAAACTCCAAAAATTTGGTAGGGAGGCATATGCTTATTACTTTTATAGTTTTTTGTTTTGTACCGTCTTTAATAAGAGGAATGTCGTACCGTTTTTATCTAACTTTCATGTCCTTTATACCAATATTGAAATAAGAATTCGATGATGAAAGCCCTATTAGGTTTAAGCGCACCAACAACTCTACACAATCTTCCATTTCAAAAAAAGGCATTTTGCAGTTATTGATGAAACCACTGATGATGTGAACGAAAAAGGCAAAAAAGTTGAACAAGAGGATAAAATACCGGTCCATCAATCTCCGGATATGAATTTTCATTTGGATGACTTTGTTGATGACATACCTTTAGTTAATGAACAACACACTTGAAACCACAAAAACAAGTACGCTCTCATTGATGAAGAGACCGATGAAGATCTTGATAACAAGAATATTACGAGTGAAGATGGTGTTTGGACTAATATCAATGATCTTGATTACGCTTCTCTTGATGTTTATTATTCTAACACATACATTGCTGATGAAGCCGAAGAAGAGTTTCAAAATTCGGATATCCATAGCGTCTCATCGGTGCCTGATGAAGCCGAAGAAGAGTTAGAAGATTCGGACATTGATGATCAATCCGAAGAAGAGTTACAAGATTCGGATATTGATGATGAAACCGAAGAAGACTTAGACGGTTTCATTAACGACGAATCTGAAGGTTATTATTCTACCGATGATAAATCTACAGATGATGATTGATGTGTGCCAATATCGTCATTCAACATGATTTATGTTTTGTCAATAGTATTCGTTTCTGATTTAGTATTTTTTTTTTGTTTCAAACCATTATGAAATATGTTATTGTTTGTGATTGGGGAGTCCTTATCACTTTTTTATCAAAAAGCTTTATTTGATCAAGTATTTATACACATTTTAATAACACATTGTGTCTCTTTGTTTTGTATAAGAATTATAGATGAATTCGGATACCCTTGGTTGTTTGTTATTTTATTTGTACTTAGGCAAATATATAGTTTATTTTTAATGTATTGTAATAGTTTATAATTTTAAGTCAAGTTTTTTAACAAAATAATTTTTGAATAATTAAAATGTGGATCATTGCATTTTTGTTCGGCAAATTTTTCTTTTTACATATTTAATAACAATAACTACTAATCCAAAATGTCCCCTCTCCAAGACAAGTCAAGTAGAAGCAATTACAACTTAGTGTATAATTCAAAAACCCAATTTAGTTTATTGTACAAAAAACATGGCCCATGAAAATATGTCCATTAACTAAGTAAGAAAGCCCAATCAATAATCACAACCACATTATAATGGGAAGTTGGGAAACATATTACGACATATCATCTTCACATGGCTTCATCAAACCCTAAAACCTTTGAAGATGGAAACTCACAATTGCCTGAACCTGATTCAAAGTCCGACCATCAGTTCGTTGACGAGAAACCAAAATTGACTCAACCAGAGAATAAGGATGGAGTACGTGATCGACCCAGTAAAGATACAAAAACCAAAGTCGATGAAGCATTGAGGTTTCTTGCTTCAGTATTTGAAGAAGGTTCACCTTCTTAAAATAATAAAGGTATCACATATAAGATTTAATACAATGTTTTATATACAGGAATATGTTTTCATATTAAGATTATCTTTCCATGCATGTTGTTTTTGTTTAACAGATGAGTTAGACGAGTCAATTCTTCTCAACTGGCTTAAAATAAATGTTGGAGATCCTCAAGAGTGTCAACAAGTTCTCAACGACGTTAAGTCGAAGATCCAAAAAGCAGATGCTATGATCAATGAAATACGCTCAATTGGTCATGAGTTAACTGATGACTACGTTGTGGATTTGAACTTCTTTAGCGATGACGATTGAATTATCCTCATCACAATATTCTTCGCGAGTTTAGTTTCTTTAATTTTCAATAATAAATGTATTCGGCCACGAAATTCATTTCATCACTTACGTTTATGTAACACGATCTTTGAATGATATTTTGTTGAATGACTTATGAAACGATTTTATGTTATAAATGTCTTTATGTTAGTATAAAATCTGCATTTAATCTCAGTCAATATTACCATTAATGACATAGTCAATGATAAATGCCATTCAATGATAGCATTA
This sequence comes from Chrysanthemum lavandulifolium, assembly GCA_022545495.1. Classification (NCBI taxonomy): domain Eukaryota; kingdom Viridiplantae; phylum Streptophyta; class Magnoliopsida; order Asterales; family Asteraceae; genus Chrysanthemum; species Chrysanthemum lavandulifolium. The sequence goes on from CM040241.1 coordinate 217,853,768, forward strand.
ATAAAAAAAGATTGCATATCAGTTATAAATGTTTAAATGCCTTAATAAACGTTTCTATATAATTCAAATTTTAAAAAAACATTTACACATCATAAGGTCATCCACTATGATAAACCTTTTAAAAGGTTTATATTTATGTTTTGACATTAAATTATAAACCTTTTTGTTTTATAAACCTATCCCCACTATGTTATAAACCTTTTCAAGTGAATAAAAATCACACATGATCAAAGACATTAAATTATGAAAAGGTTCAATTTCTTAGACCTCTTCATGACACATAAGTTTGAAATGGATGCTCACTATGGTTTATAAGTTCTTAAACCTCTTCATCATTTTATAAACCTTTTCTTAAACTACCATAGTGGATGCCCTAACATACCATTCATAACTAATCAGTATTGACAGATTATCATGCCTTTTACATCACACTTATAAACTTTCTTTGTCTTCTAAGAATCACCAAAAGTCATAAAACTCTATTACCATGGATGAAAACAATGAAAGACCTCCCAAAAAGCGTATGAAACAGGTGTCAAACAATAAAAAACCTCAACCTTCAAACCAAAGACTCCCTTTATCAGAAACATTCACGCCACCTTCTAACACAAGAGTTTCTTTGGCAGAGATACTTACATGTATGTGTTTCTATATATTCATAACAACCTGCTATAACATGATTTCATATTTTATGTTTCTATCTATTAGATGATCCTCTGACTGCAACATTGCCTACATCACAGTCAACGAATTTGTCTTCAAAACAAGCAGAAAATCTTCAAGGTTTGATTGCAACTTTAACTGAAATTAGAATGATTGTTGTAACATGTGCTTTCATTAACTGAATCTATAATCTCTTATGCCATGTCGTTTCAAGCTCATAGTATATTTTTTTTATATTTGTTACCTTCAGTTGCGCAAAGGATAAGATCAAAACCAGGAGCTACTAATAGACTACCGCTTGCAGATGTTACTAACTGTGAGTTACTTACATAATCACATCTGAAAAACAACTTATTATATAACTTCTTATCAGTATTAGTACTTCATATCAGTTTTAAAATTTTTCATTCTTTAATGTTACACAGCTATTCGTCCAAGTTTAAATGCCGTACCCAATATTGGTAACTCGACAACATTTTATGGTTCACCTATCTTTCAAGGTATCCACTTTCAAGATTATGTACGTTAGATTGTATTTTGAAGTCATGACCTGTCAAGATTATAGGGCTATATATTTATACTTACATGAACATCGCTAAACTGTTTTTATATACATTTACGATCAAATTCACAGACAACCAATCCCATATTTGCCAACAATACTCTTCTGACGTTACAAACTCGATTGTCACCGTTGAGTCGGAGTGTAACTACAAATGTTACGCAACCTACAAATGTTAACTCAAAATCTACAGGCCGTGTTTCACGCATACCACAACAAAAAACAACTTTGGCTACATCTTCTAATGCTCTTGGGTTTTTACGAACTCCAAATTCAGCCATTTCAAGTGGTTAGAGCTATATATATATATATATATATATATATATATATATATATATATATATATATATATATATATATATATATATATATATATATATACTATATACTATATATTTATTATACTTTTAAATACATAACATCCGCTCTTTCTAACACGTTTATGTTATTCTTTTATAGTATCTCAAAGGACTGTTTTTTGCAACACTATTACCAATGAAACTCTTGGTTCACTTTCGCCTCATTCTTTGCCAACAAGTGATAACCAAGCAGCTTCAGTTGCTGCAACACGCAAACGACAACATTCTTTGAATGATATTTCAAATGGTACTTCTGTGAACTCTCATATCTTATTATCCCTGCTACGTCAAAAGTACAATGTTTTTAGTTGTAATTTATATTGATAACCACGGTTATTCATCCAAAACCATGTTTCATTACAGTTTCCGCAGGTCCAGTTTCAATTACATCGAATCAACCAAAAAATGTTTCAATCAGGCATTCTTCTAATGCGTTCAACAGAACTACGACTTCTTCAGGCTTACTTACTAACAACCAATATATACCTATGCAAGCATCAGCAACACTCACGCCACCTTCTAACAAAAGAGTTTCTTTGGCAGAGTTACTGACATGTATGTTTGTCTATGTATACGTAAGAACCTACTATAACCGTGATTTCATATGATGTTGTCACTTTTTGTGTGTCTATTAGATGATCCTCTCAAAGAACGCTTCCTACATCACATTCAAGCAATTCATTGTCAATGAGCGTAAAACCTTAAAGGTTTGATCACAACTTTAACTCCATTATAATGTTCGTCAGATCTACTCTTTTATTAATCGAAAATACAAAGTGTGATGCCATTTTTTGATTTTCGTATTGTTTTACACTTTTTTAGGTCCAATTTCTGAGTGTAGGACGGCCCAAAAGTGTTCCTTTAACACACCACTTGCGAGCGTTACTAACTGTGAGTTACTTACAAGATGTAGATTAATACACCTGTTTGGCGCATTATTGGGAAACCAATATTATAATATGTATCAATATTCGTAATTCAACAACAGTTTCAAGATCACCTTTTTTTTAAAGTATATACAATTAGAATCATATTGACATACCACAAACACCATATTGGCCACAAAGACTTTGCATCATACGTACGTTTTGTCACAATAATACTCTTTATAACTGATTTAAGGTTCTCTATAGCGTTGCAAACTCCACTTTCTATCAAAACGGTTAGCAGTGTTAATCGTGGTAGAACAAGACGTAAATCTGTGCCAACAATTTATCCCCAAACAACTCCAGTTGCAACGACACGCCAATGACAATCTCTATTGCCTGATGTTGCAAATGGTAAATTTTGAGGATCAGAAATATGATCATGTTTTCAGCATCGTCACATGTCAATGTGTTTCCATTATTCTCTTAATCCTTTTTTTTCAGTTTGTTTCCAAACGCCCGAGATTCCTCACGTTTATCAACGTACCAACAATACATCTACGCCCCGTGTTAGAACCACCACTCAACTATAATGACACGTAATTCAACGTATCAAGTGGGTGAGTCATCAAGACAACCTAAAAGATCTAAGAGAACCGCTTTGCAACAACTATCGCCAGCTAGATTTAATCTTAATGACTACGATGGAACTGTCAGAAAAGTATACGACAAGTTCACTGGTATATCCGAAGGTAATTCTATAAGTTATTTGTACATTCAATTAAACAGGATAATAGTAATTTTTAAACATCGATGAATAACTTTTAAACATGAATTTGCAGACTACTACGACCATGGTGATCCGTCTTTTGAGTGCACAGAATGTCATGCTTTGCTCTGGAAAGCGGAAGCCAGTAAAGGATACATAAGTGATCCAACAAACAAACCGTATACTTTATGTTGTAGCAAGAGAAAAGTTTCTATTAAACAACCGCTTCCTGCTCCTAAGCCGTTACACGATTTGTTTTATAATACGGATGCAAAAAGCCATAATTTCAAAAACAACATTCGAACATACAATAGCATGTTTGCTTTTACGTTAATGGGTGGAAAGGTTGACGATTCAATTAACAGAAGAGGTAGTGTGTAAAACCCTAAAATCATAAACGCGTTAAAAGACTATTATACCCCTCAATAAATCCGTAAGCTCGACAATTACGCTAAATGACAATTGATTTACATGAAACATTGAAGAATAAACCTTACATTTATAATAAAAATGAATATAACACATTTAAAGGTTACTTGTACCAATTATTAGACAAATTAGTTAAATGTTACAAAACTATTATGGTAGGTAAATAAATTTGTGAATTGGTTCCATGTTTCCCCTTGGTTCGCCCCTTTGACGTCCAAAAAAAAACATCCCATTTATTGTCCCCATTAAATTCCATAGTAACTAACATTTACCAATTCAAAGTAAACCCTAATTTCCCTACATCTAAAAATGACGGCAAACCCGAGTTATCCTCCATTTTCTGTCGGCAAAAGGTTGGGTTCAAAAGAAATTTGAGGCTGCTGAAATCACAAGTATTGGTACGAAGGAGTCTTGTTTGATCGTGAGTTTGAGGTGTTGCCGCTGTCGTGGAGTATTAGGGCACCAAGGGTACTTGTGTGCTTCGTTCTGATCTTGTTTTTCCTTCTTCCTTGCACGCTACAAGGTAATCGTTAAGGCCTTTATCTCGTCTCGTATTTTTCCTTTGATTTCCAGATCTGGTCGAGGGTTTTATCCCCATGCGCATGTTTATAATACCATATATAACATCACATAAATTAACAAAGACTTGGCACATGAAATATATGTACACATCGACATCAGACCTGATTTGAATCAGTATTATATAAGAAATTGATTTGGGTTTTAAGATCATACATATGATACATAAAATACGAGATTGAGGATGAGACATACATGGCAGGTTATGTGATATTTGTGTCTAATACTGTTTTGGTATATCATGTGTGAGCGTGGGGTTGCATGCATGTATGTGAGAGGTGTGTTAATTGGAACTAAATGGGGTAGCATGTAAAGGTCTCTTATGGTCTCGTTAATTTATATATTAGTGTCAATAGTTGGTAGACGTTAAATGGTGTGCTGGTGTGAGTCTTTGAGTTGTCAAAATAATTGTTAAACATGTTTACAAGCTGAGTACAAAGGGGATAAGGTGTGTGGTGGTGTCTCATTTTATCATGTTGCCTCGTTAATTTTTGAGTCTTGCGTAGTATCGATTTAACCAAACTTTGTGAACTGGATCTGTCTCGTTAATGGTTGTTTTGGTTTAAGTGTGCATGCGTGTGATAATAACCTGTAAAGTAGTCATAGCATGTTATAATGAAATAGGTAATTCATGTCCTTGTGGGGGTAACTTTGAGGGCGGTCGCGGGATTCATGCGTAAACCGTTTTGTATGTTTGAAAGTGTGTCGGATAGGTAAGTCGGGGGTTAGTCCGTTGGCACGTTTGTTTGGTCGTAAAAGTAAGTGTTTTGGACCGCGAGCTAGCTCGATATTAGACTAATCGTGTACTAAGAAAATGTTATAAGCTTATTTTTATCAATGTGCATGTATAAAGGTAAAATAAAATAAACATTTAAGATAATTACATTATAAACCTTATACTTTGAGATAATTACCATGCGAACCCTATGCTTCGAATTATGATATAATAAAACTTTAAAATAGGATAATTGTCATAATAAACCATTAAATATACCATTTATTATTTGTAACCTCCAAGTTTGGCTAATTAATGATTATTTCCCTAAAGTGTTTTAATTCGTCCATTACTAAAATGAGAATACGCTTAATACTCTAAAATATTAATGCGATTCATATAAGAAATAAATCAATTATGACTTAAATGAGCTAATAAGTATTATACGAATCGTAATCCATGTAGATTCGTCAAGGAGATGTGACGTTGTGTCTTCGTGTTCATTCATTCGCTTGCTTGGCGTTAAGGTACGATATTCTATCCCTTTCAAGAGGGGTTTCTCATGACTTCTCGATCCTTTGACTTTGTTCGCCACGATATTTCATTGCTATGATTTCCTTTGCTATTGACCTCCGATATTGAACCATTGCTATTGACCCTATGTTATTGGACCTCTCACATCGAACCTCGTTATTGAACCTCACATCGAACCCTTGATATTGGACTTGATATTAGACTATTGTTATGAACCTCGAATTGTGACCCACCGATATTGAACCTCGATTATGATGATCGATATATATTGCTACATCAGGACCTTTGTTTGGCCCTTCGATTTATACCGAGCCAACATCGTTAACTAGTCATGGGGTTCCATGACCGTGTCATTGATGCACCAATGGCATGACTCAGTGTACGAGTGATGTTACATACCGTCCCTATACTGCATCGATTATGCGCGCTTCATTCGTTATTGTTATGGCCACTAATATTTCTAGGGGCGATGGATGCATCCTAGATCCAGACTGCATGTTATCGATATATATACTATTCGGTGATGTGGTGCGTGTGCAATACACCCCTCACGCCCGGGAGCTAGCTACTCCATCGGTTACCGAGGTCTCCTCCTATTGTCCGGTATTCCGAGGTCACCCTCCGATCACGATGGTTACTATTGATTACCGGGTCGCTATTGCCACTACCGATATTCTTGCATCTGTACTTTTGGCTCGTGATAGACTTCGACAACCCTTACATTGTTGATATACTTATATTGTACCATCTGCTTACCCCAAAGCACCATATTCTCGATTGACCGCCTGCTACCCTGCACTTTATGCGACTTATTCTTCTACCATTCCATTCACGCATCGGGTTATTATTATTATGGTTATTGAATTTGATTATGCTTTTACATATTTTAGGTGACAATCGTTTGCCTCGCTACTATATGATTAATATGTGATTGTCTCGATTCATCTATTGACATGCTAATAATCGACAAACGGTTTACCATATCGTTATGTGACTCTTTGATTCGTCTGGTCCATGTTAGTGTATAAATGATTATTTTGACGGCTTATCATGTAAACTCTGTTTTGTTAACCTCGTGGTCTATGAATATATGTTAGTATCTTTTTCCGCTTATGGTTGATCTGCCATGTGTACATTGATGTTTATGTTACTGTATGATTGGATAAATGGTTCGACTTATGTGGTCTGGCTTGTTAACTTGTCAATTTGCTCTGCTATGTCCTTACGTCATTCAATTGTAGTGTTCATGCTGAGTTCATGTTTGATACGTGTGGTTACCATGTCTGGCTCTGCTGTCACTGTGAGTGATACTTGTGATGTTATTAACTGTAGTTACTTGACTTGTATGATTGCCATGCTCACTTTCTAATTTAATTGCTTCCGCCATGCTTAGTTTTCCATTTGGCTTAATTATATTCGACTTCGAATTGATTGTATGCTATTCTTGTTGAGTGAATATGGCGCTTTCTTGTGTTTGATTTTGTTTTCGCACCTATATGTCGCTTTGCTTATATGTGTATATGTCGTGGATGCCTTACCTGCTTCGCTCTCCTTGTTATCCGCTCATTCCGGATACCGGTATAAGTGTGTTCGCAGATCTTCATTGACTCATTGTTCTCATTTCGCTGCTACCTTGTTATCGCTTCCTTATTTCATTTGTATCTCGATTTCGCTTAGCTTCGCTTTGTTATATCCGCTCACCGGCTTTTAAGCTCACCAGATTTCTTTTCCTGCGGCAGTTTTTAGGTTGAAGATGGGCTTGTTAATGAGAGTTGGATTAGTCGAGTAGACCGACCTTAGCTACTTTATCATCTTGGATTTAATTTGAAGAGTCATTGTTTTGATTTTATTTCGTTTTAGACATATAGGATTTTGTATTTTCCTTGTAAGTCATCCGTTATATGACTTGGTAATTTATTTTATAATGCTTTCGCTTGTAAAATTTTATTTGTATGTTTTGATATGCCACCAGAATGTGACACTTCTACCCTTGTCGGGTTGGGGTGTTACATAGTGCTCCATATGTTTTCCGCTTGCATGGACAAACATACCATAGTATTGGTAGTTTGCTTCCTGAACCACGTGCTCGACTGAAATTTGCACAGCTGTATATATATGACACAGAAAACGAAAATGAGAATAGAGAACAAGCATTAAGGTATAATAACTTTTATTTATTTCCATTTACGTCAATACAATGTTTTTTAAGAATGAGTTGTGCATCTTTCTGAATTTCTGTTTTATCTGTTCAAATTATAACATGCAACAACTCTAAGTCATCCTCCGCTCCTTCAAGTCAAACCATCCTATCAATAGAAACATTATCAACAACGAAGACAAGTATTAGACACTTCAAGTGATTTGGTACAAACATTTAGAAGGGCGCGACTCTTACACACAAGATAACGAGAGTAATATAAAAATAAAGCTTATTGCAAAGAGGAAAAGATGGATTTAATTACAATCTTCCCAACGCCAATGAGGTTGTCGGCCTTATTGTAGGCGACTTCGATTCATTCATGAACAAAGAGATATTGTGATAGACAAGTATAGTGAAGGTTGCAACGATAAATATTTTTCATCCTATGTACCTTCCCTTGCATACCCGTTGTTGATGCCACGTGCACAAGATGGGTATCATTTGGATATTCCACTAAGAAAGAAACCTCGCCAGCCGGCCACATATAAGAAGGACAAAACAGTTACAATGCGGCAGTGGTTTACCTATCAAATACAGGACCGTCCTAATCAAGAAAATTTATTTACGCATGAAGGTCGCTTGTTTTAGCAGCTTGTGGATGGTTACACTATGGTTGAGATCGGCGCTTGTATTTCAATCGAGCAAAACAACAAAACTTAGGTGTGATAGCTACTCAAACATACGTGCAAGCATTGCATCCAGAACATGCACTCCAACCGCCTTGAAAGCCGGCCGTGTTGCCTTCTACATTTACCGGAGGACCAAGGTACATGAAGCAAAACTATATGGATGCGATGGTGTTATGTAGATGGTACGGTTGTCCGGATTTATTCATAACGGTAACATGCAATCCAAACGGCGGAGATTGCAAGATATATGCAAGAGCATAATCTTTCATCTTCGATCACCCCGATGTGCTTACAAGAGTTTTTAAATGAAACTTGACCGCTGATGACGGATTTGAAAGAATTGCGTTTTTTGGACGCGCTCAAGGTGTAGTATACATAAACTTTACTAATATTTTTCTTACATAACCAACTTTCTCGCATATAGATTAGTAGCATTATATGTACCTAATGTTTATAATATGTGCAGATGTATACTATTGAGTTTCAAAAACAAGGACTTCTACACGCGCATGTATGTTTATTCTTGCATAGGATGACAAGGTTCCAAACGCTGAACATATTGACAAATACATATCTGCTGAGATACCAGATAAAGATAATGATCCGGATTTGTTCAAGCTAGTTTTTGATTTCATGATGCATGGTCCTTGCGGTGCGGATGACCCAAACCAGGTTCGCAGTTCCGACGGTAAATGTACCAGACAGTTCCCAAAAAAATTCACCCACCGCAGTTCAGTCGACGCGGATGGCTACCTTGTATATAGAAGACCTAACAATGGAAGAAATGTGGAAAAGAGTGGCCATAAGTTACATAACGGTTATGTCATCCCTTATAATGCTCAACTTCTAAAACGTTACCAATGCCACATTAATGTTGAATGGTGCAACCACACGGGATCAATAAAATATTTGTTTAAGTATATAAACAAAGGTCCGGATAGAGTGTCGGCCCAATTGTATGAACCGATTACAACTGCTGAAGGTCAAAAAATTGATAAACCGATTGACGAGATAAAGGCCTTCTTAGATTGCAGATACCTATCTGCTTGCGAGGCAGCGTGGAGGCTATTTGGTTTTGAGATTCATTATAGAACACCTTCTGTTGAGAGGTTGTCATTTCATCTTGAAGGCGGGCATCAGGTTGTGTATGACGAAGACGCTGATCTCGAAACAACTGTTGAGAAGCAGACTGCTGGTGCTGATATTTTCGAAGGTTGGTTGAGAATGAATCGAATGTTTCCGGAGGCAAGGGAGCTTACGTATGCTGAGTTTCCTACAAAATATGTATGGAACGGTCCAAATAGAATTTGGACGCTAGAAGCGTGGAAGATCGATTGAAGGATTCATAGCGTTCCATTATCAATCGGAGACGCTTACTATTGCGTATCGTCGCTAAACAAATGCAAAAGGATGCAAGACACACGCTGACATTAGAAAGGTTAATGGTATAGTGTATCCAACTTATAAAGATGCTTGCTACGCAACAGGACTTTTAGAGGACGACAAGGAGTATGTTGAAAGTATAAAAGACGCAACTCATTGGGCAAACCCTGAACATCTTCGTGAGCTATTTGTGACATTGCTTTCGCAAAATGAACTTACCACGCCTTTTACTATTTGGTTACAAACATGGCATTTGCTTGCGCAAGATGTTCAATATAAGAGGAGGCAGATTTTGCAAATTCCAGGTAATATCTACAAAATATATTTGTAGACTATAATCTCTAATTATACATCGATCAAATATAAGTTATGTTTCCTGATACGCTTATTTAACCATATTATTTCTAATCTTTAATGACTCATCCGCTTATTAAGTTCTTACATTACTATGGTTTAATGCGGATTTGATTATCATGACGAGGAAAAAGAATGTTGCTTTGTTCTATATTGAGCACCACGAGATCAAGAAACTCAACATTGAGGAATTGGCGTGATATGCCTTATCCGGATGATAGATACATAAGTAAATTTGGTAACCGACTTATACGCTGATGAGACTAATTATAATCCGGTCGAGTTACAACCGAGTACGAACGCACTGCATTTTCTTTGACCACATAATGAAGTGATGTATGACACCATAATACACTCATCGACACAGAACGTAGGAGTCTACTTTGTTTATGGTTACGGAGGTATGGGAAGACATTCTTACGGAAGACTCTTGTCGCCAGATAGAAGAAAGGTGATATAGTTTTGAATGTGGCATCCATGCAGATTGCTTTTTGTTAATGCCGGAGGTCGAACTACTCATTCAAGATTCCATATTCCTATCAATGTGGATGAGACTTCTACTTGCTCTATAAGTCCTCAAAGCGATCTTGGAAAATGTTAAAGAAATGTAAACTTATTATCCGGGATGAAGCGCCAATGGCAAATAAGCTTTGTTTGAAGCATTAGATCGGTCTTTGAGAGACATACTGAGAACTGTGTATGAAATGTCCGATGAGCCTTTTGGAAACATGGCCATGGTTTTTGGCGGCGACTTTAGGCGTGTTCTACTGTTATTCCAAAGGGATCCCGGAAGACATTGTTATCGCTCGTTGAGGAAAACATTTCGGGATTACCGCAAAGTTCTTAAGTCGAGGCGAACATGAGGCTAATCATTGGATCATGCCTCAAGATGTCAACGAGATACGAGAATTTGCGATTGGATATTGAGAGTCTGAGACGAGACCTTGGAGAATGAATGACGAGAGGTTTCTATAGATTTACCACAAGAAATTTTAATAGATGTCACGATGACCCGATTAAATCTATTATTGATCGCACTTATCCAAACTTTTGGATAACATACATGATCCCGCCTACTTTCAAGAAAAAGCAATCCTTGCTCCAACAAATGAAGTGGTGGACAACTGTCACAATTCTCAATTTTCGGTCATTTTTCAAATTTATACTTCATTAACGATATATTTTCTATTAAATAAACGCTATCGCGTAATTAATTATTTTGAACATTTGATCTGACACTTCCAAAGATTATCCCGATATATTTTTATACTCATATTAAGATTATAAAATATTATTATGAGTTTACCGGAGTTTTAAATTTATTTTGTATATAAATTGTTATATTTACATAATTACTTACGGTTTTCGTAAAAACTATACGATAATTATTATTTCACCAATTTTTGTAAGGAATGTATTTTTATAATTTTTATGACTTCATTATATTTTATGTTGATCCGTTAAAATTTATTTTAGCTAACGCTACCCTAAATGCTTAAATATGTACACAAGTTACTAAATTATTCTTAAATGACAACACTTTTACTTCTACATGTATATTTAACTACAACAAAATGCATCTAGTCATTTTTTTCTTATGGATGTTGACCAAGTGAATGACTCACACCATTTCTATACTAAATATCTAGCTATTACTATACTTATATTCATTTTATAATTTCTACAACACATACAAACCAATATACAAAGGTGAAATAAAAGTTTCTCTTCCTCTCTTCTCACCATAGGACCCACCACCTTGAAAGACCAAGAAGGAGATCACAAATTTTTTCCAAGTCAAGTTCATATCAATATAGACACTCTTAGATAAGGTTTTGAAATAAAACCTAGGGTGTTAGGATTAACCTTGTTCATTTCACCTCATCAAGTTACTAGTAAGCATTTCATGTTCATATTCATCTTTCATATTCATATTATGTTCATTTCATCATATTTGAGAGAAACATGCAAGTCATATTGATGTCTATACCACTTTTTATTGTTTTTTAAGTGTTATAAATATATATTCATCATCCTATAATTACTCCTTGAAACATATCACTTTTGGTGATGTCTAGGAACCCATGACACCCTAAGAAGGTGTATGGTAGGATTAGAATAGCTCTGAGTTGGTTTGAATTGGTTAGAATAGGTTTTATGAGAAAAACTCATTTCGACAACTTTATTTAGAGGTCGATCTTATTTTTGAATTCGGAATTCTTGACAAGAGGTAAAAATTTTGGGCTAGATATTTGAAAATATACTTTAAAACGAAAACGTGGTCGCTGAACGGGTTAAACGGAGTTATAACGAAGAAGATATGATATTTTCAAGTTAGACGACTAAAACTATAAAATCGTAAAATTCAAGATGTTACTTCCACTTTTACGAGTCAAAAATGAGGCTTAAGCGTTATAAATTGTGTCGACTTATCAAAATATATTAGTATACTTTGATACGAAGCTAAGGACATATAAAACGAGAAAACGGACTTGTAACGATTAAATTACACGCGCTTAAACAAAGTTGCCGAACTATATTAAATAAGCAAAACTAATATATTTCTATTAGACAAACATTACGGCCACAAATGACCATGTTGAGGGTCGTTTTTAACATTGATGTAGTACTTTTTATAACATGATGTCTTCTAGTAAAAGTAAGTTCGCCTAGCATATTTTTCAAAACCGTTGAATTTGTTTCCTAACACTCGATGTGCACCATTTTACGACTAGCTTTTTCGAGGTCGTTTAGTGACTTTCATGAAATTGTCAAATGACATTGTTTTACAAACGAAAAGCTATAATTTCATAATAAATCACTAAAAGACTATCGAGGATATCGCTTCAACGTAAATACTTGTAAAGTAAATCATAAATTGTCAAGACTTTATAAGATTATTTTTCGACGATAAACTTTATTTTCAAAAGTGTACAAGTGGTATGGATATCATATGAGTTTGCATGCACGACATTGTTTCATGACTTATATTAGATCATATCATTCATAATAGGTCGCGTTAGAGAGTTGCGCCTCATTTCGTGCATCCACTTTGTCATCATAACTATTGCAACAGTGAGTTCGTAGCCCCACTTTTACTCGCTTAATTGTTTTATAAACTCTTTGGGGAGATACATGCTCAACTACTTGCTTTTACTTTACACTTATATGAACATAAATAATTTTGTTTCACTACTTATGCTAGTAAGTAGATTATGCCCGAACTAAATTGATCACTATTATTTGAATCACTTTCCTTGATTTTGGACCCTTCAATATGTATATTTGAGCTCTTTAAATTGATTCGGACCATTTAACATATAAGTGAACACTTTGGACTTGATATGAACTTTTGACATATAGTTAAACTCTTTAACCTATACAAGGACCCTTTTGATATATTTTAAACTTGTTTGACGTGATTTTGAACGCTTGACTATCTTGAACCTTTTGATATTATTCGAGCTCTTTGACCGTTTCGAACTTTGAACTCGACTTAAATCTTTGAACTTAATTACGAACTTTGAACGGACTTTGAACGGACTTTGAACTTAAATACAAACTTATGACTTGTTTGAACTTATTGAACCGTGCACGTGTTATGACCTTGACCTAAAGTCTCCCATGTTCGAGCATCACTATAAAGTCTCGCCTTATTGGTGGAGCGTTCTTGATAATTCTCGCCTTATCGATGGAGTGTGCAAAGTCTCGCCTTATTGGTGGAGCGTTCTCACACCTCGCCTTATCGGTGGAGTGTGCAAAGTCTCGCCTTATTGGTGGAGCGTTCTCAATAATTCTCACCTTATCGATTGGAGTGTGCAAAGTCTCGCCTTATTGGTGGAGCTGCTCTCAATAATTCTCGCCAGTGGTCGAGTGACAAAGGAGTCTCCCTTGTTGAGCAAAGACAAAGACTCCCATGTTCTGAGCATCCCCGAATTATTATATACGTGGTGCAATATTGTGAATTATTATGGTATCTTATACCGACTATTAGACATACTATATTTTGTGCAATGGTCATGAACACAAAGTTGCAAGTTTTGTATGGCGGAACTTGAAACCGAGTGGATTTACAATGCCTTTGCTTTGTGAACTCATTAGACAACGTGCTTAAATATAAACTAGACATACTACTTTTGGCAATGGGTTGCGAACACACAGGTTGCAAGTTTTGTATGGGCGAACTTGAACCGAGCGGATTTACAATGCCTTTGCTTTATGGACTATTCTAAATGACCAAAACTTTGCCTTTGTTGCATGAACGCTCTTTAAAAACTTTACTTGCTAACCAAACTCTATGAACTCACTCAACCATTGTGTTGACACTTTTAGCATGTTTTATCTCGTATCTAGGGCATTCACTTCATGGCATGCATGCGGACTTATCATAGAGTCGTGGTGACGACGCTGTCTAACATATATTTTATGCACTTAACTATCGCTTGATTGTAACAAACTGCTTTTGATATATTGGAAATCTTTGGGACCTATGTTTTGTAAACTCGATTATTTACTTAATCAACGATATTTTCAAAACGACACTTTAGGTCGCTCGACATAACCGTAACTTTGATACTATGATACCATCCTCAGAATTCCATTCCACCGCAAAACAGTAATTGGGGTGTGACAACAACATAAATGAGCATATGTTGGACAAATTTCCGTGTGAAGAAATGGTTTTCCTAAGTTGCGATGAGTGTTGACAAAAGTGAATTTGGTGGCATTATTGATCATCCGCTTTCTCGCTCGAATTTATCAATGGATTAAAGTTCTCGGTGTTCCAAACCATAGAATTTGTTTAAAAGTAGAGTCCCCATTATGTTGTTGCGAAACATTGATCAAGCCAATGGATTGTGTAATGGGACAAGACTACAAGTTCTTAAATTAACGAGAACTCTATTCACGCAAAAATCATTAACGAACCAACTTTGGGAAAACCGTAATCATACCAAGGTCAAATAACTTCTTCCGATAAGCGCCATCGCTTAAGATTGTCGTGAAACAATTTCCTATTTCACTTTCAATCGCAATGACAATTAACAAAAGCCGTGGTCAATCGTTATCAAAAGTTGGTTTAGATCTCCCGACTGTTTTCACTCATGGACAACTATATGTTGTTGTCTCAAGAGTTAAAAGCAAGAGTGGTTTAGAGGTTGTAGTTTGTGATGAAGAAGGAAATATGTGTAAACTACTACGAACGCCGCAGAAAGAAGCTTCACGCCTATGAAAAGGTCAAAGAGGTATGTACAAGTTATAAGTTTTTGTTACCATAATTTAAATTATAATGCATTATAAATCATGTATGAAATAATTTTACTTATATTGTCTATGCATTGTTAGGTGTGCATGGACTTGGCATTTCTACTAAATTGTGTTTGCTCACACACGTCGTTTCTTATTCAAGACCATCAAATTTCGACACGACAACAACATCCATGTTTGTTCATTTAATTGTTAGTAACTTAATTGATTGTCGTATAACTCATGTATTCTCTCATGTATTATCTCATTGTTTAGATGATATATTGATAGAACATGTTTACTTTCGTTTTTTCTTATTATCTCATTTTTCATATTTCTATAAAAATCCCGTGAATCCACGGGTATTTAAACTAGTTCAAACATATTTTGAAGTTCTCCAAAAGATATATTTCCTTATCTAAATGAGATTTCCGTGAGATTTCTTTATCCAGAAGATAGATTTGTTTTTTTAAATTATGAAAAATATGTTGTTATTCATCAAATTTCAAACTCTAACGTGAGATAATTTTCGGATTTATCTTTTTTGGGTCGTTTTTTCGGGTCTTTTTTTTTTAAGGACTTATTTTTGAATTGCAAGTATGATTTTTGGTTAAGAATTAAAAATTGATTGGATTATTAATGGAGAAAATTAAGTGGTTATGATGAGAAAATGAAAAATGAAAGATGATGAAGAATGAAGGTGAAGACCAGTGGTAGAAGACGAATGATATCAATTTGGGTCAATTCGATGGTAGTTGAATTTTGCTCAAACGCATTAATAGCCCCACTAATGTTTGGTGCTTGAGCACCAGGTATAGCGTACAGCATTTAATTTTTTTTGGGCTATGAGTATACGTGTAAGATTCATATGACCGCGTCACCGCTTTGTATTCAAATTCAATATGGTCTCAGCTCTTAACATGATTTATTGACATGACGATAACTCGATTACTCGTATTCTCACTGCTATTATGTTTTGTTGTTAACTTCTCATCCATTATGTTTGCTTTAACCAGTTCTAATGTATCACATTGGTTTAGGGTTGAGTGTAATAGACCGCGAACCGAGCCGGTCCAGTTCTCGGTCCATCCTTTTCCTCATATTCGGTTTTTAGTCCGGTTTGATCTACGATAACCGGTCATTTATACTTGATTGATCGAACAGATCGACCGGCATCAACATTTCGGTTCGGTTTAGGTCCGTATTTTGAATCAAATCGGTTTTTGATTCGGTCTGATTTTCGGATCGTGATCAACCCTACATTTTGGTTGGTCTTTACAATAATGGTTACTCCTATTATTTGTTATCTAAACTATGTGTATTAATCATTCCATTGTAGTTTAAGAACACCAAATATCAGAAAGTATATTATTTAATTCTCAGTAATATCACACAAAGATCCAATTTCAACAAAAAAGAAAATGAGAACCAAAAGAAAAGAGGACTACATTGAGGAATAATACAAAGTTTAAAACC